>CANTUV010000068.1:12212500-12812500 GCA_947685225.1 Garcia nutans | reverse complement strand
TCCACGGGCCCGCACGACTGCTTTTCGCTGCAGATTTTTTTTTCGGACTCCGATTTTATTTTTGTTTTTATTTTTTAATTTTTATTTGTTTATTTTCATTTTTTTATTAATAAAAATTATGTACTAAGATAAAAAAAATTACTTAATTAAAATTATTTTGGACCAATTAGACAACAAAAATCATTTTGGGCTAAATAAAACATATTAGATCGGATTAGGTCAAAAATTAAGGGTCTGCACCCAGTATCTTGGTCCTCAACCTGGCTAGACTGCTACGGTTTTTGAGGCTTACGACCCAGTCTTTTCACCCCAAAAATATCATATTTATCATTTATCAGCTGGGCTCGGTTTACGACCCAGTCTTTTCACTGCCCAGCAATTCATAGGCTTGCCACGAAACCCAGAACTTTAAAAATTGAATAAGATACTAGGCACACAATTAATTCATTTATCTCATTATCAAATACTTTCACAATTCATTTCTCATTTTATTTCTCCTAATAAAACTAGGCTCATTGCTTTATTTTCACATTTTTTTCTCATTTTTCACATCTTTCTCATTTTTCTCACTTTTCTCATTTTTTCTCATTTCTATCAATATCAATTCATTTCATTATTCCACATATCTCATTTTTGCATTCACAACACATTACCCAATTACTTTGGGTATTTTCACATAATATGCATATTTCACACTTTGCACAATTTAGCCATTATCAATGGCTTTTCACAATGCATTTAACACATATATGACATTACAAATGTCATAGCTCATTATTCATACTCAATCAATGAACCAAGTAGCTTAATACATTTTTCAACCAAAATGTGTTAAGTCCAAATGTCATACAAATATAAACATTATACTCAAAGTTTGTACATACCTCTACTAGCAACCCAAAGCAAGCTTAATACAACCTCCAATCTTATCCTTCCAACTTGCCCTTCACCACTTGGATGAAGCAAATCAACCTCCCTCAATGCCTATACCAAATGTGATCATACATAATCATTTAATATCATATTCTAAGGTATTCTCAACATCAAACCATAATTAAACATCACTCTAAACCAAATCCCAAAATTAAGCTTCACCTCACTTTAACTTTGAAAAACCATATCAAGCCATTTAAATTAGTGTTTTAAGTTTATTAATATCATTAAAAACATATTTTAATACATTTAAATCATTTACATTATAACAATACACTCTTATACACAAAATCTCAAAAATAGCATAACCTTCCCCCATTGAAGGTTTTCCATTCTAACACAATCCATTACTCATTTCAAGCTTATATTCATCACTTTTAACACTAAACAACATGCTTAAACAAATAAAATCACACAATTCAACTACTTTGGAAAATAACTTTTCCAAAACCCTAAATCTCCACTTCCATTCTCAAACTCCAACCAAACACAACCAAATTCAATATTTGACTTTAAAATACTTGTTTATGTATCAAAACAACTCATTTAGAATCAATTTACACAATTAAAAACCATGATTTCAAAACCCCAAAAATTACATAACCTTAAATTCTCTCTCTTCACCCATCTTACCCAAACTCAACCATTTCTTTAATCCAACCTTAAAATCATTAATAACCAATCAAAACAACTTCATTCATATCCAATTAAGCATTTAAATCATGCTACTATAGAATTTCAAAATTTACATAACACACTTTTCCATAAAATTTGAAAATTTGGTAAGAATGCTTACCAATTGATGAAGAAACTTCTAAAACTCCACTTGAATCCTTAAAATCTCTTCAATTTTTGGAGTATGGAAGAAGCAAATCCCTCTCTTGAAGCCATAAAATTTGGCCTTGAAGGAAAGAAGAAGAAGAAGACTTTTTTTTTATTTTTTTTATTTCTCTTTCCTTTCACCCTTTAATTTTAAGCCATATATATTATTAAAATAATTTAATAATTAATTATTTAATTATTTATTTAATAAATTAAAAGTCCTAAATTCCCTCTTCCATTCAAAAATAATTTATTTTTGAATTATTTTATTAATTTTATATTTTTAAGATTTTATTACCAAAATACCCTTTTACTTTGACTTTTCTTTTAAAAAGTGTTGATTTTCATATGTTATGTATATTTTACATATATATCACATATATTATCCACTTTTTCATTTAAAACCCCTTTAATTTTTATTTAAAACCATTAATTTAATTTATCCATTTAAATTATAATTTATTTTATTAAATTTCTAAAAATTAAAACTTTTCAAAAATTTAAGATATTACACATATGCACAAGTAATGTATATCTTATATACACATCAAATGTACCTTACATGTATATTAAATATTAAGTATGTAATGTATTAATCTAACATATACAATTAATATACCATATGTATATGTTGTATACTCTAGATATATATATTGAGTATATACAATTTATATCTCCAAATACTTATTTAATTTCTCCAAAATCACGGATGTTACAATTTTCTCCCCCCTTAAATAATTTCGTCCTCGAAATTATCCAGTATTGTAATAAATCATCGAAATTATTATTTTACCAAATTACATAATTTCTATTCTCCCCCTTAGGTTCATTATTAATTTCCTTTTTACCATTCCCTAACACATCATTATACTGTCTATTTACTCAAACAGTCACAACAGATTATTATATCTTCAATCGAATTATCATTAGACAAAATTAGTTCATCTCCTTAATATATATACACCACATACCTATTGCACTCAAGATATCTGATCACTTCATTATCTTAAAAATATACTCTCATCACCTTAAATTCAAATGTTAATAACTTTTATCTTAACACAATAATTTTATACATCTTCACTTTGATCCTACTCTTTATACAATTACCACATATTAATTTAATATCACCATTATACAACAACAAAATCTTATTTCCTTATTAAAATTCATTCCAATTATACTATAACTGACACTTTTCTCTTATAATTATTTGAAACTAATATAATTTAGCTCCTTTCATATGCATATATATATCAAAATGTTGTATTATGCACATTATCATATAGCTCGCATATTCTTAATACAACTACACACATTGAATTTCAATAAATACTTGTAAACTTATTACATTTCGGATCAATTGATCTAACTATCACAATATGACTATCACAACCTTATTATATTCTGACCAACCTTTTGTCTATTTTAAATTCATCAATCTGTTTTCAATTCATGACCTAATTCTATTAGGTCAAATTTATTCTCAAATTTTAATTCTCTTCGAATTCATCATTACAGATAATATTCACTTCCCCTAGTCTCGTTTACTTTACACATCATTTTCATCAACTTATTCATTTTATACCACTTTCAAACACATTTATTATAACTCTTACTCACATTTCATAATTCCTTTCATTTACCATTTTCTCACATTTCTTATAGTTACCCTATTTACACAAATCACTTTTCTTATACATCATTTAAATCTCATCATATTTTTACAATTCTCTTCTATTTCCATATTTTCTATAATTATAAACAAATTTCTAGTATAAAATTATAAGATACAACTATACAAACCATAAGTCTTGTAACACCCCTATACCCCGTATACGCACACTACATACCACCATATCTGTAATATACGTATACTCAGTGGCGTAGCCAGGATTTTAGATAAGGGGGGTCCAATTCAACTTAAATACTAAACATTAAAAATATCAAATTATAAAAGAAATAAAAAAATTCCAGATTATAAACTACAAAAAAATTATAATTTCAATTTAACTTCATACTACTTTTCTCAAAAAAAAAACTTCATACTACAAAATCAAATTAAACATTTCAAATTTATAATGTCCTCAAGTATTCAAGCCAATTTCTTAATTCATTATTTTTCAAATTTCAATTCATTTTAGCAAGATAAAAAATTGCAACAAAATAAATATGAGATTAAAAGTAAGTGGTGTACCTATTCTTAACTTGTTGCCGCTGTCTTGCTGGTGCCAATCAGTGAAAGAATGAAATTGAAAAAGGAAGAAACTGTTATCTGAAAAAAAAAAAGAAAGAAAAAGGAATTAACGAAGAAGAAACGTGAGAAAGAAGAGAAAGAGTCACAATTAAGTTATTCTTGTTTGTTTGTAATGGGCAGAGTCATTGACAAATCTTGTTTGTTTGTAATGGGCTTGATTAAAAGGCCCAGTTTTAAAGATTGGAAAAAAAAGGATGAAAAATGTTGGGAGCGTGGATCGAAGTTGCGTGCTCTCACATAGTAAGACCAAGTTGTTCCATCTCAACCAATGTAATATTCATTCTCAAATATACCTAAAAAATTTTTATTTTTAACTGAGGGGGGAACAGGGCCCCATGGGACCCCCTTTATCTCCGCCTCTGCGTATACTGAATATAGGAATGCTACGGTTTACTAAACAAACAACTCACTCCTTTATACAATAATATAAGCAAACTTAAACATTAGGTTATATCATAAAATACAATAAATAAAACGTTCATTCAATACGCAGCGGAAAATGTAGAGGTATTTATAAATACATAGACATCAAAATCAAATTTTACAAAACATAAAGTTTATGCATGTTTGGCAGTCAGTCTTTGATCTTTAAGCCCACTATCAACACTTCAAAATCTAGACTCGACTCGGTCTAAACGAACTCTCTGGTTCTACCCTATCACCTACGCGATGAACCACAATCTCGCTAAGCCAATGGCTTAGTGGTACAAACCACAATAACAAAATGCTTCAATACAATGCTAATGTCACACATTTCAACAATAAAAACATTATTCATAAATGATATATTAATATTTTTCATAATAATACATTACATTATTTTATTCAATTGTTTCACCATTCATAAATCACATTGAAACAAAGACAAGCATGGGCCCAAAAGACACTAATATGCCATTCCACTTTCAGAGTTAATGTTTTGGTTCAATTATCACATTTATCATTATCATTATCCCAACTAGGCTTCAAGGATTAGGCTCAACCAAGCTTCAAGGGGAACAAAGCATGCTAAGTATCAACCCAACTTGGCTTCAAGAACCAAACCCAACCTAGCTTCAAGGGTTATAACATCTCAACTAGGCTTCAAGGACTAGACCCAACCAAGCTTCAAGGAGAGTTAAGCATGCTAAACTTCAACCCAACTTGGCTTCAAGGATCAAGCCCAACCTAGCTTCAAGAGATTGTTACTATTAGGCATGTCACCAACAACAAAACTCTGAAAATGGAATAACACATTAGACACACAATTCATTCATTATTTCATTATCAATTTCATTCTCATTTGCTTATAATCATTTAGGCAACCATGCCTTAACTATCTCATTTGCATCATTATAGCCAACAACAATAGCTTCACATCTCATCAATAGAGTATACATAACCAATTTCATTGGACATATATTTTAAATTCATCATCATCTAGGCAACCATGCCCCACTTATTTCATTTGAATCATTATAGCCAACCACAATGGCATCACATCTCATCATATCTCAATTCACATTAAAGCAATTCATCATATCCAATTGCATTGCACATACATTTGAATGATCATCATATGTTTCAAATTATACAAATCATAACATTAATCAAATTGTATTAACAATATAGTAAATTACTTAACACATTTACATCCAAATGTGTTAAGTCTCAAAATCATGTAAATGTATGCAACCAAGTAAGTTTGTACTTACCTCAAGAGCAACTCACACCAATCTATACACTTCTTCTTCCAAGAATTCTCAACACCTAGGTTAAGGTAACTCAACCTCTTCACAACCTAATCCAAAAGGAATAATACACACTTAATTACAAATACATGAATTCCAATGCAATTATACACCTATTAATCTCATACTAGACCCATAGATCACAAATACAAGCCAAAACCACTATCTAGAACCCCACAGTCGTGGCCTCACAACCCCACGGTCGTGGCCTCACAAACCCCCACGGTCGTGGCATCCAAGGGCCGCGGGCGTGACATCCAAAATGCTTCTGTTTCCAATCAAACTCATGTATTCTATGCTTTAAACTTTATTAAACACAAACATCTTGAAGGTCTACCAAAAATAATTGATCAAACTCAATATTGACATCAATTACCAATTCAAAACCATAACATAAACACAACTCTTACTCTTTCATCAACTCCAAAATCACAATCAATTAAACCCAACACTCTCAAACACACCACAATCATACTCATACTATCCACAATCAATCATCAAACTCAAATACAACTTAAAATAAAACAAGAAAATCAAGTGGAAACTTACCAAAGTTGATGAAATTTCTTAGATTTCCAACTTGATCACTTGAAATCTTCTTCAATTTTGAACTTGGAAAACAAAAACTCTCTTTGTCTCTATTGCTTTGTGATGCCCGGCCAACCAAAGAAAGAAGAAGAAAATGAAGAAGAAAAAGAGACAAAGTCAAACTCTTATTCTCCACTTAAACCTCCACCAAGCAAATAATATTAAAATAATCTAAAATATCCTCTTCCACTCACTAAATTTTCCATTTTCCACTAATTAATTAAAATCAAATATTTCTTCTTTTGACCATATAATAATTTGACTTATATATGTTGTATATATCTCTATATATACAACATATACACATCTCTCTTCTCATCTTTAATCTTCCCACGTAAATATATACATTAAATCCAAATACAACAATAATGCCAAAACTTTTAGGGTATACTTTGGGATATTACAAGTCTTGACCATGTTTCTTAAAGCATAACTATCAATCTCACCAAAACTATCCAACGGTCATGCCATAATAATGGTCACATCTGTGGCTTATAAATAAATACTGCACTTCTATCATTCTTCTTCAAACATTTCCAATCACAATGTTAAGTTCGTATCGCAAAAATCACATATTCATTTTCTAATCTTTTGATACACAAAAAGTTAACACGTTTCAGCTCTGTTTCAAAGCAATTTACTCTTGATCACTTGATCATCATTAGCCTAACTCATGTTTCAACAATATTATCATTAACATCTCTTACATATACACATTCGTTCATATGCTAATTTACACAATTTCCATTTATTACTCCATTTCTAATCTATCTCTTATAAAAATTTTCATTCATTTTTTTTTCACTTCCATACTTTCTTCATTATACTTTCCTTTTTCCTTACAATCTCTTATTTCACCGCCCAGCTCTGTTCGGGTCCATTCTCAATCTCAATTCATCACATGACCTAACTCTACGCAGGTCAAGACCTAATCTCTCTTAGGTCTATTAATACATGCAATATTATTCTCAATATCACCAGACACGTATTTGTATAAGGTAGTAAACACTCGATAACATTTTTTTAATCATTCACATACACCTTCGTAAGTCATAATCACAATGTGACTTACTTTCCACATTTTCTTATATATCATATTTGTGTTCATATAGAAAAAAAAAATCTCATCACACAAATCATACAATTATACTCAATTCCTCTTTTACATACAACCTATACAAAGTTAACATTTATCACCTTTCAGAGAACATTATCATTTCTCATTCTTTTGACATTACTTAGGTTATTCATCAATTTAACATATATACACACTTTGACCACAACATAATTAACATCTTCCTTATTCAATCGCCCATCTCTTAAATAAGTTTCTTATTATATATTTTTTTTCTAACACTTCGCATAAATCTTAGTCACGTTTCCAATGTGACATCTCTCTCACATTATTTGTTTTTGCATTGATCACACCTTTCATATCCATTTTCATCATTTCCAATTCAATTAACTAAAGTAACTCATTTTCACTTGCTTAATCATTTCCCTTTATTTCATAATAAATTTCTATATTATCAACCACATTACACCTTAGTTATTACTTTTATAAGTAACATTACTCATTCAAAATTACTCCCATGCTTATTAAACATTAAACTATCAATATCTAAACAATCCTCATCGAAATTTCCTTACAACTCTAAATTTTCAATTTACTATTTTACTTAAACATCATTCTATTAATCTCACTTTCAAGAGCTAACTTTATAAACAATATTTTTATATTAATATAATATCAAAACACATCACTTTCAGAATTATGGAAACCCATTTCAAAATTTCAAATTTCATATAATACAACCAACAACATGAACCTCACCAAATCTCACCCATATCATATTCTCAATCTTAAGATCATAACATTTACTTTTAAACAACCCTAATTCATTTCCTTACACTAATTAACATCATCCATTTAGATACTTTAATTTTACACACTCAACCCTAAACTATGCATAATTGTTCCATAATAAATAATTTGTTATCATATATGATTTTACTCTTTAATTTTAATTATGAACTTTTAGTTGAAAATTATTAAAAACTCCATATTCCTTCTATACTTATACCCATATGCATATAATTTTTTATAATTTTCTTCATTCATTTGTCTCATAAAATTAATTTATTACTTACTAACACAAAACTGCATGACTTCCTCAGTTTCATGTCAATCTCACTTTTAATTTTTATATTCCTTACCAATTCTTTATAAAATATTGTAAACTTTTATCCATGTACACTTGATACATATATGGACTTATATTTAAAGTTTTAGATTTTTCCAAGTTGATTTAATATATTTAAAAATTAAATCTTCCAAAATTAGAGAATCTGTCTCTTTAATAATTTCTTTGGTAGCACCCGGTTGTCCATTTTTTTCAAGTATCAAACTTTAATAAAAATTCATGAAAATTTAACCATATGTTATAGGAATATATGTGATATTTTTTGTAAAATTTTAGATTTTTCTGGGTTGGTTTACCATAGTTTCTAAATTTATTTTGTTTTTCAATTTCTACAGATTCTGAGTTGCTGAAATTTCTCCAACAAGTGTTCTATTTTTCTTAATTAGAGATCCATCTTTAAAATTTATAAAATTTTATACATTTGGATTATAACATATAGAAAAACTTTCTATTAAATGTTCAAACTCATCCAACATTTCTAGATTTGTCCAACAATTCAGACAATATCATTTTTGCAGTACATCTATAAAATTTTCTGTAATTATCATGCTCATTTCTCAAACTTTTTATTTTTATATCTTAAATTATTTCCTAGACTGTTTTTCTAATTTCACTTATTCATCAATTGAATCAACTATAAATTTTAAATTTCAAATAAAAGTTCCAAAAATTATTAATCCATAATCTCTAGAATGACGTTTCCACTGCGCCACTCTGATCTATGCAACCCAGACACCATCTCAACTCATATCCATTTTATCAAATGGACATTGCCACATCAGGGATCAGATAAATTGCCAGTACCAATGCATGTATTACAATTGAAAAATCATTTTTTTATTCCAATTTTCTCTCTCTATCATCCCACCTAGGTCGAGAACCTTAAACGTAGGCTCTGATACCAAAATAAATGTAACACCCTTATACCCTATATACGTACAATACATATTTTCAGCATATGTAAAATACATATATATGGTATAAAAATGTCACAGACCGATTTAATAATAATTTTTACATTTCTGTTTTAAGATTTCAAATACTAATATATAAAATAAATAGTATATAAATATTATTTGCTTGTTATAGGAATCCAAAATAAATATTTTATATGAAAATCTCTGGGAAAAATTCGCTAGAGTTTTATTTGTAATTTAAACGTTTTCAAAATTCAACAAAACACAACTTGCATAAAACAAACACTCCAAATAAAATCAATTCAACAATACTTCTCAATTTCTCCATATTTTCTTAAAATACTTATATATAAGTATATATATATCAACATTATATATAAAATCTCACTTAAACAAAATTATTCAAATCATTCTTTACAATTTACAATATATGCTTCAAAAACATATCATAACATACATAATATAAAAAATGTACATGCTGGCAACTGGCTCTGATTTTGATGTACCCAAAACAACTCTTCAAGCTCAATAAATACAAACCTAGACCCGACCAGGTCTAGTAAAACTCTCCGGCTCTACCAAAACGCCCATGACACCTGCGCGACGAATTGCAATCGCGTTAAGCCAAAACCTAGTGGTACAAACTTTGATAATAATAAAAATGTAAAGTAATGCCAATACACAATGCATATAGAGGTCACATCATTTCACTTTATTATATTTTCAAATATTTCATACTCACAACTCAACATTATATTGCTCAATTGTATCACAATTCATAATTCACATTAAAGCAAAGACAAACATGGGCCCAAAAAGGATCTAATATGCTATTCAAATTTCAGAGTTACTGCTTTGGTCCATAATGACACCATGTGTCTAGCCCGTAGGCAATATATATATATCCATGGATAATGTAACAGCCCCAGTCTTTTGGACCTCAACTCGGCTAGACCCTTAGGCCCCAGTATCTTGGTCCTCAACCCGGCTAGGCTGCTACGGCTTTTGAGGCTTACGACCCAGTCTTTTCATCCCAAAAATATCATATTTATCATTTATCAGCTGGGCTCGGCTTACGACCCGGTCTTTTTACCTGCCCAGCAATTCATAGGCATGCCGCCAAACCTAGAACTCTGAAAATTGAATAACATACTAGGCACACAATTAATTCATTTATCTCATTATCAAATACTTTCACAATTCATTTCTCATTTTATTTCTCATAATCAAACTAGGCTCATTGCTTTATTTTCTCATTTTTCACATCTTTCTCATTTTTCTCACTTTTCTCATTTTTTTCTCATTTTTATCAATATCAATTCATTTCATTATTACACATATCTCATTTTTGCATTCACAACACATTACCCAATTACTTTGGGTATTTTTACATAATATGCATATTTCATACTTCATAATGCATTTAACACATATATGACATTACAAATGTTATAGCACATTATTCATACTCAATTAATGAACCAAGTAGCTTAACACATTTTTCAACTAAAATGTGTTAAGTCCAAATGTCATACAAATATAAACATTATACTCAAAATTTGTACATACCTCTACCAGCAACCCAAAGCAAGCTTAATACAACCTCCAATCATATCCTTCCAAATTGCCTTTCACCACTTGGATGAAGCAAATCAACCTCCCTCAATGCCTATACCAAATGTGATCATACATAATCATTTAATATCATTAAAAACATATTTTAATACATTTAAATCATTTACATTATAACAATACACTCTTATACACAAAATCTCAAAAATGGCATAACTTTCCCCCATTGAAGGTTTTCTATTCCAACACAATCCATTACTCATTTCAAGCTTATATTCATCACTTTTAACACTAAACAATATGCTTAAACAAATAAAATCACACAATTCAACTACTTTGAAAAATCACTTTTCCAAAACCCTAAATCTCCACTTCCATCCTCAAACTCCAACCAAACACAACCAAATCCAATATTTGACTTTAAAATACTTATTTATGTATCAAAACAACTCATTTGGAATCAATTTACACAATTAAAAACCATGATTTCAAAACCCCAAAAATTACATAACCCTAAATTCTCTCTATTCACCAATCTTACCCAAACTCAACCATTTCTTTAATCCAACCTTAAAATCATTAATAACCAATCAAAACAACTTCATTCATATCTAATTAAGCAATTAAATCATGCTACTATAGAATTTCAAAATTTACATAACACACTTTTTCATAGAATTTGAAAATTTGGTAAGAAAGCTTACCAATTGATGAAGAAACTTCTAAAACTCCACTTGAATCCTTAAAATCTCTTCACTTTTTGGAGTATGAAAGAAGCAAATCCCTCTCTTGAAGCCATGAAATTCGGCCTTGAAGGAAAGAAGAAGAAGAAGAAGACTTTATTTTTTTTATTTCTCTTTCCTTTCACCCTTTAATTTTAAACCATATATATATATATATTAAAATAATTTAATAATTAATTAATTATTTATTTATTTAATAAATTAAAAGTCCTAAATTTCCTCTTCCATTCAAAAATAATTTATTTTTGAATTATTTTATTAATTTTAAATTTCTAAGATTTAATTACCAAAATACCCTTTTACTTTGACTTTTCTTTTAAAAAGTGTTGATTTTTATATGTTTTATATATTTTACATATATATCACATATATTATCCACTTTTTCATTTAAAACCCCTTCATTTTTCATTTAAAACTATTAATTTAATTTATCCATTTAAATTATAATTTATTTTATCAAATTTTCAAAAATTAAAACTTTTCAAAAATTTAGAATATTACACATATGCACAAGTAATTTGTATCTTATATACACATCAAATGTACCTTATATGTATATTAAATATTAAGTATGTAATGTATTAATCCAACATATATAATTAATATACCATATGTATATGTTGTATACTCTAAATATATATATTGAGTATATACAATTTATATCTCCAAATACTTATTTAATTTCTCCAAAATTATGGATGTTATTGGCTCTACCAAATCATCCATGACACCTGCGTGACGAATAACAATCGCGCTAAGTTGAAGCCTAGTGGTACAAATTTTGATAATAACAATAAAACTCAATGCAATGCCAATGCACAATGCATTTAGATATCACATCATTCTACTTTCTTATATTTTTCAAATATTTCATAATCACAACTTATAGTATTATATTGCTCAATTGTATCACAATTCATAATTCACATTAAAGCAAAGACAAGCATGGGCCTAAAAAGGATCTAATATACTATTCAAATTTCAGAGTTACTGCTTTGGTTCATAATGACACCATGTGTCTAGCCCTATAGGCAATATATCCATGGATAATGTAACAGCCCCAGTCTCTTGGACCTCAACTCGGCTAGACCCTTAGGCCCCAGTATCTTGGTCTTCAATCCGGCTAGACTGCTACAGTTTTTGAGGCTTACAACCCAGTCTTTTCACCCAAAAACATCATATTTATCAACTGACCTGGCTTATGACTCAGTCTTTTCACCATTCCAGCGTTTAGCACGTAGACAATCATAGGCATGCCATCAAACCCAGAACTCTGAAAATTGAATAACATACGAGGCACACAATTTATTTATATTTCTCATTATCAAATTCTTTCATAATTCCTCTATCAAAACTTTTTCTCATTTTCTCATGATCAAACTAGGTACATTGCCTTATTATATAATCTTTTTCTCACTTTTTTTTTCATTTATTCATTATCTCATTATTAATTTCTTTCTCATTGTCACATATTCAATCTAGACACATTGTCTTATTTTCACTTTTTTTTTTCTCATTTTTCACATCTTTCTCATTTTTCTCACTTTTCTCATTTTTCTCATTTTTATCAATATCAATTCATTTCATTATTCCACATATCTCATTTTGCATTCACAACACATTACCCAATTACTTTGGGTATTTTCACATAATATACATATTTCACATTCTACACAATTTAGCCATTATCAATGGCTTTTCACAATGCATTTAACACATATATGACATTACAAATATCATAGCACATTATTCACACTCAATCAATGAACCAAGTAACTTAACAGATTTTCCAACCAAAATGTGTTAAACTCAAATGTCATGCAAATATAAACAATATATTCAAAGTTTGTACATACCTCCACTAGCAACCCAAAGCAAGCTTAATACAACCTCCAATCATATCCTTCCAACTTGCCCTTCACCACTTGGATGAAGCAAATCAACCTCCCTCAATGCTTATACCAAATGTGATCATACATAATCATTTAATATTACATTTTAAGGTATTCTCAACATCAAACCATAATTAAACATCACTCTAAACCAAATTTCAAAATTAAGTTTCACCTCACTTTAACTTTGAAAAACTATATCAAGCCATTTAAATTAGTGTTTTAAGTTTATTAATATCATTAGAAACATGTTTTAGCATGTTTAAACCAATTACATTAATTAACCACATGCTTAAGCTCAAAACTCTAAAATGGCATAACCTTCACCATTGAAGGATCTCCATTCCAACTCAATCAAATTATCATTTCAATTTTATTTCCACCACTTATATCATTAAATAACATGATTTAAGCATTAAAATCAAACAATTAATCATTTTTTGAAAATTCACTTTTCCAAAACCCTAAATCAATACTACCATCTTCATATTCTATCCAAACTTAACTAAATCTATCATTTGATTTTTAAATCCTTGTTTATGCATCAAAACAATACATTTGGAACTAATTTGCACAATTAAAACTTATGATTTCAAAAACTCAGATGTTCCATAACCCTAAATTCTCTCTCTTCACTAAACTCAACTTAAATTCAACCATTTCTTTAATCCAACCTTAAAATCATTGTTAACTACACAAAATAACATCATACACACACATTCCAATAATTATAACATGCTACATCAAAACCCCAAACTCAACATATTCCAATTTTCTATAGAATTCAAAGAAAAAAGTTGAAAACTTATTAATTTTGGTGGAAATCACCAAAAATCCACTTTGAATACTTGAAATCCTTCAATTTTTGGAGCATGGAAGAAGTAAAATCTTGGGCTAGACAACCATGGAGGTTTCGGCCATGGAGAAGAAGAAGAAGAGATGAAGACTTTCTTTTTTTTCTTTTTCTTTTCATCTTTTATTTTAAATCATATATATATATATATATATATATTAAAATAATTTAATAATTAATTATTTATTTATTCAATAAATTAAAAGTCATAAATTTTCTCTTCCATTCAAAAATAATTTATTTTTAAATTATTTTATTAATTTTAAAATTTTAAGATTTAATTACCAAAATACCATTTTACTTTGACTTTTCTTTTAAAAAGTGTTGACTTTTATATGTTATGTATATTTTACATATATATCATATATATGTTCCACTTTTTCATTTAAAACCCATTCATTTTTTATTTAAAACCATTAATTTAATTTATCCATTTAAATTATAATTTATTTTATCAAATTTCCAAAAATTAAAACTTTTCAAAAATTTGGGATATTACACATATGCACAAGTAATGCGTATCTTATATACACATCAAATGTACCTTATATGTGTATTAAATATTAAGTATGTAATGTATTAACTCAACATATACAATTAATATACCATATGTATATGTTATATATACTCTAGATATATATATATTGAGTATATACAATTTTATATCTCCAAATACTTATTTAATTTTTCCAAAATCACGGATATTACAATCAGAGCCCGATTGGTTATTGCCTGTGTAATTTAAAATGGAAGAGTCAAATAGTATGTTTGAAATGACTTCTTCAAATTATTCTATTTTGAAGCCTGGAATAGAAGATCTTTTGATCTGCAAGGATATTTATGATCCTATTGAATGTGAAAAGGGCAAACCAATAAATATATTCGACAATAATTGAAAAAAAATGAATAGAAAAACTGTGGATATAATTAGACAATGGATAAATAATAATGTCTATCATCACGTGGCTCGAGAGAATAATGTCGAGGCCTTATGGAAGAAATATGCCAACTTATATGAAAGAAAATCCAAATAAACTAAGACTTTTCTTATTAAAAAACTTGTTTATATGAGATTTAGAGATGGGAGCAGTATGGCTGAACACTTAAGAGATTTTAAAAATATTATAAATCGCCTAACCAATCTAGAATTGTATTGTCTAATGAATTGCAAGTGTAGACCCTTGATTTTGGCTCTGAGCTAGTCTAGTCCTAATTAAAGAAGACCTAAATCATGATCGGTCCATTTTTAATAAGCTTAAATATACTTTAAGCTTTTAATTAGATTAGTCTAGTTTTATAAGGCCTAAAATAATTTAAGTTCAATTTTTAAAGCCCTGAAATAGTTCGATTTGAGATTGAAGCAAGTTTGGTTCGATATGGATCATGCCATATCGAATTAGGTTTGTCCAAATCGAAATGGATGGTTCACATCGAATTAGGATGATTCTAATTCGATGTGGTGGTCCATATCAAATTAGAATTTATCTTATTTGATATGGAGCAAGATCCATACCAAATTAGAGTGATTCTAATTCGATATGGACTATTCCATGTTGAATTAAACATGTTTTAATTCGATATGGTCACGGTTTCCCTCGAATTTAAAAAAAAAATTAATTCGATATACTTCAAATAAGTCATGCTTAAATAGGAAATTAAGACTCAGTTACAGGGTTTTTTTAACCTAATGTGCCCTTTATAAATAGAGAATGAACAGAATCAGTCGGGGACAACAATTGAGATTAACGAGCTAGCAACAAAAAATAATTAACAAACAGAAGAGAAAAGCATATGAAAACAAAATTAACACACAACAATTGAGAGGCGGTGACCATTGATCATCGTCTCAATTTTGCTTCATCCAACCAAAGCTACAAGTTGGTGCAGGCCAACAAGGTAAAAAGCTTGGATCAATACACTCTCAGTTTTGGATGAATCAACGAACAGAGGTTTGGTTTTGTAACTTAACTCATTTATTTTTTATAGTAGTTCACTTATTATTATTATTATTCATCGAATTGCCTTTGTTCATTAGTTTATTCTTTTGCCTTTGATTTATATAATGCATCCAGCAGCCTGCATTTGATTTTCTATAAAACATCCAGTAGCTTATTTTCATTGGTTTTAAAGTCACCATATCTTAATTCATTGAATATTGTTTCATCCAGTAGCTTTGGATTTAATTTCAATCTCTAATTATCTAAAACCCTATTTACCTATTTTGAACAACTAAGATCTCAAATTATAGTTTTAAAAAACCTAATCTGCATAATTAGTAAAATCAAACCCTAATTTACTTTATAAAACCCTAATTTACTTTTTAAAACCCTAATTTATTCTAAAAACCTAGTTTAGAAAAAACTCTAGTTTATATAAATATAAAACCCTAGTTTAGATAGAAACTCTAATTCCCCAACAAACTCTATCCTATAAATCGTTTACTTGTCTAACTGGCTGAGAATATAAGTTCTTTAAATAAAGAACTTAGTAAGTCCTTTACAATGAAGGATTTAGGATATGTCAAGTAAATTCTTGGGATGAAGATTACTCAAGACAAGAAGAGAAAAGAATTGTGGCTATCTCAAGAGAAATACATTGAGAAAGTTCTTAATAGGTTCAATGTGAGCAACCAGTTTTCTCTCCACTTGTAGGTCAGTTCAAGCTGAGCTCTAAACAACGTCCTTCAAGTGAGAATGATAAAGAAGAAACGAAGAAAGTGTGTTATGCTTATATAGTTAGTAGCTTAATGTATACTATGGTTTGCACAATGCCGGATATTACTCATGTTGTTCGAGTATTAAGCAAATTCCTTTCTAATCCTGGAAAAAAACATTGGCTAACAGTGAAATAGATACTAAAGTCTCTTAGAGACACCTCCAAAATTTATTTTTGCTTTGGTGATGGAAAACCTGGGTTAGATGGACATATAGATGCATATATGACAAGTTACATTGAGTCCAGAAAATTTACTTCTAGTTGCTTGATTACTTTTGCAAGGGGAGCAGTGTCTTGGCAATCAAAGTTACAAAAATACATTGTCTTTTCCACAACTGAGGCTGAATAAATTGCAATTACTAAAGCAAGCAAAAAGTTACTATAGATGAAGTTTCTGCAAGAGTTGAACTTTGAGCAAGAGAAATATGTGTTGTATTATGATAGTTAGAGTATCATTCATCTCAGTAAGAACTCTACTTTTCACTCTCGATCAAAGCATGTTGATGTGAGATACCATTGAATTTGATATACACTGGAGATGAAACAGTTTCGACTTAAAAAGATACATACAAATGATAATGTCTTTGATATGATGACTAAAGCTCTACCCATAAGACCTATAGTTGCAAAATTTGAAAAAATAAAATAAAATAAAAGTAGACACCAACCATAGCCGAAATTTGCATTTTGCAAATTTCGGCCTAATATGCTTACATGGTAGGAAAGGCCTATAAATAGCCTTCCCTACTTCAATTTCAATACACAATTAACAAGAAAAAAAAAATAGAAAGAACGAGCTTGCTGTGAATTATAAATATTTAGCCTATTATTTTGAAAGAAAAATTTATATATGTAAGATAATATTTTTTTATCAGTAACAAAATAGGGAGATTTTTATTTTACTATTTGAAAAATACTCATCGCTATTTTAAATTTATCTCATTTGTGAGTATTATACTTTTAAAATATTTTTCTAGAAAAATATCTCTTATAATATAACTATTTATTAATGAAAAAAATTATTCAAAATTTTTCTCATACACATAGTCTAAAATAAAAAAAATAAACTACATTAAATATTGATATCTCTCTTTTATTGATTTTTTTTCATATTTTTTTTATTTATTTTCGTTTTTTCTTTTCTTTTCAAATCAAAGTTCCATTTTGATGGTGTAAAAGGTTAACAACACCTTAGTTAACATATTAATAGTTGTTAAGTAAAAAATGTAAACCATCTTGAATTTGAGGCATGATGTATTCCTTCATTATAATACAAATATTCAATTCAAAAAGAGAGATTAACTAAATATAATAAAAAAAAAGTAAATTGTAAGAGCAAATAAATATTATATGATCCAAACTGGTTGACTCAATAAAGCACTCTGAAACCATGAATAGTGTTGTCCAAAAGTGATCCTTCAACATTGCACTAAAAAGTTTAACCTCACAACTTTCTAACTCAAATTTGCCCATTTTTGGGTCAAATGAGACTTTCTACCCTTGTTAACATCATTCTTCTCGAGTTGATGAAAGTTTCTGATAAATCCAATCATTCTATCTTAACAAGGATAGAAGTGTTCATATCATTGGTTGACACCCATCTCCAGGTAATGACTGCTGAAGCCACAGGAATTACAGAACAATAATATCATGAAAATGCAAATTTGTTATAATTTTTTTACCTAAGAAAGACTTATGGATGTGGCAGCAGAAAATGAATGCGCATATAGAAAATATAGAAAGTGGAATGTTAATGCTAGAATGCAATGGGATTTCTCCCAAGAAACATACATGAAAAACAAGACTAAATTTCCAGGGATTGAAGTCAGAATGGATTTTGTTTTTCTTTCGCATCATGCCCGATCAAAGGGAAGAGGAAAAGGCACAAACTCAAGGCATTGCAACTATAATGATAAACATGCAGAAAAATAGATTATACTAAATTGATTTGGAGAAGAACACAGCATATGACTCAAATTGTAGTGAGAATACCACAACTGCCATTACTGTAGCCAACAGGCAGCAGACAATCAAAGCTTAAGCATTGATCTATCAGACATAGATATCTGTAAACTAAAACATGTTACTTCATAGCATGAACCTTTTTTTTCCCCAGTATAGATAATGATTTCTCCTCCCACATTCTTAAACCTGAGACTTAAATATGTACCTAAGGGGATTTCTTTGGCAGAATCATAACTGAACATTTGGCATCACCAACAATTGGAGGAATCAAAACAATCTTTTCTAGAACTACTTCATGCTCATACAAAAGTGACAAGAAAAATTTTACTTACTCTGTTTCCCTGAAATCTCTTATCTCCACTACTCGGATGCTTGGCAGAGTGAGATTTATAGGGTTATTTAGAAGCTCTTCTGAGACGTCTTCCTGGAAATCAAAGATCAGAAACAAGTAAATTAGGAAGAGTATAGCCTCATACACAATCAGAATTGCTTGAATTGTGGCATGGAACTTACATCTTTATCTATCTTACAAAGATAATCTAGGATCAACATTTCAAGGTTGAACGAAAGTTCCAGTAGTGCAGCTATACCAAGCACATCAGACTTTGAATACTCTGTTCTTAGCTCTAAATGCTTGAGGTTGTGAAATAGAGCACAACTGAGAAAAGCATCCTTAGAAGCAAGAAGCTGCATGTGAAACAAAGCAGTAAGTCTGTTACTAAACATCTGTAAATAATTGCCCAGAAAATAAATGTCCCTGAAGATAATAATAAAATAGAAATAAATCAACCTAAAAACATAGTCACAGAAGTTTGCACAAGATACGAACAATGCTCCTTTCCACATTCATATAAGATAGGAAAGCTACTAGATTTACATCTCTCCGTGTATTAGGTAACAGAACCTAAAATTCAACCCAGTTGTTAAGTAATATAATGATGTAGTGATTAATATGGGATAATAAAATAAATGAATTGGAATAAAATTTAGTGGAATTCATTTGCAAATCCTTAGGAAACTCAAAAATTCATTTGAACTTCTATTTCTTTAATTATATGAAATCGGTCATGCTTAAGCTTGTCTATCAAAATTATCCGAATTTGCAAATGAATTGCAAAGAAAACATTAATTTGAACAATGACTTCATAATTTAAAATGGATTCTATAAATTATAATACAAGAAACCAAAGATAAGAATACATTTAACCAATGGATTTTATATGAAATTCATTTTCATAAAATGAATTCCATGTTTATTTGATTCACCACATAATCAAATAAAACAATCAACAACTAGCTGTGAATTGGGAGGAAAAGAAACACATTGCAGTCTGATCTTTAAAAAAAAGGCTGGCATTATCAAATAGCAGTCAGCCTTGCTTCTAAAAGAAACAACATTGCAAAAAGACAAAATCACACAAGATAAACAACATATTACTAAAAAAAATTGTTCTATGACAGAGTTTACATAGATTCTTATTTCTTAAACAAAACATGAAACTGAATAAAGACTTTACCTTAAACCACCAATTCTGTACTGCAAGACGCTTCACATGAAAAGAGACCTCACAACCTGACTCCAATGTCTATAATACTTCAACATATGCAAGAAAGCAACACTAGATTGAACTAGACCCGATAAGTCCTTAAAATAATATTTATCCACCTGAAAACCAATCATCTCTAAAGACCCATGATTTGGACAACAAATCTCGATTGACCCATCATCGCAAGCAAAATAACTAAGGTTCAAAGGCTTAAGCTTTAAAGAAAAAATTTTCACATCCTTGATTCTATAACAGTACTCGAGAGATAAACATTCCAAATTCGAACACCCAGATACCAAATTAGACACCATTTCATCGCTTAAATTGACCTGATCAAGATTAACAGAACTTAGATAGTTCAGTCTCACGGAAGCCACATTATTAGGGAAAGTTATCCGACATTTTGTGAGCTTCAAAACCTCAATTCGCCCATGTTTAAGCAAAAAGAAAGGCAAATCGCAAACCGATTCTATATCAGAGGAATTCTTACTTTGGAATTCCCTACTGATTAAGAAATCGAGCTCCAGTTGTTTGGCGTGGTGGTGAATTGCGCAGCGTATCCATGAGTCCACATGGGAGGAGTAGAAACCTTCTTTGAATTCGAATTCGAGGTAGAATTTGTGAAGAGGAGAAATTGTGGATCGATGGATGAGGGTTTGGCTTATAAAGTCGGCCATAGAGCCAGGGGTGTTGGTAGTGGTGGCGGTAGCGGAGTATGGGAAGTGGAGAGAAGAGAGTCGGCACCAGATATTTATCCATTTCCGGCAGACTAAAGAGGTTTGTATGGCTGATTTGGTGGACAAAAAGGAAAGAATGTAAGAATTTCTTAGAAAGCTCGTTCATACACCCAGCACCGGCGGAGATCCCGGCGTTGGCAGTCGTGTCGGCCATTACTTTTCAGTTTAGCTTCAAAAAATTGGCCACCAACAGAAGAAATTATATTGGAGTGCGCGCCCAATGAAATTTCAACGTGGCATTCATGTGATGTCAGCAATTGCCATGAGAGTGTTTTTTTTCTTTTTTTAATGAATTGAACCATGAGTTTAATTACATCAACAACCTCCAAACTTTTATCTTTATTTCAATAAATTTTTTATATTTCATTTTATAAATATAAAATTCTTAAATTTTAATTTTATCTTCAATAAATTTTTTTACATAATTTTTCTAGTATCACCATATAAAAATATAAATAGAAAAAAGAAATTTGATTTTCACTTTGTAAAATATTTTGCACCACACTATCAAAGTTGAAAGTTGATGATATTATTATGATTTTAGAATAGAATTGAGTTTTACTAATAAGAAGTTAATAAAATAAGAAAAATTACTGTAATAAATATATATTTATTAATTATATAAATATAAATTAAATTTATTTTTATTTTTATTTTTTATCACGTTATAATACATGATTGCTATTTATTCTCGAGTAGTTAAAAAATAAACTCAAAGATTTTTGAAATAAAATAAAAAATAAAAAAATTATTTTCATAGAACATCGTTTAAGCATTTCATAAAAAAATGCATATATTTAAAAAATATATTAATTAAAATATCATAATAAAATTATTATTTTATATAAGATATTTTTAGTCACTATTTATTTTGTATGTGTATTCTTAAGAGTTATTTTTTCAAAAAAATAAATATTGAGTTGTATTATATTGTGGTATGGTATTTTTCAAACTTTTCAAATTTGACCTGTCTTAGTGACTGAGTCTAAGTTTATAAAAAAGTTTAGTGCCTGGCTACAGGGGCGGAACCAGAAATTTTCATAACTGAAAAAGCTCGCTCACTAGTTGCTGTCGAAACTTGAAGAGTTAAAATAAGTCGAATCAACCTATCAACCAATGGATATGAATCATACTTTCCTGTCTCCACTAATCCTCTACATAATTCAGCAATGGTAGATAACTTTCCCAATTCTGGATGGTTAGGCATATCAAGCTCAAAAAGCTGTAATTGAAACTTCAATAAAAAATTTTCTTGATCAGTAAAATCTTCTGGATAAAATTTTTCAGCCAATGTGCAAATATTATCAATTTTGAATGAATAAAAATAATCTCTTGGAGACAAAGCTGTACTCAGAATAAGTAATTCTGTTGATTGCTCACTGAATCTTCTATTCAACTCTTGTAATTGCTTATCGATAGTAGCAATAAATATATCTACTCGATAATGATGCTCTACTGTCACAATATCTTTTTGGTGCCGAGATCGAATTATGTCAGAAAAGTGTGCATTCATATCAGGAATTTCAATATTATGCTGCTTACAAAATGATACCACAGTCTGTAACAAAGCCTCCCAACCTTCATCTCTTAATCTCTGAATCAATAATTTTGTACGAGATACTAAATGCATTGCATTTAAAATATCTTGAGATTTTAGCTGCAAGCACTGACATAATGCATCACTAATTCCCATAAGCTCTTTCATCACATGCAAAATAAATATAAATTCAAAAGACATTAGCAACTTTAGAGCATATTTAGCATCACCACGTTGAGCAAAATTTGATCCATCAACAGCTATAGTTTGAAGAACTGAACAAGTTGCACTAAAAATGCTTATGAGACTGCATATGGAATTGAAATGAGAACTCCATCATGTAGTATCTCCAGGTCGCTGTAGATTTCTAATTTGATTAGCTCCTTTTCCAGTGTCAAGCTCATCATTTTCAACTATCCTTTTGGTTTCAGCTATTTGTTGAGCTTGTAACTCATCATTGTGTTTAGAAGATGCACTAACAGTGTTAACAATAAAGGATAAATTTTTGAAAAATGCATGAATATCTGCCACTTCTCTAGCTGCTGCAACAAGAACCAATTGCAATTGATGAGCTAAGCAATGGACATAGTATGCATAAGGACAATCTTTAAGGATTAAAGCTTGCAAACCATTCCATTCACCACGCATATTACTAGCCCCATCATACCCTAGACCTCGTATGTTTTCGACACAGATTATGATGAGATAAAGTAGAATAAATTCCTTCCTTAAGAGTCAATGATGATGTATCTTTAACATGAATAAGATCTAAAAAACGTTCACTTACAAACCCATCTCTATCAACAAACCTAACAACAAGAGTCATTTGCTCTCTTTTAGATTCATCCCGAGATTCATCAATAATCAAGCAAAATTTAGCACAGCCAATTTCTTCTCGAATAGCAAGCTGCACGTTTCTAGAATACACATGTAAAATTTCCTTTTGAATGGCTGGTGATGTGTACTTTGCATTTTGTGGGGTATTTTTTAACACAACATCATTAACTTCAGTATTATAAGAGGCTAAAATATCTAACATTTCAAGAAAATTACCTTGATTTTCTAAATCAGGATGTTCATCATGCCCTCGAAATGCACAAGCTTGAAAAGATAACCATCGAACAACATCTATGGAAGCTTTTAACCGCAATCGATTATTTTGAACTTGTTGTGAGCTTTGCTTTTCAATTGCCTTCTCAATGTGGCTTGATTGATTTCTTAGATCCTCATAAGACTTGACACAAACATTATGTGTTGAATTAGGAGTTTTTCCCATATGAGATAGAAATGCACAATCTTTGCCATTATTGACTTTTTTTCAATTTTTGAATCTTGTAGCAGTAAATGTATCACTCCCAGATTTTCCAATTGATTTACTACTGAAAAGATAACATGGAAGACAAAAAGCAGCATCTTTGGCAGGTGAGTACTCTAACCATGGGAATTTTCTTAGCCAACTTTCTTAAAACCTACGACGATGATTTTCTGAACCAGAAAAAGGATACGAAAATTCAGATGGAAGAGATCTATATGGTCCATATTTGATATATGCTCTTTGAATCTCATCTCGTTGATTAACTGCATATTCCCAAATTTGAGGACGTAAACCAGGATCACGTACTAATGAAGCAATATCAATCTCTTCTCCATTATATTTTGCTTGATGATCCACCTTTGGAATTTTAGATGGCGATTGCTCTTGTAAAATATCATCATCATCTGGTCTGTAAGCCGCCTCAATTGGTGGTAAGTTGTTTTGATTCTTTTCTTTTTTCTTAAAAAATGAATCAATTTTCGTTGATTTCAACATCTGTTAAAACATTAACACATTAGTTCATTAAATACTAAACTTATGAAGAAGTAAAAAAAATAACCTCATCTCAAAAATAAAAATTTAACAATTTCTTTAAAATTCTAATAAAAATTCATCTTATTTATACTAATAAATATTAAAAGATAAAAAATTCCACAACATTTATTTTCGGGAAAAAAAAATGGTTGATACATCATACATCCATCATTTATCCACTTTTGGAATAATTTCACAAGAACATTTATCCAAATATTTCATATTTATTTTGTTGAAAACATCCACCATATTTATCTCTAAAATATTCATACAATGGTTGCTGTTTGATTATATCTAATGATATAATTACTACATTATCATTTATTCATAACTCAATTGTCAAAAATTAGTCATCATATTCATACACTAAAATTTTTTAAAAGTATATAAGCACTAAAGGATTAAAATAAAGGTAAATAAACTTTTACACATCCAGCAACCCCTTCTTACATTATCATTTATCCAATCCAACCCCTTTCTAAACTCTGATGTTGAGATATAAGAAAATTAATTAACAAATAGACATAGTGCTAAAAATTAAAATATCAATAGTGGTTTAGGAGTTACCTTTTTATAATTTGTTTTTATTATCAATAAAAAATTGGATGGTATGAGTAGCTTTTCCTATTTCTTGTAGCAGAGAAGACAAAAACAAACAAATTAGGTATACTGTGCAAAAACAAGAAGAACACCCGTCTCGTCTATCCTTTTACATTCTTAATATTAATATATTATTAGTTTGATTAAAAAAAAAGGGGGATTATTAAATTGGTGGGCTTGGCATCATTGTATGGCCCATGTTGTACATATTACAAAAGTAGACAACAAGAAAAGTGGACTTTAATAACTTAAATTTTTTTTTTGGTTGGTGGGGCCAAGGCTACTAGAGGTCCCTCTTTCCCTCCGTCCCTGTTTGGCTATGGACTTTGGACTTTACATTTAAAAAGTGCATATATTTAAAAAATAATAAATATATTAATTAACATATTATAATAAAATTGTTGTAATTTTATTATGAATTGTATCTAATCATTTATTTTCTATGTATATATTTTTTTGGGTATTATTCTTTAAAAAAATAAGAGTAAAAATTAGGAATAATTAATCTCAATTGTGAACATGCATGTGGTTGGTTTAAACTTATCATGAGGTTAACAATTTATGATAATTTATTGGTGTAATTTTAAAAAAATATAATATATTTAAAATTAAAAATAGAAAATTAAAGGATCATGTCTTATTAAACCTGAAAAACTTAGAAGGGTGTATTTAATTAGAATTTTAATGGATTTCAAAAGAATTGTTGATCCTAATAGAATTCAAAGATTTTAATAAAATTATATAGGTTCTATTAGATTCCTTTATGAAATTTTATAGAGTTTATTCAGTTAGAAAATATATTTGTAAAATTAAGACATAATTAATTATCAATTTCATCAATTCATCATCATTAAACTTCTCCTTTTTACACATTTTTCTTTAATATTCTTTATTTCTTAAACATAAATATTAATCATACCGAATATTTATTTGAAGTAAAACTATTCGTATTGCTAATAAAATGAGAGAACATTTTAATAATGACATTGACAAAAACATATAAGCAGTTTTTAATCCATTAGAAATATATTTTAATTTTTATATAAAATTATAAATTATAAATAATTACCTTAATATATTTAAAAATATCAAAAGAAATATTTTTAATCAAACGGAAGAAGTACTAGTATTAAATATTTAAAAATAAACATCTTTTTAAAAACATATGATAACTAATGAATTTTAATGTACAATAATTTGTGCTTCCAGTTGCTAAAATATGAGTCCTTTAATTCACAAATTTCTTTATTTTAAAAAATTAAATGATTTATTAAATTTTTAAAAATTAATAAATTTAAAGTAATAGTATAAAAATTATAGAATGCTTCTATGAATATAATTGAAAATAATAATAAAATTTTAAAATATTTAAGATTAATATATTATTTAATTTGTGTATATTCTTATTCTCCTTTTAATCAAAAAATTAATATAAGCATAAATTCTTATAAAATATTTGAATGAATTATTATTTAGTCATTATATAAGTTAGTCTAAACAACTAATCACAACACCTAAATCAAAACTCCTAAGGGCCAAAATACTTGGAAAAACTCTTTAAAGTTATAAAAATAACAGTCTAAAAAATTATAATTTTTGCAAAAATTATAATTTTTTTTATCAAATAATAATAACAAATACCAAAAAAGCTACAATGAGTTTATACTTAATATATATAGGATTTATACTTAGTATATATTAGGTTTATTATATATAAATTATATAATTAATTATTTTTTCATATATTATAAATATATACTAATAATAACACGTCAAAATAAAAATACATATTAATGTATCATACAAATATATAAAATGTACAATTAGTATATATAGAGTTTACACTTAGTAAATAGTTTATTTAATAAAAATCCTTATATAAATAGTTTATATCAATATTACACAAGATATAAACACAATTCATTAACACGATATAGTTATCAGAAAAAATAAAAACAAGTGTCGATTTATTATACTAATATACATAGTTTACACTTAATACATATAGAATTTACATTTAGTATATGTAGAGTTTACACTTAATATAAATGTGACTAATTTTGCATTAAAATAGTAACAATGGCATGACATTAGGAATTCATGTCTATCATTCTCTACAGTGTTGTCTTCTAATCCTTCGATTGAAACTCTACAAATTACAATCTTTGCCAACAAAAAGCCCAATAAAAGTAATCACATGGCAATTATACTTGGTGCAATTGCCGGAACCATTCTTGCTTTTCTTGTCATTTCTTTTATCAGTATTTCTATACACCAAGAAACAAAAAACCAAAGTTACATACATAGATAATAAGTAAAAGAATGTTATCAATATCCATAATGGAGAACAATATTGGAATTAAGATATCCTCACAATATTAGAATTAAGATATCCTCATGTTGGGATTAAAAACGGAAGCGAAATATTTATTTGGGCAAAATGTGATAAACAAAATGGAGAAAATAAACAAAAATAAATAAATTTACTTAGTTCGATGTTAACCTACGTTCACGAGCGAATGAGAGAAGCAAATCTACTAATAATCAGAAAGTGGTGTAAAACAAAAAAGAATAATCACTCTCAATCATCAACCTAAAAATCTCTTCTCACAAAGTTATAAAAGATAAGAGAAACACTCATAAAAGAAAAAAAAATGCTAAGGCAAATTTCTCATAAAACTCACACAAGAGATAAACCCAAAATAGTGATAAGTATTTTCTGAATACCCAAAATAAAATCTTACTATTTTATTACTCACAAAATTATTTTACATATATAATTTTTCTCTCTCTATTTCCTTTTTGTTGTCCTAAGATGGCAACCAAGAGGGGGATGAATTAGTTATTTTGAAGAAGTGAAGGCAAATTGAAAATTAAAAACAAATAATAAAGTAGGTAAATAGAAGATGAGTAGAGTGGAGAAGAATGAACTCAAGAGATTTATAGTGGTTCGGATTAAATCAATCGTACATCCACTCCTCCACTTCAAGTTGAAAATTTTATTAACCTTAAATTTTTACAAGCTCAATCATAACTTGGTGTTTTAACAAGATCATACCGACCTTTTACAAGGTTTGAGTAACTTCCTCATAACCCAATAAGAGTTTTCCTAGACTCACTCTAAAATCTACGTATTTCAAAACTTACACTCAAACTTACAATGGTGTTTAATGCTCACACCTATCACTCAAAGATTACAATAGAGATTTTTTGATTCAATGAAATGAAAATTGTTTGCTTACTATCATAAAATCACAAAAATATGAAGATTCTTGAGGTACTTATAGCCTATAGATCTTCAACTAATCATTTGAGGTAGTTGCCAACATGTTTGATTATTGTCTCTCACTTTAATCATAAGTCAGAGCAATTTCATAGACGAATTGACTTAGGTTTGGTCGTACCACAGGAGGTCTGGTCGGAATTTCTCTAGTCCGGTCGTACTATTTAATTTTCTGATTGACGCTCCTCTAATGGTTGGTCCACATGGCATCTACAAATTGAATCGAAGAATAACAAGAATAATTTTGAAAATTCTTGATAGGTTCGGCTAGAATATTTCATGGTTCAGTCGGGCTATTGGTGTATGCTAAAAAATTGAGAGTACCTTTCACTGTGAAACTCTCTAGAAGTATTTGTGCATTTGTTCCCTACAAAGGTCCAGTCGGACTTCTCCTGGTCTGGTCGGACTTTTCATGATTCGGTGAAAAATGTGGGAGTACTTCTAGTCTTGAAACTCTCTAAAGGTTTTTATTCAAAATCACCCTAAGGTCTGGTAAGAATATTAGGTGATCTGGTCAGACTTTCTCTGGTATGGTGAAAATGTGAGAGTACCTTGGACCATGAATCTTTCTGTGTATTTTTTTTCTTCAATGGTCCAGTCATTTGCATCCTGGTTTGATCGGACTTTTTGAATTTTCTTCAAAAATTGAATTTCTGCAAAGTATAACTTGGTACAAATATTAGTGCCATTCAATTTAATTGCCTAAGATCAAAATATATTGAATTAGTTAAAGAGTTTTGCCTAACATTCTTTCCCTTTTTGACTTTGGCAATTAAATTGAATTAATTGAAATGCAAAATTTTGAATTAATTGAAATGCAATCATGTCTTGTGTAAATTTAAATTTGCTTGATTAATTTATTTTGCTCCCCCTTAATATTCTTAGTATGTGAATCTCCTTCTTAATATGTGATTATGTTTAATCATTCAAATTAACCAAACTTCTCCCCTTTTGAAAAAGGCAAAAAAAAAATGAAAATCAACATTGAATCATTCAAATGAACTTAATTTATTTAATTCTTAAGTAAAGGAAGAACAAAAAAGAGAAATGAAAATTAGCAAGTACAATGAAATGATAATAAACGATAAACTAGGTTTAATCTTCTTGGTAATCATCATAATCTTCATCATCACCTTATTCATCCCCTTCCTCTTCTTCTTCTCTTTGGTGGGATGCAACAACTTCACCATCCTCTTCATGAGGATAAGAACCATGAATAGAAGGAGACAAGCAAGGTTCATCCTCAAATCATTGAGAGAGTCCCAAAGCTCCTTGAATTTTTTGGATGTCAAGATGAAGATGAGAGACTTAAGTAGTGAGGCTATCAATCTTTATCCCTTGAGAGGTCACTTGACCATGAATATCTTAAAGAAGTTGGAGGATTGAGGCTTAAGGTCTAGTGGATTGTGTTCTAAGAAATTCCATTTGAAAGGACTCTTCAGTTTCATCAATAATCCTAGCCTTTTTTCTTTGATGGGCTCTAGCTCCTTGAGCTCCTAATAGATATTCATAAGTCCCCTCAACATCTCTAGTGCATTTGGCATGCTTAAGATAGCCTATGTTTATGAATTTTGTTTTGGGATCAAGAGGATTGGAGAGAGTGTCTTTGTTTACTGGTGTCAGTGCACCAAAATACTTGGCAATTTGAGTGATTTATGAAGAGAGGAGAATCATACTAGCCTTGGTTTTCCTAAGGTGAAGGAAAGTGTTAATTAGAAACTTTCCTCTTTGGATGGATTGTCCTCTAATGAGACAATAAAGGAAGAGAAGATCTTTTTGTGTTACTTTCTCATTGCTTTCTCCTCTAGCACTTATTGTATAGGTGATTATTTTATGCAACATCCAATAGGTTAAGGTTCTCAGCATTAGATTATTTGTGGAGTGAGGTTTGTAACACCCCATCTTAGCCTACGTTTATAGACCAAGATGGACTGTTATCTCATGGTGGTTGTGTCTTAATATTTTACTTAGCCAATTTTAAGTGCAGATTTTAAAAATTTTTTGCCAGAGTTTCCCCTATAATTGGTGGTCCCAAGTGTCGACAAAACTGATTTTTCTTATTTTTGAAAAACATTTTATTTCACAATTCAATACAAGCACACTCCCAATAATCCACCCTTATAACCTCAACTACAAATCCTGAAAGAAGAATTCACACTTCTATATTCACAACCCAACTCAATTCAAAACCATACAGTTATTATACATTACTAGATTTACATGTACATCAAGTTATCTCTTTGTATTGTTCAAATAAGTACATGCCACTTTCTAATACCAAAATACAAAATGAAGAGCACCACTTAAGTTTGTTAATGACCGGCAGATCGCAGGGCTCTTCTGCTCGCTACTGGCTCCTTGCTAATAACCTACGAGTTTAGAAGAAACTAAACTCGCTAAGCATTGCTTAGTGGGTACTTTAACCATTGCCGAATATAAATAGTGCAAGGAAGGTTGTTGAAACACTTATAAAAGTAGAATACTGCATAATTAAACTATTTTCATACAATCATCATATTTATATTGTCTAATTAAGTTAAGATTCACATTCTGTATGTAAACAACATTTAATATAACTTCATTATAATTACGAGTTAATATGCTCCACTAGGGAATTATGAATACACCGATCTCGAAATGAGGCCTCGTATAGAGTTACGCGTGGTCTTGAACTCACACGACTAATTGCCATGGTCTTGGTCTCACACGATATGGAATATACAATATAACTGCGTGGTCTTGGTCTCACACGACTAGTTGCCATGATCTTGACCTCACACGATATAACCTCGTGGTCTTGGTCTCACACGACTAGTCTCCATGATCTTGACCTCACACGATATAACCCCCATTCCAGACCGGTGTTACCCATTTACCGAGTAGAGCATAAATAACATTTCATATATACCTATTCACTTCGTGTATATATACCACATATTCTCCATGTATATACAATATATATTTACACAAATATCACATATACTCACATATGTATCATATGTATTCACATATTTTCCATCTTAATTTATTCTTCATATCCTAATTAAACTCAATACCAAAAATAAAATAATAAAACACCCACACCCAGTTTTTGACCAAGTTAATAATGAAAAATTACCATATGAACAATAAACTCTGGTTCTTGACCCAACTTGATCATTGTTTTAGAAAATTTGTATAAAATAATCCACTTGGCTAAAAACTCTAAAATTTTTACAGAATTTATTTTTGCATCTTAAAATAAAATGAACAAACAATTAGTTAAAGTACCAAACCTTGCTTTTCCTTAGTCCTTATTCTATATCACTTCCTTTCCTTCCGTGTCTCCTTGATTTCCTTATAATCTTGTTTGTCACCAAACTCTTTAAATCAAAAGCCTTAAACTTAGGAAAAATACCTCCTTCTTCCTTCTCTTATGGTTTGGACGAATTCACCATGCAAGAGGGGGCTTTTATACTTTCTTTCCTTAGCTTATTTTGATCCAAATGGAAGCCATAAGTGGTGAATAGATGTTGACTTCCAATTGGTACACCTTATAACAAAAATGGCTACTTTTAATTGGTCCATTTGCCTTCTTCTAATTGGTACACCTTATAGCAAAAATGGCTACTTTTAATTGGTCCATTTGCCTTCTTCTAATTGGTACACCTTATAGCAAAAATGGCCACTTTTAATTGGTCCACTTGCCTTCTTCTTTTAATAAATGCTATATGGCTAATTATGATCCACTTTTGGGGTGGATGAATGCCTTAGGGCCATTTGTCCATCTCTTTTTCTTTTCTTCTTTTAATAAATGCTAAATGGCTACTTATGATTGGCCCACTTGCCTCCTTCTTTTATCTTATTTATTTGGCAAGTCCTTAGGCTTCCTTTTATTCATATTTTGACCCCCTCAACTTTCTTGTGCTGTAATTTTATAGTCTAGGGTGTGAAAATATCAAAATACCCCCCAACGATTAATCGATTGTAACTTTTAAACAGTGCGTTTTCGGAAAAAATTGAAACCCATGGTTATGACTCGATTAATCTCGAGAATATTCTTTCGGAGTCGGATATGGGCACTATTAAGAACTTTCGACACTTAATTTTTAAGTTTACATAGTTGCCCCTAGCTTTTGAGAAATTTCCACTTAGGTCCTTTTGATATCCCTTCCTGACCTTGCCGTCTTTCTTTATTAATATCTTTTTACTCACAACTCCAAATTAAGTAATTGTTATTCCCACTGAAACTAGACATCCGGGGATATATTGTATCAAAATTTCAGGTCAATCCGAGCTATATCTGATTTTTGACGGTCCTTTGAATTCAAGCCTACTATGCTGTCCTGAGGCAGCTTGCAAATTGTCTACTAAATCCATCATATCTTATTCTGTACAACTCCAAATTGAGTAATTTCAAGTTATACATCTAGATAAAACAGAAATAAACAATTAAGTCTTCTTTAAGACTCTCTAATTCTGTCATTAACTTGGATGAAATTCGAGCTTAAGTTATAGGTCATGTTCTAAACTCCTTTGTTCTAAGCCTAAATCATATCCTCTATGTCTGTTTCTTACCAATCTGGAATTCGGGATGTTACAAGGTTTCAATGGAAATCTCTTCCCAAAAGTTCAATTGAACTTTGGGAGTGAGAATAGTTTTGGAGATGTGAGAAATCCCTTCCAATTGAAAACCCCAAATGGATGAAAAGCCTTATAGGGTAAGTCCATACTCTTGGTTAAAGAATCTAAATAAATACCATAGTAACCTCAGGAGTCGGTACTATTTTTGCTAACAACTAAAGTTGTGAGAAATTCCTTTGCCAAGGATTCCCGCCTAAGGTCATTATGTTCAAGGAATACAAACTTTTCCCAACATAGATTACGGAGACAACCTCTGATATCATTCAATACCTAAAGACTTAAGGGTTATGGTGGAGAAGAGACAGTTTGGTTCAATTATTTTGTCTTTGAGAATTGGATACATTTTTCTCTCATCATGATCCTTGAATCTTATTTTGTGGCTTCTCATAGATACTTCATCTTAATGGGATGAGACAACAACACCTTTTCCTTTCTCACTTTTAGAGGCTTTTCTCTTATTTTCTTTAGGTGCCATTGAATTGTGACATGAAAAGTTAAAAGAGAAATGAATAAGCTTGAGAAATTTTGAGTGTTTTGAATGTTTGAGTGTTTAGAGATTGATAAAATGTTGTACAATATGATATTGGGGGTAATTATAGTATTTTAGATGAAAACTAGCTATTTATAGCCGTTGGAGAGGATTTGTACATGTTTTCAAAAGTTTTCAACAGCTAGAAAATTTTGAATTCAGAGCAAAAATCTTGTCGGACTCCCATGGGTCTGGTGGTACTTTTTAAACAATTAAAAAGTAAGGTCAGACTTACAAGATGTCTGCACAGAATTCTAGTTTTGCACATAACAGCTAGAAAATTTTGAATTATTCCAGTAGGACCAATCAAGGTATGGTCAGACCGTTCAGAATTCAACTAGATCAATGATTTAAACATGAAGCACGATCAGACCAAGTGTGAGTCCGATTGGAAAAGTTGATAATTTTTTGGAAATTAGGAAATTTTTTAGCAAGAAAGTGTATGTTTCAATTTACAGCCTAAATGTATGATAAAAATAAGTGTGCAAATTGATCAATAGGTTGAAGGGTCAATTTAAGGTGGATCCATCTATCATACCTATATGTTATTTTATGAAATTCAATCTTTCTTCATTGAAGGGTTTTGTGAATATATCAGCAAGTTGTCTTTGAGTATCTATAAATTATAAAAGTACATTTTGTTTTTGAACATTGTCTCTTAAAAAATGATGTCTAGTGTCTATATATTTGGACCTAGAATGTTGAATGTGATTTTTGGATAGATTGATTGATCTTGTATTGTCACACTTAATAGGGATGTGATCAAATGTTTTACCATAATCTTGTAATTGATCTTTCATCCATAAGACTTGTGTACAACAAAAACAAGCATCAACATATTCGACTTCCAAAGTGGATATGGCAACCGATACTTGTTTCTTGCTAAACAAATAAACTAAGCAATCACCAAGGAAATGGCATGCACTGGTTGTACTTTTTCTATCCAATAGGCTACTTGCAAAATCCACATCCAAAAAACCTAAAATGTCAAATGATGTATTTACAGGGTACCAAAGTCCTAAATATAATGTTCCACTCAAATATTTTAAAATTCTTTTAGTTGCATTCAAATGTGATTCCTTAGGGCATGATTAAAATCTAGCACATAAGCAAATACTATACATTATATTGGGTCTAGAAGCTGCAAAGTAAAGTAGGGATATGATAATACCTCAATATTTCTTCTTATCTACTTTCTTACCACTTTCATCTTTGTCTAGCTTCAAGGATGTGCTTATTAGAGTCTTGCTTGCTTTGCAACCATCCATGCCAACCTTTTTGAGAAGTTCCTTTGTGTATTTAGATTGGTTGATGAAGATACCATCCTTGCATTGCTTAATTTATAGACCAAGAAAGAATTTGAGTTCACCCATCATACTCATTTCAAATTCTTTAGTCATACAAGAAGCAAACTTTTTGCACAAAGATTCATTAATAGCACTAAATATAAAGTCATCAACATAGATTTGTACTATTAAAATGTTATGCATTTTCTTTTTAACAAATAGAGTTGAATCAACTTTGCCTTTTAAAAAATTATTTTCTAGCAAATAAGAACTAAGTCTATCATACCTAGCTCTTGGAGATTGTTTCAATCCATATAATTCCTTAGTTAATTTAAAAACATGATTTGAAAATCTATAGTCTTCAAAACCAGGAAGTTGTTCAACATAGACTTCATCATTTATAAATCGATTTAAAAATGCACTTTTGACATCCATTTGAAAAAGTTTAAAGTTCATATAGCATGCAAATGCATGTAAGATTCTAATTGCTTCTAATATAGGAACGGGGACAAAAGTCTCATCGTAATCAATGCCTTCCTATTGGTTATAGCCTTTGGCTATCAATCTAGCTTTGTTTATAGTAATGGGACCATCTTCATCAAGCTTATTCCTATATGTTGTGCTCTACTTAATACTACTATAAGCGACACTGGTGCGTCATGCCTAGTGCTATAGCAATACTGCAAGTGCACGGGTCACCCAAGTAATAAAGTAGTGAGTAAGTTATCGTTCCACTGAGGACAAGGCCAAGTAATAGTGCAAATCTTAACTGTTGTTTAGCAAATTAATATTTTTGTGTGAAGTTTTGTAATTGAAGATAATTAACTTAAATAAATGAAAGTAAAGATAAATTGTGTGTTGTGTAAAAAGGATTGATGATAATGATACTATCCAGATATTGAATCCCCCTAGCCACAATTACATCACATAATAGAATTTAATTGGTATTCCTCTAACTTAGACTAAAACCTCTCTGGAGTGAATTAATCCCTAATTACTAAGTAGAGTGCCGGAATCTCTTCTCAAACACAATTAAATAGATCTTGTATTAAGAACAAGTAATTATAAACCAAAGGATCTTGTAGGTCTATCTCTAGCACCCCAATCAATCCTCAACCCTTATGAGTAATCAATTCATATCAAGCTTTCTCAAGTCAATAATATGAAAATTGCAACCAATCAATAAACATGCTATTATCAATTGGAAATAAATCATTAAGCATCATAAGAATAAAACAACTGCATCAATTAAAATTATCTAGTTATACAAATAAGCTAGGGTTCTTCAACATCTAGATAGAGAATGATTTAGCTCATGTTCAATACTCTTAATACAACAACAACAACAATAACATTAAAATGAATTAAAGGAGAAAATAGAAAAACCCCTTTCAATGTAGCTTCTTCAATCTCCAGGAGCTGCCAATGGAAGATGGAGATGGTGGAGAGGATGGAAATGGAGGATGAAGATGAAGAGTCAAGGAGAGTGTCACTCCCTCCTTGCCCAAACTGTGTATGCCCAAGCCTCCTCCTCTCAAACCTCTCTTCTCTGTCTCTGGTCTCTGTCTCCTGCAAAAACCTCCCAGCACTCCCAAAAACTGAACTCCTTTCTTCTTCCTCCTCTTCTCCTTTTATTTCCCTCCAAAGCTCAAGCCCATGCTTCCAACTCACACCACTCTCCATTGTCTCCCACTTTCTCTTTGTTTAATCTTTCTTTCCATCAATTAGGCAAGCTTTTCTCTTCTTTAATGGCAAAAGCAAAGTCCTTGTCACCCACTTGTCTCCCAATTCGTGCAAAAGAATTAAGGTTTTTATAGGTGACACGGCCAAGCCATGAGTGGCTTGGCCGTGTATCTCATTTCTCCTTGGGACACGGCCAAGCTAGTTGGCCGTGTCCATCACTGCCTTCCTTCCTTCCTTTCTTTTCTCTTTGGTCTCATGGGGTGACACGGCCAAGCTCCTGGCTGTGTCATGTGACACGGCCAGTGGCTTGGCCGTGTCACCTTCTGTTCTTCATTTTGCTCAGTTCTTGTTTTTTGGCTCATGATGGGACACGTCCAAGCTTGTGGCCGTGTCATGTGACACGACCACTGGCTTGGGCATGTCACCTGCCAGTGTCAGCTTCTGCCTTCATTTTCTTTTGGTTGACACGGCCAAGTATGCTTTGGCTTGGCCATGTCTTGCTTGATTCATGCTCTTTCTTCATTGTTTTGACCATCTAAGGGAGTTTTTCCACTTTAACCTAAAACAAACACTTAAAACAAACTTTAAACAAAAATCAAATGAAACATTAACTAAAAACACATTAAAATCATACTAAAAACAGGTATAAAATGATATCATCAAATACCTCACACTTAATTCCTTGCTTGTCCCCAAGCAAGGCTAAAATCAAAACAAACTAAACACAAAAATTTTGTCAAGCTCAAGAGTTATAAAAAATGCATCAAGACTTCCCTATTGCTAAATTTGCAATCAATATCAAATCGAACAAAATCGATACTAATGCAATTAAGTGGCTTTCCATGCATAACCTATGTTGTCACTCCCTCACTAACTCTTAGAAAGTGTTTGATCAAGGTGGTGCTTACACTCATAACAATCAATGAAAGATTATTGCCATAGGCTTGCTTATCTATCAAATCTCCACCACTTAATTACAATCAAGCATCAATCAAAAGGTCTTTTTTTGGGTTGTAATGGGGCTAAGGTAAAGGCGTGGCATTTAGGAAATGTGAGCTTAATCATTAAGTTCAAGAGTACATCAAGAATGAAGTAACCGATCATATGTATAACCCAACGATCCCAAAACTCCTTCCTCTTATCTACCCCTTGACATTGACAGAATTTTTCAAGGGAACTCACTTATTACATCTTGCAATGATTATTTCCAAACATATTCCAACCCTTTCAACAAAAACAACAATTCTTCTTCTTCTTATTATTTTTTTCTTTTTATTTGATTATATATATATATTATATATATATATATTTTTTATTTTGCAATCTTAAACCTACTAAATTTAACCCCGCACTTAATTCAACACAACACTTGGTCATAAACGCTTTTAAAATGCTCTTAACCTAATGAAAGGGTAAGAGACAAAATAGCATGATTCAAAGTTGGTAGTGTTACAAAAAATGAAGAAAAGAAAAAATGAAATAGGCTCAAAATTGGCTAACTAAGGTTAAAAATAGGGTTGGTCTTTTAAAGCCAAAGTGGGTTCACCTAATTGCCTTAATCATCTTGATGCCTAATTGAAATTTTTATGTAATCTTAAAATGTATGTCAAAGCAAGTTCTAGCAAGTTATCAATCAAAGATGTCCACACACAAAAAGAATAATAAGTTGATGGCTCAATTCCTCACTAGGTTGATGGTAATGCAAAGAAAAACCAACAAATTTGACAATAAGCACCAATTCTACTCAATTCTCAAATTCATGCTTCAAAAAATCAAAGGTCATCAATCAGTAATATTTATAACAAATGAACTTTCCAAAATTCATTTATTCAAAGAAAACATGAAAAACATTAACTAAACTAACACAAAAATAAATTAAAATTAAAAACACAAAACACAAAATACAATTAAAAATGAAAACACAAAACACAAAATGCACCCCACACTTAAAATTTCACATTTTCCTCAATGTGAGCATGCATAAACTAAAAGAGAGTTCAGATGAAACCTGATTTCCATCGCTCCCATATACGATGTGTAGGGCTCCTTCCACCCATAATGCAATTGGAGCCCATGATTGAGGGGATGGACAGCATGCAACTTCGAAATGTGCCCAATGCATTGCAAAGCTTAGATAGTATCCTTGGGTAAGCGAATGGCCAATGAGAACTCATGAAGGCTGTCTTGGGGTGATTTTCCAATGCTATAGGAACTTGGTAAAAATATTCTTCAGTATGCAACATGGTTATATTCATTTTTTATTTTTTCTCGCTCTCAAAAGTGGAAGTTATGATCCTTGGTTGCATATTATTCTCCCCAACTAAAACAAATTTCAAAATTTTTGGGGTCTTTTGAAGTTCAACCAAGTTTGGTTGAATCTCTTTCTCATCCTCTTTAGCACTTGGAAGTTCCCTCTCAACAATCTCATCATTTAATATTAATTTGCTCTCCTCGATTTCTAAATTGGAAATATGAGGCTCTACTTCTAAGGTCATGGCTACATCAAGCTTATATATAGTATCGTCACTATAGGACATGCCATAGAGTTCAGGAATATGCATACCTTGGTTCTCTTCCTCCAGCCTACATGGGAATGAAAATCGATGGCATAAAAGGATTTGGAGGTTCATGCAATTCTGTCCAAGTTGATGCTTCTAAATTCTCCTCCTCCTTTGATTGACTCATCTCCTCCATGTTGGGTTGGATCTCCTCGCCATTTTCTTCTTGATTGGTCCATGCATTAAAGAAATCACAAAAATTGTTATATATTACACGTTCACTCCTCAAATTTGTGATTACCTAGGTTTGCTCTAATTGGCTAGGAGACTCCTCCTTTTGGTGTGCTTGGGGTTGATGTGCCAGCTGCTCAACTAGAGCATCCAACCTCTTCTGTGTTTCCTGCAATGATTCAGACCTCAACTTATCTTCCACTATGCATTAAGTTTGAAATTTCTCGGTATCTTGAATGAAAGCATTCATTCTTTCCTCCAAAGTGGGTTCCTTAAGGTGATCTTGATTTAGTGTGTGTTTTTGGATATAGGCATTTAACTTATCCTCCAATGTGGGCTCCTTAAGGTGGTCTTGGTTTGAAAATTATTCTTGGAAGTAAGAACTTCTTTGGTAAGCTGAAAAAATTGTTGAGGTGGAATGTATTGCTGATTTTCCCAAGAAAAATTTGGGTGGCTTTTCCAACTTGGATTGTAAGAATTGGAATATGGGTCATTACCACCTATTTGCTAGAAACTTTTGTAGCCATATTCTTCCTCGTGCCAATCTTGGTATCGTTCGAAACCAAATGAACATGTATTGGCACTATGTCCTGCATTGCCATATGCTGTACAATTCGGTGGGCTTCCCCAGCTTGGACTATAAGAATTAGAATGTAGGTCATTCCCACCCCATTGTTGGAAACTTTCATAGGCATAGTTTTCCTCTTTCCTCTCTTGGTATTGTCCATAATCCAGAGTTGCATTTAGCATCTTAATTCGATTCGTTAATTCTGCTAATTGTCATGCCGTGTCAGAATTATGGTCCCAATCATAAACTCCCCCATGCCTTGAAAACTGCATCTTTACAAAGGCACTCAACAATTTAAAGAAAAATAAACAAACAAACAAATTCAAACACAACAAACAACAAATTTACAGAAAACAAACAAACAATTCAAAGAAAAACACAAACAATTCACAGAAAATAAATAAACATTCTTGATAAAAATAAAACTAAATCAACAGTCTTAATTATATTACTAGTATTGAAACCATTGTCCCCAGCAGCGGTGCCTAAAACTTGGTGCGTCGCTCCTAGTGCTATAACAATACCGCAAGTGGACGGGTCGCCCAAGTAATAAAGTAGTGAGTGAGTTATCGTTCCACTGAGGACAAGGCCAAGTACTAGTGCAAATCTTAACTGTTGTTTAGCAAATTAATATTTTTGTGTGAAGTTTTGTAATTGAAGACAATTAACTTAAATAAATGAAAGTAAAGATAAATTGTGTGTTGTGTAAAAAGGATTGATGATAATGATACTATCCAGATATTGAATCCCCCTAGCCACAATTACATCACATAATAGAGTTGAATTGGTATTCCTCTAACTTAGACTAAAACCTCTATCGAGTGAATTAATCCCTAATCACTAAGTAGAGTGCCGAAATCTCTTCTCAAACACAATTAAATAGATCTTGCATTAAGAACAAGGAACTATAAAACAAAGGATCTTGTAGGTCTATCTCTAGCAACCCAATCAATCCTCAACCCTTATGAGTAATCAATTCATATCAAGCTTTCTCAAGTCAATAATATGAAAATTGCAACCAATCAATAAGCATGCTATTATCAATTAGAAATAAATCATTAAGCATCATAAGAATAAAACAACTCCATCAATTAAAATTATCTAGTTATACAAATAAGATAGGGTTCTTCAACATCTAGATAGAGAATGATTTAGCTCATGTTCAAAACTCTTAATACAACAACAACAACAATAACATTAAAATGAATTAAAGGAGAAAATAGAAAAACCCCTTTCAATGTAGCTTCTTCAATCTCTAGGAGCTGCCAATGGAAAATGGAGATGGTGGAGAGGATGGAAATGGAGGATGAAGATGAAGAGTCAAGGAGAGTGTCACTCCCTCCTTGCCCAAACCATGTATGCCCAAGCCTCCTCCTCTTAAACCTCTCTTCTCTGTCTCTGGTCTCTGTCTCCCGTAAAAACCTCCCAACAATCCCAAAAATTGAACTCCTTTCTTCTTCCTCCTCTTCTCTTTTTATTTCCCTCCAAAGCTCAAGCCCATGCTTCCAACTCACACCACTCTCCATTGTCTCCCACTTTCTCTTTGTTTAATCTTTCTTTCCATCAATTAGGCAAGCTTTTCTCTTCTTTAATGGCAAAAGCAAAGTCCTTGTCACCCACTTGTCTCCCAATTCATGCAAAATAATCAAGGTTTTTATAGGTGACACGGCCAAGCCATGAGTGGCTTGGTCGTGTCTCTCATTTCTCCTTGGGACACGGCCAAGTTAGTTGGCCGTGTCCATCACTGCCTTCCTTTCTTTCTTTCTTTTCTCTTTGGTCTCATGGGGTGAAACGGCCAAGCTCCTGGCCGTGTCACTTGGGTGTGTCACCTTCTGTTCTTCATTTTGCTCAGTTCTTATTTTTTGGCTAAAGATGGGACACGGCCAAGCTTGTGGCCTTGTCATGTGACACAGCCACTGGCTTGGGTGTGTCACCTGCCAGTGTTAGCTTCTGCCTTCATTTTCTTTTGGTTGACACGGCCAAGTTTGCTTTGGCTTGGCCATGTCTTGCTTGATTCATGCTCTTTCTTCATTGTTTTGACCATCCAAGGGAGTTTTTCAACTTTAACCTTAAACAAATACTTAAAACAAACTTTAAACAAAAATCAAATGAAGCATTAACTAAAAACACATTAAAATCATACTAAAAACAGGTATAAAATGATCTCATCAGACACTCACAATTATACGAGGTAGTTATAGTAAATGGTGGAACATCCCAAGGTCGTCTCATAAGGTAGGTGTTTGTTGATAATAGTTTGATTGAAAAAAATAATTTAAATATTGAGTGTGTTGTGTTGCAATGGTGAAAAGTAGTTAAAACTAAAAAGTGAAAGAGTGATGGTTGTGCAAAATTAATTTAACTTCGTGGAATGGTACCTAGGATTTGTAGGTCAACTTAATTAATCCTTGATTCTCAATTATCCATTAACATAACCCTTTAACTTAATTTCCTCCTTAATATTAATTAGAAATTATCAATTCATTAGTTCTAACATTCATGAATTAACAAAAATCAATTACCTTAACTAGCAAATTAAGTACACCATAAAACTTATATTTCTAACTCATTCTTAGGGGAGTTGATTGCATAGTTTAAATATCAAATTTCACCTCTCGGTCCTTCATTCAATATTAAGAGATCAATAGGTGGCCACTCTATCAACCTAACATATAATCCAATGCAACCAACTAATAACAAGTTATATTAATGGAAATGCTGAATTAAGTCATTTAATCAAATCTACTACAAATATTATGCAAGAGTAATTTAGCTCATCATCAATACAAAGTAAACATTCATCTCAATATAATTCAATTCACAAATATTCATTGAAGTATTAATGTATACAATAATAGATCTGAAAAAAGATAAATTAATTAAGAGAATGGAAAAACCCCTTGAAGATGCCAAGAGTTCAAACTTCTTGTTCTCCCTCCTTGCTTAACTTGAATGTGATAAAGAACTCCCAAGTCCTCTTAAGAGATTGATCCAAAAATTACCCAAGAACAATCCAAAAATACAAAAGAACTTATCTATGAGGATAAAAATTGAAGATGAAAGGAATTGGAGATGGTGATGAAGATGTATCCTCAAGATGGTGTATCAAGATGCCTTCTCAACAAGAAGAAGAATGGTTATATCAAGAAGAATTTCCTCTTTTAAAAACTTGTAGCCCCCATCTCCATCCCCTATTCTAATTATTTAAATGTCAAGACAAAGAAAATTTTCCTTTTCCAACTCGTATCCACACTCGCACCTCCATTTGTTCCTTCTTTTTTATGCTTAAGCCTTTCTTTCCATCCAAAAACAACTCACCTTTTCACTTGTTTTATTTTTCTTTTAAAGAAACATTCCTGTTGTCTCCCTCAAATCGTATAAAAAAAACACAGAATCTGCCTTAGACATGGCCAAGTCGGTTTGGTCTTGGTCATGTCTCTTATTTTTCCTTTGGACATAGCTAAGTCATATGCCTGTGTCCATCATTGCTTATCTTACTTGTTTGTTGTGCGGAGTGACATGGCTAGTGACACGGTTGTGTCTCTTGGCCATGTCTTCTGCTGCCATCTTTGGTCATTTATTCTTTAGGTAGAACACGACCGAGTTACATGGCACTGCCTTTAACTTGGCCGTGTCTTCTTTTTGTGTCTGCTTTTGTCTATTTGCTTTCAATTTCTTCATTCTTCTTCCTCTCCCGACACGGCCAAGCCAGTGGCCATGTCATGTGACACGACCAAGATGGTTCCATGTGTCAGCTTCTGCCTTTAATTTCCTTCTGAACATGTGAAAGACACTGCCATTCTCCATTGCCAAGACATGTACCTGTGTCATAGACTGGCAAATTTTCTATCTTTTCCAATGTAAGAGTCAGTGGACATGACTTGGTTGTGTTCAATGTCTTTCCTCCAAATTGAGCTCCATTTTGCACAAGTTAATGCTTCAACCTATATCATAAAACTTCAAAAATACTTAAACACATTTTTAGGAAAAATTAACTTGAAAGATAATAAAATTAATCTAAAAATACACACATAATTGATTATAACAACTGCCTCATACTTAATACTTTGCCTGTCCCCAAGTAAAGTTACAAACAAAACTAGCAAATAAGAATTAATCAAACTCAAGAATTATATGATAAAATCAAGAATTTCCTTTTTATAATGTCCACACTCATTATCAAATCAAGTAAAATCAGTATTCAAGCAATTCAATGGCATATCCATGCATACCAAAAGTTGTCACTCCCTCATAAAATCTCTTAAGTGTTTAATCAAGGTAGTGTTTTTTCACTCTCAACATTTAATGAAAGAATAACTTCATAGGCTTTCTTGTCAGTCAAATCTCCACCACTTAATTACAATTAAGCATCAATCATATGGTCTTTTCATTTGGCTATAATGGGGTTTGAGGTAAAGATATGACATTTGGGAATGTGAGCTATTCACTAAATTCAAGAGCACTTCAAGAATAAAGTAACCAAATATATATGTGACCCAACAATCTTCAAAACAACCTCTACTCACTTAGCATTTGATGCTAGAATACCCTTTATAAAAGAATTTAGAATTCTCTCATTTTATTGCAAATATCATAACCAAGCTTCCAACCTCAGCTATAAGAACAATAAGTTCTATTTTTTTTAGTATTCAAAACAAAATAGAATTTGAATTGATTCTTACTTTTTAGACTTACTATAGCAATAACATAAGGAAGAAGAAAATCTAATAAAGAAACAAAGTAATTACAAAGTATTTTATTGGCAACTTTCAACCCACTAAATTTAACCCCATACTTTAATTGGCGCAATGACTTCAATTAATAAATTCTTCAAATATTCTTGCTCCCAATAAAAGGACAAAAAATGGAACAAAATGGTTCATGGCTAATGTTATTGTGTAAAAGAAATAAATGGAAAAATGAATTAAGCTTAAAATTGGCTTACTAAAGACATATTAAAGGTTGGCCTTTTAAGCTAAATGGGTATTCCTAAATGCCTTAATCATATTGATGTCTAATTAAAATTTTCATGTGGTCTCAAAATGCATATCTAAGCAAGTTATAGGAATATATCAATCAAGAATGCTGACACAAAGAATAATAAGTTGGTCTCCAACTTAAGAGGCTCAATTTTCTCACAAGTTTAAAGGTAATATAAGGAATATCCATCAAAATCGATAATAAGCACCAATTTTATCCAATTCTAAATTTCATGCTTTAAAAATTTGAAGGTCACCTTCCAACAATCTTATTACAATTAAGCTTTTCAAAAGTCCAAAAACAAAGCAACAAATAAAAATAAACAAAAATAAGTTATAAGTAACACATTTGCACCCCACACTTAAGGATTCACATTGTCCCTAATGTGAGTTTGCACAATATGAAAGGAGAAGAGTTAGGTAAAACTTGTATTCCATCGATCCACAGTGTGACAAAATGCTGCTTCCTCCTTACCAACAACAAAATAAATTGTTCCAAAACAAGATACAACAAACAAAAGATAACAAAACATAATGTTTAATAAACAAAAAAATAGTAACTAAAAACAATAACTAAAACATCCAACAACTGAAAATAAGTAAATAAATTGAGTTCTCAATAAGTTGAAGCTAATAGAATCTATAGTGGTGGAAGATGTGATGATGATGCCGCCAAAAGATGAAGGCTAAGAATCTAGGCTTGATTGTTGTTGATGAGCTTCAATTGGATTAGGACTTCTACATGATTGCGATCAACTTTGTTCTCCAGGGCTTCTATCCTACTAATCACCTTATAATTTTCTAGAACTGGGCCATCTTCATCCAAATCGAGTGAATCAAAATCATATTTCTCATCAACTCTTTGTCTATTTTGCCAGTCTCCCTGTGTGTTTGGCTCCTTAGAAGCCATCAATTAAGCCCCCCCCCTCTTATTAATCATGCACATTTTCTCAAGAGTGGCAATGTCAAGCAAGTAACTGCCCAAAGTCCTAGTCATGTTGCAATTTTTTGGGTCAAAGTCATCATCAAGTGCCATGGCAAGGGTGGTCACTAATCCACCAATACAAATTGCACCCTTTTTCTTATTGGCCACATTAAAAAAAACATTGGCTAACCAATATCTGGTGCTCAAAGGTGTAGCATTATTAGCACAATCTAAGAAAAATAGCTCTTTAAGTTCAACTACTCCTGAAATTTCCTTCCTAGCGAAGAAATCATAAGATATAAAATGTTTCAAGTATCGTAAAGTGGGGTTTATCAATTTTGTTGCTTTGGCCGATTTGGCCACATATGGTCCACTGGATCCTAATGATCCCAATGCAAATTGTTGCTTAAAATCCTTAGGCATAGTTTTTCCCCCTCTTGATTAAACCCAAATATGTCATTCAAGCACAAAATATCAATCACATATGATTTCCCAAGCAATCTGAATCCTAACCTAGTACAAATCTTAGATTCATCTCTTTCTACTTTAATAGAGACTACAAATTCAATTGAGTTCTTGAAATTGCAAGGGTTTAAGGGTAACAAATCTTTCCTATCCTAGGTTTTACACATACTTAGTAAAATTCTCCTTAATTTGTAGAGTATTAAGAGATTCTTCACTAACATACCTTGTGGGGAAGAATCCCTTAGCTTGGAGAGCCATTCTTCTTGAAGAAGATGAAAAAGATGATGATTGTTGCTTCCTTCTATGGTGAGACACCATTTTGGTCCTTGACATCTTGAGATGGGATGATATTGAAGGTTTTGTGATGATTTGTTTGGGTTTTTTGGAAGAAAATATGGAAGATTTGATGGAAAAATTGGATTTTTAAGGTTGGGTGTGGGTGTGGCCATGTGAGGGAGGCGAGTTTTTGAGAGAGAAAATAAAGGTTAGGCTTTTTAGTGAAGAAGAAAATGGGGAAAATTGGGTTTTTAAAGGTTTAAAAATTGAATGACACGGTTGTATTTCACTTGTCTTGGCCGTGTCATGTGCTTTAGAGAGGACACAGCCATGAACACGACCATGTTCCATGGCCGTGGTCACGTCTATTGGTTTTGGGTGTGGGCAAGTGACATGACTTCAGAGATCTCAGTTGGCTTGGCAGTGTTCTTATGACACAACCATGTGCAAAGGCCATGTCCAGTTCTATGTCTGGGCTTATTTTTTATTTAAGCTACTTGACACAACCAGTGACAAGGGTGTGTCGTCTGGCTGTGTCTGCTACTACCATAAGACTATCCCTTTTTTTGTCGTGTCACTCATGGCTTGACCGTGTCTCTGAGTGTGTCTCATTCTGCCCAATTTTGTTTAATCTTTTTCCTTCATTTCCTTGTCCTGAAACTCAATTACAACAAAAAAATACCCATCAAAGTACCCATTCCATTCAATTTATTAACAACCTTCACACACCAAAAATAAAAATTTAGAAATCCAAAATACGAAATTCTAATTAAGAAGAGAAATTCAAACTGATGGGTTGCCTCCCAATGAGCGCTTCTTTAATGTCATATAGCCAGATACGATTGGCCTAGACATCAATAAGTGCCATGCTTTCAATTATTCTTGTAACCTTAAGCTTATCCAAATATGGTTTCACCCTTTGTCCATTTACCTTGAAAGTCTCTTGGGTTTTTAAATTCAACAATTCAATAAACTCCATATGGGAAGGTTTGAACAATTTGAAATGGACCACTCCAATGAGATTTCAACTTTCTAGGAAAAGCCTCATCCTTGAATTGAATAAGAGGACTTTCATTCCTAGTTCGAGATTCCTTCAGAGGATCATCTTGTCGTGCATCGCCTTAGTTTTTTCCTTATAAATCCTTGAACTTTCATAGGCTTCATTTCTAAGCTCATCTTGCTTAGAAATTTGTAACATTCTTTGCTCTTTCGTCTCTTTTAGGTCCATATTTATATCCTTGATCACCCAATAAGCTTTGTTCTCTAGTTCCATCGGCAGGTAGCATGCCTTGCCAAAAACTAGATGAAAAGGATTAATTCCTAAAGGTGTTTAAAAGCTGTTCGATATGCCCAAAGTGCTTCTGGAAGGTGCATTGCCCAATCCTTCCTAGTTACACTCGCAGTTTTCTCTAAAATTCCCTTGATATGCTTGTTGGAGATTTCTGCTTGGTCGAATGTTTAGGGATGGTAGGGAGTTGCCACTTTATGTCGAATATCCATATTGGTCATCAGCTTTTCTAACCACTTGTTGTTAAAATGGCTCCCTCTATCACTGACTATCACTTTATGATTTCCAAACTTGCTTAAGATGTATTGTAATATCCCAATGTGTGCCCTAGAAGTTTGGATACAATTGTTGTTTGTTTGAATTATGTGTATATGTTATGTTGATAAGAAAAGAAATTGAAAAGAGAATGTTTAGGTATTGTTTAAAAAGGAAAATAATGTGTAGAGAGAAAGTGTATATGTTGGGTATATGGTAATATATATAACATATATGTTGGTCAAAATGAGGAGTCAAGGGAAGAAGATATTTTATTTGTGATATATGAAATTACTTAAATGGGCATATAAGTGAAAAGAAGTTAAGTTAAATGGATGAAGGGCATTTAGGTAATTGCTTTGTTAGAATTGCTTGGTGGAGATTTAAAGAAGAAGAAAAGTTTGACTTGTCTTCATTTTTTTTCTTTTCTTTGCTTGGTGTGGCCAGCTACCAAAGGAAGAAGAGAGCAAGAGAGGTGCTTTGATTTCTAAAATCAAATTGTAGGAAGAATCAAAGGATTAAGTTGGAGATTTGTGGAATTTCCTCAATTTTGGTAAGTACTCTTTGTTTTCCTTTGTTATTTGTGAAGTTGTGTTTGAGGTGAGTTATGATTTGTTGGTATTATGATTAAGTGTGTTTGAGATGTGTTTATAAGTGTTGAAATTGATTGTAAGTTACAAAGTTAAATTGGTGTTGGTTTTGGTTTGAATAAGGTTATGTTGTGTATAATGTGTTTTAATTCAATCAAAAGAGATTTGGCCATGTTTAGGGTTTTTATTTATGTGAGACACGGCCAAACCAAGGATGAGACACGGCCAAAACTAAAGATTTTTGGGAGACACGGCCAAGTTTAAGGAAAGTTGGCCGTGTTGGATCAATTTTGGAGAGACACGGCCACTGGCTTGGCCGTGTCCCTTGCCCATGTTTGCCACTGCCTGATTTTTGTTGAGAGACACGGCCGTGTCCCTTGCCCGTGTCTGCCTCGGTTGATTTGGTGTTGAGAGACATGGCCACAAGCTTAGTCGTGTCCCTTGAGTGTGTTAGCTACTGTGAGAAAAGTAATTGATGAAGACGCCCGGTGAGCGTGTCATGTGTTGAGGTTGCCCTAGTTAATTATCATTCTTATTTTCTTATGGGTATAATTATCTTTGGATTAGGTTTTGAAGAGATTGTGTTGCATTAACCTAGATGTTGAGAATTCTTGGAAGAGGAAATGTATAGATTGATGGGAGTAGTTCTTGAGGTAAGTACAAACTTACATGGATGTATTCTTTTATATGATTTTGAGACTTAACATATTTAGTATAAATGTGTTAAGTAAATTACCAAATTGTTAATACAATGTGACTAATGTTGTTATTTGTATAGTGTGAAAGCTATAATGATCATCCAAAAAGGTATGTGCAATGCAATTTGTTATGATAAATGTTTTAATAATGATTGAAATGAAATAAATGGACATGTTATTTATATGACGATGAATTTGAGATACATGTGCAATGAAATTGATTATGTATGCTTGAATGATGAAGTGTATAATTTGAATTGAGACATAAAGAGATGTGAAACTAATGTTCTGAGTTATAATGATGTGAATGATATGATTGAAGCATGTCTAGATGATATGATTGAATATCGATATGTTTGTTTAGTTAATGTAATTGATGTTGTATATATCAATGATGAAATATGAATGTGATTTGAGATATAATGAGATGTGAAGCCATTGTGATTGGCTATGATAACTCAAATGTGATGTGAAGCCATTGTGATTGGCTATGATAACTCAAATGTGATGTGAAGCCATTGTGATTGGCTATGATGATTCAATTGAGAATGGAAATGATAATGAGATAATAAATGAATTGTGTGGCTAATGTGTTATTCCATTTTCAGAGTTTGTTGTTGGTGGCATGCCTAATGATAGTAACAATCTCTTGAAGTTAGGTTGGGCTTGATCCTTGAAGCCAAGTTGGGTAGAAGTTTAACATGTTTTACTCCCCTTGAAGCTTGGTTGGGTCTAGTCCTTGAGGCCTAATTGAGATGTTACAACCCTTGAAGCTAGGTTGGGTTGGTTCTTGAAGCCAAGTTGGGTTGAGACTTAGCATGCTTTGTTCCCCTTGAAGCTTGGTTGAACCTAAATCCTTGAAGCCTAGTTGGGATAATAATAATGATAATGTGATAGTAAAACCAAAGCATTAACTCTGAAAGTCGAATGGCATATCAGTGTCTTTTGGGCCCGAGTCTGTCTTTGTTGTCAATGTGATATACAAATGTTGAAATAAATGAGTAATGAGATCTATGGTTGCCTTTGTTGGAAATGTGATTTATGATTGATGAATTGTGAATAAAATAATGTTATGAAGTATGATGTGTAAGGTGTGTATTGATATATTGATTGTGAGTATTAGTGATGGATTGTGGTTGGTGATAATAATATGTATATAAGTATATAATTTATGAAATTAGTCGAGATATATGAAAGGTGCAATTAAAAAGGAAAAACATGATAAGAAACTAATGGTACATGGAATTGATATATCATTATATGTTAGAATTTCTATAATGTATGTTTATATTTTATATTTGTACTACTAAGCTTTCGGGCTTAGCGTGGATGTGTAATCGCGCAGGTGACTAGGTGGAAGATATGAAGTCTTTCGTTATGCCACGAGAAGAGTAAGAGTTTGTCGAGACCAACTAGAGGGTGATGCATACATGTATAACTTTTAATTATGATGTATTTTTGATGAAGTGTATTCATATGTATAAATGAAGTTTTGATAAAGATAAGACTATTATATATATGTAAGATTATTAAAAGTATAATGATTTTGTAAATGTTCTTTAAATGAATGTATTGTGGTTTGAACACTGTTAAAGGAATTTAATTTGTAATGAAAAGTGGCATCCCTATATTTTATATACTTACTGTATGTATACTAGGTATATGTATAGTACTTATATGGAGTATCGGGGTGTTACATGTATTCCTTCAAAAATTTCAAAACAACATTATAATTATTAGTCTTAGCGGGGATAGCTTCCACCCACTTCACTGTAAGAAGGATATACTCAAATCCAAAAGATTTTGGAATGACCCCATGAAATCAATTCTCCATACATCTGTAAGCGGGGATTTTCGCCCCCACTCCCAGTGAAATGGTTCTTGCAACTGCAGCACTGTTTAGGCTCGGGGCCTTAGAGAACACGGACCTAAGTACGGAGAAAATGGAGTTGCCACCCGGACGGGCTGGGAAAAAGAAAGGAGTGGATGACTCGATTCCTAAGGAATCCCCAACCCCTCTAATGGGTTCAGAAAGTTGGGTACGTGTGGGGAAGGTGAGAAATGGCCCAGCACCCCCACAACACCCGGTTCATTGGAACCGGCCTCCTTTACAGGTCTTAATATTATAAAATTCTTAAATATAACAATATTATCATATTACATGCAACAATTGAATTAAAGCATCGATATATTAAAAATCAAAATAATGTCCAAGCAAAACAAATGAATGGACACATCAGAAGATGGAAGCATGCCCTTACATCACCCATGTCTAAACTAATAGGACACCCACCAAATAGTAGAAACATGTCCTTTACATTGGTTTAAAATATAAAAGCAATTTAAATTACATAGAACTTAATTAATGAGGTACCCACAAAGTGGAAACATACCTCTTACATCATTTGGAAATCAAAATAAATTGATAAAAGTAAATAACCATTCATCATAAATAAATCATTCATCAAAGATATTAAACATCAATCAAAATATAAACATTCATCCATGATAATTTAAATAAACCAAGCATTGAACTTAAATAATTCAAAGCATATAATAAACTATATAATCAAATAAGGTAAGTAAAGATACAAGTTAGGGTTACTGTTTCTCATTTAAAGTTCTTTAATTAATATTTAGGGTTTTAGAATTTATTGGTTTAGGCTACTGTAAGTTTTAAGGGAATTGAAATGAATTAAGGTTTTATAATTTAAGACATTGATAAGGTTCTTTGATTAACAAAATTAGGGTTTGAGTGGTAAAATCATGAAATTAGGGTTTGAATATAAAACATTAGGTTTATGATTATTAGCTATTGGATTGTTGTTTTTAGGCTTACTGTGTTGAATTTTAATATTTAGGTTTATAAGGTTTTAAGGTTCTAAGGATTAGGGTTTAGAAAAACTAGGGTTTAAGATTTTAAGGGAATTAGGGTTTAAGAACACTTAGGGTTTAGATTAGCTAGTTTTGGGTTACTGTCTTGATTTTGGAATTGAAGAAAATAATTTAGAGTTTATAAAGTTTTTGAAAATTGGCAAGATGATTTAAAGCTTTTTTTGGAAACAGAAAATATTTTTTTAGGGTTTTTGGAAATAAAAGGATTAATTTAGTGTTTTAAGGTTTTGGAAAATTGGAAAGAAGATTAGGGTTTTGGGAATTAATAAAACGATTTAAAGTTTTGGAAAGTTGGAAAGTAGATTAGGGTTTTAAGATTTTGAAGAAATAGTTTAGGGTTCTTAGGTTTTAAAAGAAACAGAAAAACAATTTTAAGATTTTTGGAAAATAAAGAAACGAATTAAGGTTTTTAAAATCAAAAGAAACAATTTAATGATTGAAGCTTACTGTCAGAGAAAAGAAAAAGAAATTAGATACTCAAACCTTCATTTGTTGGTTCCACCAAAAATTGCTTCTTGGATGAACAAGGACAAAGGAAAGATGGCTGCCTTTGATAGATTGATTGCTTGGTTGCTTATTCTTCTCTCAAAAAGTCCGATTGTTTTCACTGCCAAAAAATTTTTAAAGTCCGATCTCCTTTTAAAAGTTCCTCCAAAGTTTTTTTCCCCTTTTCTGTGTCTTTTTTAGTCTTATTTATAGAAAATTTAGATGGTTAATTCAATTTGTTTACGGAAACTATCATTAATTAGGAAAAGAAAACTGAAACCAAATAGAATTTGATTTCGAAAAAAATTGCGTCGAAAAAATTTCGCTGGCAAAAAAAACTGCTGCGAGAGCTACGGGAGAAAACTGGCGAGTGGGCGCGCTGGCGGGCTGCAAGCCATTTCGCCCACAGAAAAATTCTGCAGGCGAAATCGCTTTGGCCATTTAGTCCAACACTGTTTTTCGGCGACGAATTTTCTCGTCGTCGATTTTTCCATTGTCGATTTTTATTTTTATTTTTTATTTTTATATTATTATTTTTTATTAAAAATTATAAAAAATAAATTCTAAAACAAATATTATTTAATTAAGATAACACAAAAATTATTTTGGACTAAATAAAATATATTGGACCGGACTTGGTTAAAAATTAAGGGTCTACAGTTTGTCCCCTGCTTGAACGATCTGAGGCTTTAGTAAAAGAGAATGAAAAGCAATAAGACTTAATTTTTGATGAGATGGTTACTTGAATTTGTTTTGGGTACTTGGACCTGAGACTGAATTTGATTTGGGTACTTGGACCAGAGACTAGATTGAGATTGGGTACTTGGACCCGAGATTGGGTACTTGGACCCGAGACTAAATTGAATTTGGGTACATGGACCCGAGATTGAATTTGATTTGATTTGGGTACTTGGACCCGAGATTGGGCACTTAGACCTAAGATTGATTTGATTTGGGTACTTGGACCCGAGATTGGATACTTGGACCCGAGACTGAATTTGATTTGGGTACTTGGACCCGAGATTGGGTACTTGGACTCGAGATTGGGTACTTGGACCCGAGATTGGATTTGATTTGGGTACTTGGACCCGAGATTGGGTACCTGGACTCAAGATTGAATTTGATTTGGGTACTTGGACCCGAGATTAAATTGGATTTGGGTACTTGGACCCGAGTCTGATTTGATTTGGGTACTTGGACCCGAGAATGGGTACTTGGACCCGAGATTGATTTGATTTGGGTAATTGGACTCGATAATGGGTACTTGGACCCGAGATTGAATTGAATTTGGGTGCTTGGACCCGAGATTGAGTTTGACTAACCTTTTATCAGTTGAGAAGTCTGATTGCTCCGGCTGTTCTATGCATTGTGGTTCTTCACCCTCAAAATGGATCTTCATCCTTTGAGATTGGGTCTTCACCCTTGAAAGTGGATCTTCAACCTTTGATATCGGGTCTTCACCCTCATAAATGGATCTTCATCCTTTGAGATTGGGTCTTCACCTTTGAAAATGGATCTTCATCCTTTGAGATTGGGTCTTCACCCTTAAAAATGGATCTTCATCCTTTGAGATCAGGTCTTCACCCTTAAAAATGGATCTTCATCCTTTGAGATTGGGTCTTCACCCTTGAAAATGGATCTTCATCCTTTGACATCGGGTCTTCACCTTTGAAAATGGATCTTCATCCTTTGAGATCGTGTCTTCACCCTTGAAAATGGATCTTCATCCTTTGAGATCGGGTCTTCACCCTTGAAAATGGATCTTCATCCTTTGAGAATAGGTCTTTATCCTTGGAAATGGATCTTCATCCTTTGAGATTGGGTCTTCACCCTTGAAAATGGATCTTCATCCTTTGAGATTAGGTCTTCACCCTTGAAACATGGATCTTTATTCATTGGAGGTCAGGTCTTTACCCTGGCTTTTGCTCTTTTAGCTGGACTGATCTTTTGTCTTTAGCATCTTCATTCTTTTGAGAATTCTAATTTTCTTCTTTCTCATTCTTTCTTATTCTTCCTTTTTGTAAAAATTCAGCTATCTTTAATTGGACCTTATATCCTCTCCTGCCCCCTGCGTGGCAAAATATTTGCTAGTGAGTTCAAAAATGTTTTATACGCTGTGTAGGCCCAAACCCATGATTTTCTACACTGCTCTGATTGATGTTTTTATTATCTAGTTCTTCGCACAAGCACGCATTTCTTCTCTTTGCAAAATTACTGGAAATTTCTCAAGCATTGAGCCTTCTATGCTTCCCTGATTTGATATCTTCTTTTTGATTCTTTACTTCGCAGGGTATTTGCTGTTCACTTTGACAAAGAATAGACAATACAAGATAAGAAAGTGCAATGTGATATGCTCATGTATGCATAATATGCATGAATAATACTTACAATGGTTCCATCGACTCACAGACCGAGATTATCAGCTGAAATGCTCTCACGGATTTCTTTTAGATGCCTATTCAGTTCTTACACTGGAATTACAGGATGCTGCAAATTTATGGCTTTTATCTTTGAGATGTTGAAAATATGAGTGGTGGAGACCCTAAGTTGCAGAGTCAGGGATACATCCATTTTAAACTATGTTTCAGCATGTTAGTTGGTAGCTTCTTCATGACCTTACTAGTAATAATTTCCATTGCCCAATGTGTCCTTCGAGTTTTGATGATGCAACAAACTTCTCTTAACTTGAAGGATTTGCGAGACAATTTTTTTTTTATTTTTTGAATTTTGATTTTGAAATCAAATGTTGGCTTTGCCAAATCAATGTCAATGTACCTTAGGACTTGATTTTTCCAAATTAACATATCTATAACATGACAACCCTAGTTACCGTACTAAAGTCGAGAATCATTTCTATTTAAGTAAGAATTGTTGCACTTCAGATAGGCATATACACTTTACTTGGCTAAAGGTCTTATTGAGTTTGAATATTGTCTATTCATATGCATGCTCATCCAAACTATCTCCACTAATAGACTCTACCTACCAAGAGAGATTAACAGGTCTTTGATAGGCTTGAAATGGGGTCTATAAGGGACATGGGTTAAATGAAGGCCATTTGTAAGTTGGAGCCGATGTGACACAATGGACAAACCTTCACACTACAAACTTCTTATTTGAACTTTAGGCAGCTGGGAGCAATCTTGCTAGACTCTAAATTCTTTCTATCTTCTTGGCATTAATCTAGATCTTGATTAGGACAGTTTTTGCCCTTGCAAAAGTTTGGTACCCAAATTTGCTTCTTTTCTTCTTCTCCCTTTTCTTTCCTTTTATTTTTCCTACTCTTCCCTTTCTTGGAGCATTTTATCATTTTGTCATTCTTCCTTGTAGGATTGTCAAGTACAGAACTTTGAAGAACTGGATGGTCTTCCTCCTTTTTTTTCTCCAATTTTGATTGAATCTTTGGTTGGGTTGGACCAATTCAAGTCAAAATGTCCTTATGAACCAAATGGAAGCCTTTTAATGCTTTAGGTAAAAGAGAACTCAGTTGGCTTTATGAACCGCCTTTTTAGGTTTTATTTTTCTTCTTTTTTCTTCTTTTTTTCTTCTCTTTTTCTTTTTTTTCTTTTTTCTGTCTCCTTTTTTTTTGGTTTGGTTTGGTTTGGTTTGTTTGTTTTTTTTTCGTTTGGTTCTAGCTTTAAAAGAGTTGCTTGTTTGTACTAACTTGGGCTTCCAATAATGGATGAGTGGAGTGACATAAATCTTCTTTAACAGGGATAAATCATTTGTTACTCTGCTGTTGTCTTGATATATTGGATATATTAAGTGAACTTCAACTACCCTTATGGTCTTGAAAACTTAACTACCTTATGGTCTTAAAAACATCAACTACCCTTATGGTCTTGAGAACTTCAACTATCTTCATAGTCTTGAGAACTTCAACTATCCTCATGATCTTGACTAATAATTGCTTTCTTTGATCTTCTTGCCTCTTCATCTTAGTGATCATAAGACTTGTCAAATATATCACAACAGCTCAGGGTAGGTTTTTGGGATTATATGCCAATGAAAAGAAAGCTAAAATTTTATGAAGGCTCAAAGGGACAACTAGGGATTGATAATTAATAGGGTGGATACAAGTTGTTGGCTAACCAAACAATGCCTAAATCATTTCTCTCTTAAATAAGCAGAGTTCAATTTCACCTCGAAAGTTTGTCAAAGCATGTTCTAAGACTGACTAGGACCTAGACAAAGGTAATTATGCAAGAGCCCTCTCTAAGTAAGCATACACAACTCAATGCTATAGAGCAATTCCCTCATCTAGTAAAGTCATTCAAGTCATGATGCCTAGACACATTAATTTATGAATATCAAGCTAGATTCCTCATTGGTTGAGCACCAAAATGAGTAAAGACCAACAAGATTTCGATGAAAGTAATTTATTTAAATAAATTTAAATTTGAAAAAAATAATTGTTTAAATTAATATTAAAGAAAGTAAAATTGAAAAGCAACATTCAAGCTAAGGAAAGTTTGTTGAGTTTAAGCTTCTTTTCCTTTCACATCTTCAATATCCCCATCTTGAAAGGATGATAAAACAAAATCTTATTCCAATCCTTTTTCGACCATGAAGGTTGCTGGTGGTGGCACTCTTTTGAATTTTGGCAAAGGATTGTCTTGTGTGCTGGTCTTATCAGGCTCAGGCAGCTTACCACTGTCAATTAGATTTTGGATCTCATGTTTTAATCATAAGCATTTGTCTGTCTCATGTCCTTGTGTTTGATGGAACTCACAAAAGGCTTTAGTATTAAATTTTGGGGGTAAAGGATTCGGTAAAGGTCGAGGGGCCAATGGCTGTAATAGTCCCTTCTTTTGTAGTTTGTTGAAGACCCAAGACAAAGGCTTCCCCATATCTGAAAACTGCCTTTTATTTGCTTGACCAGTAACATTAACTTCTTTTTGCGTGCTTTAATTTTCAGACTGGTAGTTCCCTTTCTCATTCCTTTTTATTGAAAAGCGGTTCTTCTCTCTTTCCCATTCTTCAATTTGCAGACCAGCTTAGAGGAGATCTTTGAAATCCCAGATAAGTGTATGAGACATCCTTTCACGAAGACTAGGTAACACCCCTCTTACAATCATCCTTATTTGATCAGATTTATCGGGCCTTTTCTGTAACACCCCTTCCCGACCTACGTGTGTAAGCTGAGTAGAGGCGCCACCCTATCCTAATGTTGCTACCACTTTTACTTAGTCAAATTTTTGTTCCGATTTTTATAGAAATTTTGCCATAGTTTTGCCTAAAAATTCAATCCCAAGTGTCGACAAAACTGGTTTTTTTCTAATTTTTTGAAAACATTTTTACACAAACCAATGCAAACAAAATCATTCTCAATACACTTCCAATAAATCCCCCTTATAACCTCAACTACAACCTGCAAAAAGGATTTACACTTCTAGTACAAAATAAAGTAAAGGTTTATTATGAAATACAGCAGATAAAATCTTTGTTCACTATGCAACGGAAAGTAACAATATTTACAAATTCATATACATCAAAACTCAAGTTTTACAACACATAAAATTTATACATGTTTGGCAGTCAGTCTTCGATCTTAAAGCCCACTATTCAATCTTCAAAATCTAGGCTCGACTCGGCCTAGAGGAACTCTCTGGTTCTTCCTTGTCACCTGCGCGAAGAATCACATTCGCGCTAAGCCAACGGCTTAGTAAGATAAAACATGCTAATGGTATGCTTTAATGTAATGCAATGCCACATATGTTATTGATAAGATCAATATCATAAATATAAAGTTAACCACATAATTATGCATTTCACAAATCATAGTCATATGAGCATACCACATTTCAACATCTTTCCACATTCAACATTAATCAATCATACTCAATAACCAACATCTCATTTCATTAACTCATAACATTATTTAGGACATTCATATAACCCTGACACCTATGGGCCCAACAAGTATTTAATACGATATTCAGAGTTCAGAGTTACTGCTTTGGTTCATAGTCACAATAATCACGCCCGTAGGCAATGTATATACATGTATCTCTATCCATGGATAGTGTAACAGACCCAGTCTCTTGGATCATCAACTCAATACATATGAGGAGATCCTCAACCCGGCAAGACTGTTACAAATCATGTATCTCATAGTGTAACAGACCCAGTCTCTTGGACCATCAACTCAACACCTATGAGGAGGTCCTCAACCCGGCAAGACTGTTACCTTTCATCATTTCTTAGGCATGCCACCCAAATCCAGAACTCTGAAACTGAATAACATATTAAACAAACAATTCATTTCCATTCTCAATTCTCATCACATTTAGGCAAACATGCCTTCTTTCTTTCAATTACATCATCTTAGCCAATAACAATGGCTTCACATTTCATTTCATAATATAACATCTCATTATTCAAGTATATATATATATATATATCTCATCCATGATCACATTATATCTCACATAGCATCATTCATAAATATCAACATTTCATTCCACATTACTCATGAAACACATTACCATTCACAATGCACAACATAACATTGTTCAATCTCAACAATGCAATTAGGGCAAAGAACAATTGATTATAACATTCATTGATTCAAGTGTGTTTAAAGTGTTTAGGGTTAGGTTTAAGGACCAACCTACCTTTGGAGAACCAAAGCAATGCAAGAAGAACAAAGAATTAAAACCCTAACCATAAATAGTACATTCTGGTTTTAAACTCCATTTTATCCTTATTTTGAAAAATTGTATAAAATAATCTACTTGACTAAAAATTCTAAAATTTTTACAGAATTTAGTTTTATATCTTAAAATCATCCCTTTAAAATTTCAGATCAAACTGAACACAAAATCTTGGTCAAATAGTTCACCTAACCAGACTGCCCCAATTGCCCTGCATCCTGGCAGCAGTTCTGAACTTTGTGAATTCCATAAATCAAATTCAATCAACGTGGTTCCAAATTATTTTTCTCAAATACTAGACTCACTAAGAAACAACATATCCAAAATTCAATTGAATATGATTTTTCTACATTTTATTAAAAATCCCGAAATATAGCTGTCCCAGTTAAGGTACCTGCTGGAACAGGTCTAATGAAAATAATTTTTCTAAACTCATAACCATTCCAAAATCGAATCAACATATTTTTCAGTCATTCTAGACTCATAGAGGCACAACATATCAAAAATTCACTTCAAGAACATTTTTCTAAAATTAATTAAAAATCATACAAGTCACAGCCTTTACTAATCCTAAAACAGAAACAATTTCACTAAACACCAATCTTACTCTTCCATCACCAACACCAACCCAACTTCTCATCTATCAAGCAAAATCAATACTTATAATCATACCATAAGCAACTTAATCATACCACTTCAAAAGAATTGAAGAAATTAGAGAAAAGATCTTACCTCAAATGAAGAAATCCACAAATCTTTAACCAAAACCCTTGTTTCTTTCTTCAAAATGCTTCAAACCTCAAGATCACCTCTCTTTCTCTCTTTGTCTATGGAGAATCCGGCCACTTCAAGAAAGAAAGAAGAAAATGCACAAGTCAAACACCTTTTCTTCTTTTAATCTCCACCATGCATCTTATAAGGAAAATTACCAAAACACCCTTAACCATATAACTAACTCTTTGTCTCATATAAGCCCTTTATAGTAATTTCATTAACAACCAAAAATATCTTCTTCCACTTAACCATCACCTTGACTCTTCATTTGACCAATGTATATGTTAATTATATCATCATATAAACAACATATACATTTGTCTCTAAACCCTAAATTTCTTCTCCAAAACACATATACATATACATTCTCTTCCCATTTCTTTTCTCTTACAATTTAACACATATATGCACAAACATTCACTTCCCAATATATATATCAACAACCACAATAACAACAACATACTCAAAACTTCTAGGGCATAAATGAGGATATTACATTTTCTTAAGCAAAGCGACCTTATTTCTCCATCTTTTCACATAGTCCACAAAATTCTCATTTTTCCTTTATCTAATAGACTCCACTTTCATTAAGGTAACTTCCATTTCGATGTTGTATCCATATTGTTGAATGGAATCCTTGTACAACATGTCCCAATCTTTTTGAGTACTCTCCTCTAAGGTGTTAAACCAATTTTGGACAACAGGGTCCAATGAGAGCATGAAATATCTTAGAGTTTGAGCTTTAGTAGCTCGGGCAGACTACATAGCAGTGATGTACTGCTTCACATGGAGATGAGGATTTCTAGTTCCATCAAACTTTGCAAAGGATGGCATCTTGAACTTATAAGGGACCTCCTCATCTTGTTCAAATAGTTTATCGATCTCAGACATCTCTTCGATTTTCAGTTTCTTTTCTAAATCGGCAATCATCTTCTCAACATCAGACGCTTCGGTCTTTTCAATAGTTGTCTTCTCAATAACCTTTGGCTCCTTTTTGTCTTGAGGATCTTGGAAGTATTGAGCCCAATCATCATTATCAATGATCGCCTTATCATCATCAAAAGCCACTTCACCAACCTTAGCCTCCCCTTTGTCCTTTGGCTTCTTGGTGCTAGCGGATTCTTCGGCATTATTTCCTAAAATTGCAGCCAATTGGTTCTTCACAGTCTCAGCTAGGGCCTCTTTTATTTCTTCCATCTTGGCATTGAGAGCATCATCCACCATTCTTTGAATTTGTTCGGGCTCCATTGCTTTTGGTGAGCAAGTGATTGAGTTGTTGCTAGATTCTTCATCTGCGGCATAGGTTGGATTATCGTAAGCTTTTGAACTATCATAATCCAGGGCTGTGAGCCAGAAAGAATCAATGATATGAGATGCAAATGTATGAATGTATGCATAAACAATTAAAAACAAGGATAAATAGGACGTTCCTTCCAACCTTATAACATCCACACATGAATGGCGAGCCTCTTTTCCTAGATATATGGTTAACAAAATACCAACATGGGGTACCTTGTTTTCAAATATTTCCCTCGGATGTTTCAATCATTAGTTGTATTTTCAAAAATGGAAATCAATTTATGATAATTCCCATTAATTAGGTTTTAATCTATTTAACCAACTAATGTAGCTTTTGTGCTATATTGGATTAAAACTAAATTAAGAGGTTTATTATAGATAGATTTCTCACTTGAAAAAGTAACTAATGATTCATGCCAAAAACAAGCTCATGGTTAATTGATTTTTGGTATTTCGTAATTGACCTAAATAATTTGCAAGCTCTTTGTAAAGGTTGGATGAAAATAATTTTGTTTCTAAGCCCATTGTAAAAAGATTTTTGAAAAAATAGATTTTGGGCTTAGTATTTGGGCCATGAACAAAAGAATTTTTGTTTTGTTTTTAGAAAAGTCTTATGTCCAAAGACCATCTTAAAAAGTTTTGAAAATAGCTTTCTTTTGGACTTTAAAGAAAATTTTTTTTGAGCTTACAATACACTTAGGTCATATTGGAAAAAGAACACACCAAATAAGCCATGAGTTAAGCCAAGATAAATTAACCATAGTCAAACAACATGCATTTGGGGTAAAACCTAAGGAAAGTAACTAGGCCAATTACATGAGCTTTAGTCTTTGGGTTAAAAGGCCTAGGTTCCCATAGCAAGTATATACCAAATGGTATGAGGCTATGAGTGGTTATGCCATGCTCAATCTCCATACCTTGAGTGAAAGTATTGTATCCCTTCCATAACACAACATGGGTAACACGGGCGTCCTAACTCACGCACATGATGCAATATAATATGATGCAATGGATAATATCATTATAAGAAAGAATAGAATAATATAAAGACCAACGGAATCAATTTCTCTTATGCCCAGTGGAGTCGCCACTGTGAGAGGGGATTTTCGCCCCCACTCCCGATGGAATGGTTCTAGCGACTTCAGCATTGTTTAGGCTCGGGGCCTTAGAGAACACGGACCTAAGTCCGAAAAAAATGGAGTCGCCACCCGAACGGGCCGGGAAAAAGAAAGGGGTGGATGACTCGATTCCTAAGGAATTCCCAACCCCCCTAATGGGTTCGGAAAGTTGGGTACGTGTGGGGAAGGTAAGAAATGGCCCCGCACCCTCACAATGCTCGGTTCATTAGAACCGGCCTCTTTTACAGGTCTTAATATTATAAAATTCTTAAATATAACAATATTATCCATATTACACGCAACAATTGAAATAAAGCATCGATATATTAAAAATCAAAACAATGTCCAAGATAAATAAATGAATGGACACCCATCTGAAGATGGAAGCATGCCATTACATCACCCATGTCTAAACTTATTTGATTAAAACAATATATTAAAGTTTGAGTGTATATTGTTGAAATATAAAAGAAATCTAAGATTACAAGCAAAATAAATAATAGTTGCACAAAATTGATTGAAACTTTCAAAAAGATACCTAGGATTTAAAATTCAATTTAATCAAATGTTTAATTATCAAATTATCCATTAATATAAACTTGTAACCTAATTTATTTCTTGTTATTAATTAGCAATTATCAATTCATTAGTTCTCACATTCATGAACCAATTATCTTGATTTTGCAAATTTAGAGAACCCTAGAACTTATATTTCTAATTCGTTCATAGGGTGGTTGAATACATAGCTCCAATATCAAATTTCACCTCTTGGTTCTTCATTCAATATCTAGAGATTAATAGGTGGTTAGTCTATCAACATAACATTCAATCTAATGCAATCAACTCACATAACAAGGTATATTAATGAAATACTTAAAGGAAGTCATCTAATCAAATCTATTGGAAATCCTAGACATGGATAATTTAGTTCATCATCATCAAATCAAAACACATACTCATGTAAATAAAAATGAAATCACAAATATCCATTGAAATATTAATGTTCATAATAAATCAATGAAAATGTGGAAATGAATCATTGAACTAATTCAAGAATAAAAAAACCTGGTTTGAAAAAGACTAGAGTTAATATTCTCTTGTTCTTCCTCCAACCTTGCTTGAGTTTGAGGAAGAATCCCTAAACCTCCTCCCAAATCTTTGCAAAAATATCTTGTATAGAGAATGGCTATTGTTGATGGTGATTCATGGTGAATGATGATAGGTGAATGAATTTGTAACAAGAACAAGAAGAATAAAATGGAGAGAATGGTCCTCCTTCACAATGTGTAGCCCAAAATGAAGATGATCCATTCTTTTTATTCAAAAGCTTATCCCCTTTTTAATTAAAAATCAATTATTTTTCATGTGTCATTATCAATTGTCCCCCATTCTTTCAAAAAGAAACATTTAAAAATCACCATTCCTCTTATTTTGCTATTCCACGATTATTTGCCTCACTTTACAACTCCCTTAGTTGGCGTCATTAATTGAGTGACACGACCAAGACATGAATGACTTGGCCATGTCTATCAATTTTACCTTGGACACGGCTAAGTCACTTGCTTGTGTCCTTCACAGCCTTTCAATTTATGTTTCTTGTTGGGAGTGACATGGCCAATGATACGGTCGTGTCACCTGGCCGTGTCTTCTTCTGCCTCTCTTTGTTATTTTGCTCTTCAGGTGGGACACGGCCAAGTCAGTGGGTATGTCATGAGATATAGCCAGTGACTTGGCTGTGTAGTTTCCATGTGTCTACTTCTACCTTCATTCTTTACTTAACAAAGGGACACAACCAAGTCAAGTTTGTCCTGTCCATGTCATGCGACACGGCCAGTGACATGTCCAAGTCACCTGAGTGTGTCATAGTTTGCCAAAATTTTCTTCTTTTCTTGAGGGACACAGCCAGGTTGCTTAGTGTGTCCACTTTTCCCACTCTTTAATGAGGGACACGGCCAATGTAATATCTCAAAATTTTGAAATAAATATTAATTGTTGAAAATTAATTAAAGGATTCAAAAAGTGTATATATTTAATTAAGTGAAAAGAAAAGAAAAAGAAAAAAGGGAAGTGTGTATATGTTGTATATATGAAGATATATACATTATATACAAGTCAACATGTTTAGTTGGTCAAATGATATTTTAAATTATTAAGATATTAATATGTTATGATAGTGGAAGATGATATTATAATATAATATTATTAATGCTTGGTGGAGATTAAAAGAGGATATTTGTGTGGTTAAATAGAGAAGTGGTTGGTTTGAGTGGAGAATAACTATTTTCTTCTTCTTCTTCCTTCTTGGTAGCCGGCCACCATTACCATCAAAGGGAAAGAGATTTTTCTTTTGCAAACTCAAGAAATTAAAGAATTTCAAGTGATCAAGTTGGAATTTTGAGGATTTTTTTCATATTTGGTAAGTCTCCAACTTGTTTCTTTGATTTTCTTTGGAAGTTTGTATGATTTTATTGGGTGTTTGATGTGGATTGTGTAATTGTTGAGTTGTGAAGTATGGTTATGATTGTGTATTTTTGTGTTTATTTGAGTTGTGTTGATGTTTATACAAGTATCATGAGGTAAAATGATGGATTTGGTTGAGTTTGTATGGAGTTGATTAGGGTACAGAAAGATGATTATGGATATGGCATTATTGTGTGGATATTAGGAATTTTGGCCTGACAAGCCTGGTAGCACGGCCATTCCTTTGGACGTGTCGATGGTTCTGTTTTTGGTGTTGGTGACACGAGCAGTGACATGCCCATGTCACTGAGCGTGTCATAGCTACTGTGTTGGAGGAGAATTGACAAGTGCAGTGACACGCCCATGTCACTGAGAGTGTCAAAGCTTCTGTGTTGTGGGTTTAGGGCACGGTCAGGGACACGCCTATGTTGTTGAGCGTGTCACATGTAGAGTTTTCCCTAGAAAGTTCCTTTCCTTATTTTTCTTTGTGGATCACTAAGTGAGTATTTATAATCACATTTGGAATAGATTTTAAAGAGAATTGAGTTACCCAATCTAAGAGTTGAGGGATATCTTAAAAGAGGAGGTTAAAGTGGCGTTGTTACTTTTAGAGGTATGTATAAACTTTGAATGATTGCATACTTTTACATGACATTGGGAATTAACATATTTGGTGGAAAAATGTATTAAGTTACTTAATATATTGTTGATTAATGAAAAATATGTTATGAAATGCATTATGTGAATTTTGTTGAAGTATTAAGGTAATTGAGTAATGTGTTGTAAATGAAAAGAAATGTGGTATAATCTGATGAGATATGTGAAAACAAAATATAATGAATTTATATTGATATAAATGAGAAAAATGAGAAAAGTGAGAAAAAGATGATATAATAAAGCATTGTGCCAAGTTTGATCATGAGAAAATGAGAAAAGAATTAATAATGGAACCATGAAAGAATTTAATAATGAGAAATATGAATAAATTGTGTGCCTAGTATGTTATTCAATTTGCAGAGTTCTGAGTTTGGCGGTATACCTATAAATTGCCTACGGGCTAAATGCTGGGCTGGTGAAAAGACCGGGTCATAAGCCAGGCCCAGCTGATAAATCTAATGTTTTTGGGGTGAAAAGACCGGGTCGTAAGCCTTAAAAACAAATCCTTAAAGCTAGACTGAGTGAAAAGACCGGGTCGTAAGCTCAAATCTAATTGGATTATCCATGGATATATTGCCTACGGGGTTAGACACAAGGTGTCATTATGGACCAAAGCAGTAACCCTAAAATTTGAATAGCATATTAGATTCTTTTGGGCCCATGCTTGTCTTTGCTTTAATGTGAATTATGAATTATGATACAATTGAGAAATATATTGAGATATAATGTTATGAGTTGTGATATATATATATATATATGTTTTGCATTGACATTACATTTGGACTATATTGTAATCAAAGTTTGTACCACTAAGCTTTTGGCTTAGCGCGATTGTGGTTCATCGCGCAGGTAATAGGGTAGATCCGCTTGACCTAGAGAGTTCAGCTAGACCGAGTTAAGTCTAGGCTTGAGACTTTGAGATTAGAGTTGTTAGTGGAACATCAAGATCAGAGACAAACTGCCAGTATGTATAAATCTTATATTTTTGTACATATTGATTTTGATGTATATATATATGTATATTCTGCTGCATATTCCGTTGCTCATTAAAAATGTTTTGGATAAACTTTTGGGTAACGAAGATACATATATGTTTTAATAAGAAATGTTTCCTCTATTATTTATATAATTTAAGTTAAATGTTTTAAGTTTATACAGATTTTTCAAATGATGATTTGATTGTTTCTAAATGGTTGTGACATTCTTTTATCCTCTATACGTATATTACATATATGAGTGTATGTAGTATACGTATATTGGGTATAAGGGTGTTACAGCCAAGTCAGCCATAACTTGGTCGTGTTCAATGCCTTTTCCTACAAATTGGCTCTCTTAAAGCTCCATTTTGCACATGTTTATGCTTCAACCTAAATCATAACACTTCAAGCAAAGATAAACACACATTTAAGGAAAAACTAACTAAAAGACAATAAAATTACACTAAAAACATACACATAATTTATCATAACAACTACCCCACACTTAATACTTTGCTTGTCCTCAAGCTAAGTTAAAAACAAAACCAAACAAGAAAAATTTAATCAAGTTCAAGAGTTATAAGGACATGTCAAGACTCCCTTCTCCTAAAATCCACAATCATTATCAAAATCAAATCAAATTAATACTTATGTAATTCAATGGTCTTCTATGTATACCAAAGGTTGTCACCCCTCATAAAATCTCTTAAGTGTTTGATCAAGGTGGTATTTTCACTCTTAACATTCAATGAAAGAATATCTCCATAGGCTGGCTTATGAATCAAATCTCCACCACTTAATTACAATTAAGCATCAATCATAAGGTCTTTTCATTAGTTGTAATGGGGCTTAAGGTAAAGGTATGACATTTACGAATGTGAACTATTTATTAAGTTTAAGAACACTTCAAGAATGAAATTAACCAAAAATACTATAACCCAACAATCTTAAAACAACCTCTACTTACTTAGCACTTGATACTAAAATCCCCTTTATTGGAATCCTCTTATTTTATTGTAAAGATCATGCCCAAGCTTATTCCACCCTTGCACATAAGAACAATAATTTCTAATATTTTTTTAATCATAATTCAAAATAAAATAGAATTTGAATTGACTCTTGATTATATTTAATATAACAATAATATAAGGAAGAAGAAGAACTAATAAAGAAATACAATAATTACAAAGTATTTATTTGCAACTTTCAACACTAAATTTAATCCTACATTTTATTTAACACAATACTCAACCACTTAAGCTCTTAAAATGCTCTGATACTAATGAAAGGGTAAGATTTAAAACAAAATGGTTCAAGGCTAATGATATTGTGAAAAAGAAAGATAAAGGAAAATGAAATAGGCTCAAAATTAGTGAACTAAGGTCGTATATAAGGTTGGGATTTTTTGTCTCAAAATGCATATCAAAGCAAGTTCTAGCAATTCATCAATCAAGAATGTTCACACACAAGGAATAATATGTTGATATCCAACTTAAGTGGCTCAATTTTCTTACAAGTTTACCGGTAATGCAAGAAATATTCATCCAAATTGACAATAAGCACCAATTTTATCCAATTCTCAATTTCATGCTTCAAAAATTCAAAGGTCACTTATCAATAATCTTATAACAATTGAACTATTCAACATTCAAAAATAATATATAACAAGGCAATTCAATTTAATAAAGGAACTCAATTTAAAACAAAAACTTTGCACCCCACACTTTAAGATTGACATTGTCCCCAATAGAAATATGCATAATTTAAAAGAAGAAGGGTTTAGGTAAGACCTATTTTCCATCATTTCCCTTTGTGATACTAAGAGGTACTTCATCCTTTCCAACAACAAAACATTAATTCTTCCAAAACAAAATAACATTAAATAGAATATAGCAAAACATAAGTATCTAATAACTAAAAACAGTAGATGGAAATAATAACTAAAACATCCAAAAATAGAAAAATAAACTAAATAAACTAAAAGTTCAATTGGTTAAAACTAGTCAAAGCCATGTGGTGGAGGTTGTGATGATGATGCGGCCGAGGGATGGAGGCTAAGAATCATAGCCAAGTTGCTGTTGATTTATTCCAATTGTCTGAGTTGTAATATCCCAAAGTATACCCTAAAAGTTTTGGCATTATTGTTGTATTTGGATTTAATGTATATGTTTAAGTGGGAAGATTAAAGATGAGAAGAGAGATGTGTATATGTTGTATATATAGAGATATATACAACATATACAAGTCAAATTATTATATGGTCAAAAGAAGAAATATTTGATTTTAATTAATTAGTGGAAAATGGAAAATTTAGTGAGTGGAAGAGGATATTTTAGATTATTTTAATATTATTTGCCTGGTGGAGGTTTAAGTGGAGAATAAGAGTTTGACTTTGTCTCTTTTTCTTCTTCATTTTCTTCTTCTTTCTTTGGTTAGCCGGGGCATCACAAAGCAATAGAGAGAAAGAGAGTTTTTGTTTTCTAAGCTCAAAATTGAAGAAGATTTCAAGTGATCAAGTTGGAAATCTAAGAAATTTCATCAACTTTGGTAAGTTTCCACTTGATTTCCTTGTTTTATTTTAAGTTGTATTTGAGTTTGATGATTGATTTTGGATAGTATGAGTATGTTTGATTGTGGTGTGTTTGAGAGTGTTGGGTTTAATTGATTGTGATTTTGGAGTTGAATGGAAGAGTAAGAGTTGTGTTTATGTTATGGTTTTGAATTGGTAATTGATGTCAATATTGAGTTTGATCAATTATTTTTGGTAGATCTTCAAGATGTTTGTGTTTAATTAAGTTTAAAGCATAGAATACATGAGTTTGATTGGAAACAGAAGCATAATGGATGCCACGACCGTGGGGGTGTTAGGCAAATTGGATAGATTCGTTTGCTAACCCACGACCGTGGGGGTTTGTGAGTCCACGACCGTGGGGTTGTGAGGCCACGACCGTGGGGACTTATAGAGTGGTTTTGGTTGGTATTTGTGATCTATGGGTCTAGTATGAGATTAATAGGTGAATAATTGCATTGGAATTCATGTATTCGTAAATAAGTGTGTATTATTCCTTTTGGATTAGGTTGTGAAGAGGTTGAGTTGCCCTAACCTAAGCGTTGAGAATTCTTGGAAGAGGAAGTGTATAGATTGGTGTGAGTTGCTCTTGAGGTAAGTACAAACTTACTTGGTTGCATACATTTACATGATTTTGAGACTTAACACATTTAGCTGTAAATGTGTTAAGTAATTTACTATATTGTTAATACAATTTGATTAATGTTATGATTTGTATAATGTGAAAGATATGATGATCATTCAAATGTATGTGCAATGTAATTGGATATGATGAATTGATTTAATGTGAATTGAGATATGATGAGATGTGATGCCATTGTGGTTGGCTATAATGATTCAAATGAAATAAGTGGGGCATGTTTGCCTAGATGATGATGAATTTAAAATATATGTCCAATGCAATTGGTTATGTATACTCTATTGATGAGATGTGAAGCCATTGTTGTTGGCTATAAGGATGCAAATGAGATAATTGAGGCATGGTTGCCTAAATGATTATGAGAAAATGAGAATGAAATTGATAATGAAATAATGAATGAATTGTGTGTCTAATGTGTTATTCCATTTTCAGAGTTTTGTTGTTGGTGGCATGCCTAATAGTAACAATCTCTTGAAGCTAGGTTGGATTTGATCCTTGAAGCCAATTTGGGTAGAAGTTTAGCATGCTTAACTCCCCTTGAAGCTTGGTTGGGTCTAGTCCTTGAAGCCTAGTTGAGATGTTACAACCCTTGAAGCTAGGTTGGGTTTGGTTCTTAAAGCCAAGTTGGGTTGATACTTAGCATGCTTTGTTCCCCTTGAAGCTTGGTTGAGCCTAATTCTTGAAGCCTAGTTGGGATAATGATAATGATAAATGTGATAATTGAACCAAAACATTAACTCTGAAAGTAGAATGGCATATTAGTGTCTTTTGGGCCCATGCTTGTCTTTGTTTCAATGTGATTCATGAATGGTGAAACAATTGAATAAAATAATGGAATGTATTGTTATGAAAAATATTAATATATCATTTATGAATAAGGTTTTTATTGTTGAAATGTGTGACATTAGCATTGCATTGAAGCATTTTGTTATTGTGGTTTGTACCACTAAGCCGTTGGCTTAGCGCGATTGTGGTTCATCGCGCAGGTGACAGGGTAGAACCAGAGAGTTCGTCTAGACCGAGTTGAGTCTAGATTTTGAAGTGTTGATAGTGGGCTTAAAGATCAAAGATTGACTGCTAAACATGTATAAACTTTATGTTTTGTAAAATTTGATTTTGATGTTTATGTATTTATAAATACCTCTACTTTTTCCGCTGCGTATTGAATGAACATTTTATTTATTGTGTTTTATGATATAACCTAAATGTTTAAGTTTGCTTATATTATTGTATAAAGGAGTGAGTTGTTTGTTTAGTAAACCATAGCATTCCTATATTCAGTATACGTATATTACAGATATGGTGGTATGTAGTGTGTGTATACGGGTTATAGGGGTGTTACATGAGTACTTCGGCATGATTGCTATCGACCTTGTTTTATAGGGCTTCAATCCTACTAATCACCTCATTATTTTCTAGAACTGGGGCATCTTTATCCAAATCAAGTGAATCAAAATAAGATTCCTCATCAACTCTATGTCACTTTTGTCAGTCCCCCTATGTGCTTGGCCCTCCTTGTGTACTTGGCTCACCTTGTGCCATCACATAAGTCCCGCCACTTTTAGTTATCATTTGCATTTTTTCCAAAGTGGCTATATCCAATGCATCACTTCCATAAATTCTTTGCATGCCACAACTATTTGGATCAAATTTGTCATCAAGAGCAAGGGCAAGCATAGTGACTATACCTCTAATACAAATGGTACCTTTTCTTTTATGAGCCACATTATCCAAAAACTCAGCTAACCAATACCCCATGCATACCAGTTCATTTTTGTTGGCACACCACAAGAAAAATAATTGATTAAGTGAAACCCCCCTCCCCCCTCGAGACTTTCCTTTCTAGCAAAGAAGCTACATGCCATGAACTGATGCAAAAATCTCAATGCAGGGTTCATCAATTATGTTGCTTTGGCCAATTTCGCCACATATGTCTCTCCGAAACCTATTGCTCCCCATGCAAATTGCTGCTTAAAGTCCTTAGGTATGGATTTATGTCCTTCTTGACTAAAACCAAATATGTCATTCAAGTGTTCCATAGTGATAACATGTGATTTTCCATTCAATTTGAACCCTAACTTAGTGCAAAGCTTAGATTCATCCTTTTCTACCTTAAGAGAGGCAAAATTCAATTGTTAACTCTTGAAATTGTAAGGGTTTGAGAGTTATGAACTTTTCACAATTCAAATTCCTAACATACATTTCAAAGTTCTCCCTAATTTCCAAATCATTAAGGGATTCATCACTCACATACCTTGAGAGAAAAAAATCCCCTAGCTTGAATTGCTAATCTCTTTGAAGAGGATGAAGGTTTCCTCCTCTTATGGTGGAACACCATCTTGGTCCTTGGCATCTTGAAATTTGATGAAAATTGAAAGCTTGGAGTGATTTATTTGAGTTTTTAGGAAGAAATAAGGAGGATTTTGATGGAAAATTTGAAGATTTTGGGGTGGGTATAGGTTTAGTTGAGCGAGGGAGGCAAGTTTTAGAGAGAGAGAATGGAGTTTAGGGTTTGAGTAGGGAAGAAAGTGAGGAAAAAGTCAGGCTTTTAAGGGATTACAATGCATGGCACAGCCAAGTTATAATTGACTTGGCCGTGTCATGTTTGTTGGGGCGGGACATGTCCACAAACAAGGTGTGTCTGCTACTATAAGTCTGGGCTTCAGTGGTGGGGGGGGAGGGGGGGTGACACAGCTTGAGCGACTTGGCCGTGTTCACATGACACGGCCATGGACACAGCCAGGTCACTTGGGCATGTCTGCTTTTGTTTTTCTAGGCTAATTTCTGGGTTATTTGACATGGCCAGTGACATGTACTACCACAAGACTTTTTTTTAAATGTTTAAGTATTTTAGTTGTGTCACCCATGCCTAATTTATTCAATCTTTCCTTTATTTCTTGCCTTGAAACTCAATCACAACAAAAATACCTATTAGAGCACCCATTCCATTCAATTTATTACAAACCCAAAATGAAAATTTAGAAATCTAAAATATGAAAATTCAATTAAGAAAAGAAATACAAACCGATGGGTCGCCTCCCATTGAGCTCTTCTTTAATGTCATATAGCTGGACATGATTGCCCTAGGCATCAACAAATACCATGCTTCCAATAGCTTTTGCACCCTCAAACTCATCAAAATAGGGCTTCACCCTTTGTCCATTCACTTTAAAAGTATCATTGGTTTTCAAATTCAAAAATTTAACAACGCCATATGGAAATGTTTGAACTACTTGAAATGGTCCACTCCACCGGGACTTTAATTTTTTGGGGAACAACTGCACCATTGAATTGAATAAAAGGACTTTCTTTCCCAATTCAAGGGTTCTTCTAAGGATTATTTTTTCATGCATAGCCTTCATTTTCTCCTTGTAGATCCTTGAACTCTCATAGGCCTCATTTCTAAGCTCACTAATCTCAAAAATTTGCAACATCCTTTACTCTTTTACCCCATCTAAGTCCAGATTTGTAGTCTTGATCGCCCGATAGGATTTGTGCTCTAATTCCATAGGTAGGTGCAAGCCTTGCCAAAGACCAATCTATACGGACTCATCCCCAAGGGTGTTTTGAAAGCCATCCATTATGCCAACAGTGCCTTTGGAAGATGGATTGCCCAATCCTTCGTCGTTGTGCTCACTGTTTTCTCCAAGTTTTTTTTATTTACTTGTTGGATATCTCGGCTTGGCTTAATGTTTGTGGATGATATGTGGTTTCCACCTTATGTCAAATGCCCATCTTGTTCATCAACCTTTCAAACCATTTATTGAAAATATAACTTTCTCCATCACTCACGATTGCCTTAGGGGTCCAAAACCTGTTCAAAATGTTCTCCTTCAAGAATTTCAAAACAACATTAGCATCATTAGTCCTTGTGGGGATAGCTTCTACCCACTTGGACATGTAATCAACAGCAAGAAGGATATATTCAAAGCTAAATGACTTAGGAAACGGCCCCATGAAATCAATTCCCCATACATAAAAAATTTCCACTACAACAAAAATATTAAGAGGCATTTCATTTTTCTTGCTAATATTTCCTACTCTTTAGCATTTGTCACATCTTATACAAAAGTTATAAGCATCTTTGAAAAGAGTAGGCTAATACAAACCACTTTGGAGAACCTTCTCAGCAGTCTTCTTTCCTCTAAAATGCCTTCCACAATACATGTTGTGGCAAAATTGCAACACTTGTATTTGCTCTTCTTCTGGCACACATCTTATAATAATTTCATCCCTGCAAATTCTGAACAAATATGGCTCATCCAAAAAATAGTACTTACAGGTATGTAGGAACCTCTTATTTGCCTGAAAATTCAAATCTTTCCTCATAACACCACAAGAAAGATAGTTAGCTATATCGGCATACCATGGTGCTTGAATTAAAGCAAATAAGTGTTCATCGGAAAATTTGTCAACGACATTTTTACAAGCAATTTTCATATCATCATCATGAGAATTCTATCTAGAAATATGGTCGGATACTACATTTTCAATTCCCTTCCTATCTTTAATTTTAACATCAAATTCTTGCAACATCAAAACCCATCTAATGAGCCTAGGTTTAGCTTGTGGTTTAGTCCATAGGTATTTTAAGGCTGTGTGGTCTGAAAATACTATGACATTAGAACCTATCAAATAAGATCTAAATTTGTCAAGTGTAAATACCATAGCTAACATCTATCTTTCAGTAGTTGTGTAATTCACTTGTGTATCATTTAAAAGACAAACTTGTATAATAAATTAAATACTGTAGACCCTTATTTTTTCACCAAGTCCAGTCCCACATTAATTAGAAGTCAAATCTAAAAATTTAAAATAGTATAAAATAATTTTTGTATTATTTATTAGTTATTTTAATAATATAATATATGAAATTATAAATATTTATTTATGATATAATATTTATTTTTAAAAAATAAAAAAAATAATACTAAAAAATAAAAATATAGGATGAATGGCGAACGACACACGACAGCGGCGGCATGGAAAGCAAATTCGCCCAAGCCAAGAGGCATGCAGCGAATTGCAAGCCCAGCTCGCCCAACCCTCACTGTCACCCAACGCAGCAGCTCGCGCTCGCCCAACACTAGTGTGCCAGTATCCTCGTAGCTCGCAAGATTGTGTGCCAGCCCTTGGCCAATTTTGCCAAAACCTATTTAATTCAGAACCCTTAATGTTTTTTTCCTTAATCAACTAGGTTTTATTTTTTAAAATTGCCTATAAATAACAATATTAAAAACAGAGACAAGACTTTTCTTTTTTTGAGACTTTAGACTTTTGAGACTTTTGAAACTTATGGGAAAAAGATTATCAAACATGGGAAAAAGGAAGGCAACAAAACAGTAGCTACAATCGTGATTAGCAAGCATCAAGCAATTAAAGCAAACAGCAGCCATTACAAAAACAGAGATCAGAAGCTTGAGAACACCAACCAGAAGGTAGAACACAACCATCCTCAATTTGTTTCAAGCAAGATTTTATATAGTTTGATCAACGTAAAATATTGGTGGAATCTATAATGGAGGTTTGCAACTTTCATTTAATTGTTTTTAAGTTTACAGTAATTCAATTATTCTATTTCATTGTTTAGTTCTCATTTTTGTTTCATTGTTTGCTTTTATCGTTTCATTGATCACAGTAGTCATTAGCTTGTTTAGTTATTTCATGCAGTAACCATGTTCACGTCCTGATGTTCCATTTATATATAGTATCCATGAATCTATAATCCATAGGGTTAAAATATAATTCATTCTGATGTGTTGGTTTCCGTGTTAATTAATCAAACCATATTAAACTGTTTATTTGATTTCCAAAACGAATTGCTAAACTAGTTTTAAAGTCCAAAAAATCAATTCTCCAACACCCTATGTTTTAAAACAAATTTTCTTTAAAACCTTAAATATGACAGTAGCTTACCTTCAATATTAAATCCTAAAATAGTTTTTAACTAAACCCTAAAAACCCTAATCATATTTTTTCTTAAACCCTAAAAACCCTAATTTGGTTATTAAAGTTTTAAAACCCTAAATTTATACATTTATTATTTTATTTAGTTTTAGATTTGATTATGTGATTGGTGATATATTTTATGAATGATTTACTTAAATTTTGATGGTTGATTTATTTAATTTATGATGAATGAATGGATGAATATTTTCTTTATTATTATTTGTTATTTATTAATGTAAGAGGTATGTCTCCACTTTATGGATACCTCATTAATTAAGCTTCATTTAATTTAAATTATTTTCATATTTTGGGATTAATGTAAAAGATACGTTTTCACCTTTTGTAGGTATCCTATTAGTTTTAGATATTGGACGATGTAAGGACATGTTTCCATCCTCGGATGGGTATCCATTTATTTATTTTGTTTGCACATTGCTTTGATTTTAATACAATGATGCTTTGATTTTAATTATTGTATGTAGTTTGGATTATATCATAATAATTAAGAATTGTATAATATTTAAACCTGAAAAGGAGGCCGGTTCTAATAAACCGAGCATTGTGGGGGTGCTTGGTCATTCTCACCTTCCCCACATGTACCCAACTTTCCAAACCCATTAGGGTGTTGTGGATTCCTTAGCAATTGAGTCATCCACCCCTTTCTATTTTTCTAATCCATCTGGGTGGCAACTTTATTTTCTTCAGGTTTAGGTCCGTGTTCTCTAAGGCCCTGAGCCTAATAGTGTCGAAGTCGCAAGAACCATTCCACATGGGAGTGGGGCAAAAATCCCTGCTCACATTGGCAACTCTACTAGGGATAAGAGAAGTTGATTTCATTGGTCTTTATATTATGATATTGTCCATTGCATCATGTAGATTGTATTGTGTGAGTGAGTTAGGACGCCCGTGTTACCCCTATTTTGTTATATAAAGGATACCGTACTTTCACTCAAGGTATGGAGATTAAGCATGGTATGATCACTTATAGCCTTGTACCTTTTGGTATATACTTGCTATGGGAGCCTAAAACCTTTCAACCCAAAGACTTAAGCTCATGTAATTGTCCTAGTTATTTTTCTTATGTTTTTACCCTAAATGGTTGTTGTTTGACTATAGTTAATTTATCTTGGTTAAAATCATGACTTATTTGGTTTGTTCCTTTTCTAATATGGCATACCTATATTGTAAGCTCAAAAATATTTTTTTCCTTTAAAAGACCAAAATCTTAAATGTTTAGATCTTTCAAGATGGGTCAAAAATCTTTTTCTACCTCATGACCCAAATACAAAGCCCAAAAATCATTTTTAACAAACCTTTTGAGTGGGCTTTTAAAAATATGTTAAAACCTTTCTTAAATGAGCTTACAAATTATTTAGGTCAATTATGGAATACCAAAAATCAATTATGAGCCTAGTTTATACCAAGAATCATTAATCATGAGCTTGTTTTTGGCATGAACCATTAGTTACTTTTTCAAATGAGAAATCTATTAATGATAAACCTCTTAATTTTGTTTTAATCCACCACATAGCATAAAAGCTATCTTTAGTTGATTCAATGGATTAAAGCCCAATTAATAGAAATTATCATGGACTGACTTCTATGTTTGAAAATATAACTATTCGTTGAAATTGTCCGAGGGAATTTTTGTGAAAATAAGATATCCCATGTTGATATTTTGTTGACCATATGCATAAGAAAAGAAACTCGCCATTCATTTGTGGAAGTTATAAGGTTTGAAGGAATGTCCTAATTACCTTTATTTGCTTGTTATTTGTGCATATATGCATACACGCATTGCATTACATGGCATTGGTCCTTTTTGGCTCACAGACCTAGAGTACAACAATTTAAGAGCATACGATAACACCACCTACAATAGTCATTTTGATTCAAGTGCCTCATTTGGAGGATGGATGCAAACCAACTAAGGAATATGGTCGATGAAGTAGTCAAAGTTAGGATGGTCGAGCTATGAAATCAATTGGCTAAAATTATGAAGACCCAATTGATTGAAATTCTGGAGATCATTAATAAAGCTAATGAGGCATCTCCTATTGACATAAAGAAGAAGGAAAAGGCAACATTGACAAGGAATAAGTCCACTGATAGAGATCAAATGAAAAATAAGGGGTCAATCCTTATTCTACAAGACCAGTGAACAAAGTCAAAGGAAAAGAAGAGATGTTGAGAAAAATGCAACAACTGAACCAGCAAAGAAGAGTAAATTTTTAGACTTATGGGAACCTTTGTCAAAGATATTAGAAAATCTAATGAAGATAGATTTGCTACAACCATTGGCACCTCAGCCTTTACACAAGCCTCTGCCATCAAATTTGATGCAATGTCTTCTGTCAATCCCATCAAGTGTAAGGGCATGATACAGATAAATGTGTTTGATTAAGGCACAAGATCTAAGATTTGATTGAAAGTAAAAAGTTTCCTGAGCCTGATAAGCCCAACACTAAGAATAATCATCTGCCCAAATTTGAGAGGGCACCACCGCTTGCAACCTTCATGATTGAGGGAGGATTGGAGGAGAATTTTATCTTGTCATCTTGTCATGACATGGATGGAGAAGCTGCTAAAGAGGAGAAGCTACTAAGTAAGCTTGGATTAACTATGGATAATGAAGCAATTATCCTTGATGATGGAAAAATCCTTACCCTTCATATGTCTAAATAAATGGAGCATTTTTTGACTATAACTCAACAAACTTCTCTTAGCTTATTTGGTTATTTGTTTTATTTTCTATCTTTGGTATTTTCTAGAACAATTATGCTTTTCAAATTAAGATTGTTTGAATAAGTTACTTTCATCAAAATTTTTTTTTATGTTGGTATTAGTTTATTTTGGTGCTCAACCGATGATGAATCTACCTTAATATTTATAAATTAGCATTTCTATGCATCATGGTCCGAATGACTTTACTAAGTGAGGAAATTTTTCTATAGCATTAAGTTGTGTATGCTTACTAAGAGAGGGCTCGTGCACAATTAGGAGTGTCTAGGTTACAGTCTTAGAACATGTTTTGAAGGACTTTCAAGGTGAAATTGAACTCTGCTTATTTAAGAGAGAGATGATATAGGCATTATTTCATAAGCCAAGAACTAGTATCCACCCAATTAAAAATCAATCCCTAGTTGTCCCTTTGAGCCTTTATAAGATTTCAACTTTCTCTTTATTGGCTTGTAAGCCAGATAACCTACCCTGGGCTGTTGTTACACTTTTAACAAGTCTTATGATCAGTAAGGTAAAGAGGCAAGAAGATCAAAGAAAGGAATGCATAGTCAAGACCATAAGGACAGTTGAAGTTCTCAAGACCATATAGGTAGTTAAAGTTCACCTGATGCTAGTATATCTCAACTTTATTAAGATGACATTTGGGCAACAAATAATTTATCTTTGTTATAGCAAACTCACTCTTTTCCACTCATCCATAGACAAAAGTATAGAATGGTGCAATTGAGATAATTCTTTTAGAGCTAGGACCCAACACAAAAAATAAGAAAAAAAGGAAAAAATATAGGAAAAAAAAGAAAAGAAGAAAGAAAAAGAATAAAGAGAGAGAAAGAAAAAGAAAAAGATAGAAAAATGAGAAAAGAAAAAAAAAAGCAAAAAATGGGTCTTAAGTTTATGCAAAAGAAAAAGAAAAAGATGAAGTTCGTCTTAATCAGTTCTATATTTCTTTCAAGGAGATAGAAGGAAATTGGAGTCTAACAAGATTGCTCCCAGCTGCCTAAGGTTCCAATAAGAAGTTCGTAGTGTGAAGGTTTGTTCATTGTGTCACATTAGCCCCAACTCAAATATAGCCTTCATTTAATCTGTGTCCCTTATAGACCCTATTTCAAGCCTCTTAAAGACCTGTTGATATCTCTTGGTAGGTAGAGTCTATTGGTGGGGATAGTTTGATTAAGCATGCATATGAGATAGACAATATTTAAACTCGATGAGACCTTTGATCAAGTAATGTGTATGTGCCTATCTAAAGTACAACAGTTCTTGCTTAAATGGAAATGATTCCTGAGTTTAGTACGATAACTAGGGTTGTTATGTTATAGATATTTTAATTTGAAAAATCGAGTCCTGAGGTACAATGACAATGATTTGACAAAGTCAACATTTGATTTAAAAAAAAACTATTTTCTTGTTACATAAACCTTCAAATTAAGGGAAGTATGTTGCACCACCGAACTTCAAAAGACACATTAGGAAAAGAAAATGATTATTGGCAAGGTTATGAAGAAGCTACCAATTGACATGATGAATCATAGTTTGAAATGGATGTATCCCTGACTATGCTGCTTGGGCCTCACTACTCATGTTTTCACCATCTTGAAGATGCAAAGCCTTTTGTCATTCCAATGCAAGACCTGTACGAGCATCTGGAAGGAACCAATGAGAACACTTTGGCAGAGCACCTCGGTCTGTGAGTCAATGGAAAATTGTAAGTATTATCCATGCATATCATTCATACATGAGCATATCATATTGCATTTCTTTATCTTGTGTTACCTATCATTTGTCAAAGTGAACAGCAAACACCCTTTGAAGCAAAGATGAAGCGGATATGGAATCAGGAGGGCATGGAAAGCCCATTGTTTAAGGAACTAGACAACACAAACATCAATTAGAGCTTGCATGGAAAAAATTATTGGTTTGAGCCTATACAGGGGGCAAAACTTTCTCCTTTCAATTTTATGAGTTTATGCGTGTACAAAATATTTTCAAACTCACTTTCAATAGTTTGCCACATAGGGGGCAAGGAGAATATATAAGGGCTAGCTAAAAATAGCTGATTTTTTTTGTAAAAGAAAGAACAAGAAGAATAGAACAAGAAGAAAATTAGAAGACAAAAGATCAGTCCAGCTAGAAGAGCTAAAGCCAATATAAGACAAATGTCCAAGGATGAAGATCCAATTTAAAGGGTGATGACTCGAATTCCAAAGGATGAAGATTCAATTTAAAAGGTGAAGACCCAAAGTCCAAAGCATGAAGATCCATTTTGAAGGGTAAATACCCGATGACCAAAGGATGAAGATCCAATTTCAAGGTTGAAGACCCGATCTCCAAGGATGAAGATCATTTTAAAGGGTGAAGCCCCAATGCTAAGGATGAAGATCCACTTTGAAGGGTGAAGACCCGATCTCCAATGGATAAAGATCCATGTTTTAAGGGTAAAGATCCGATCTCCAATGGATAAAGATCCATTTTTGATGGGTAAAGAATGAAACAGCTGGTTAGAAGGAAGCCAGAATTCTCAACTGATAAAAGGTCAGTCAAATCCAATATTGGGTCGAGCATCCAAAATCTAGTTTTGGTTCGAGAACCCAAATCTAGTCTCGGGTCTAAGTACCCAAATCAAATTTAGTTTTGGGTCTAATTATTCAGTCTGAGGTCCAAGTACCCAAATCAAATTCAGTCTCGGGTCTAAGTACCCAGTCTTGAGTCCAAGTACCCAAATCAAATTTAGTTTTAGGTCCAAGTCCCAGTCTCGGGTCAAAGTACCTAAATCAAATTCAGTCTTGAGTCCAAATACCCAGTCTTAGATCCAAGTAACCAAATCAAATTCAGTCTCAGGTCCAAGTACCTAGTCTCTAGTCTAAGTACCCAAATCCAAGTCAATCTCAGGTCTAAGTACCTAGTCTTTAGTTTAAGTACCCAAATCAAATTCAGTCTCGGGTTAAAGTACCCAGTCTTGGGTCCAAGTACCCAAATCTAAGTCAATCTCGGGTCCAAGAACCCAGTCTAAGGGTCCAAGTACCCAAATCAAATCCAGTCTCAGGTTCAAGTTCCCTAATCCAATTCAACCTCAGGTCTAGAACCCAAATCACTTTTGAGTCTAGAGCTCATTCTAGGTTCAAAACCCAAACCTATTTGGGCACATAACCCAAATCTTTTTTAAGTCTATTACTCAACTCGGGTCCAGAACCCAAATTATTTTTTAGTCTAGAACTCACTTCTGGTCCAGAACCCAAATTATTTTTTAGTCTAGAACTCACTCCGAGTCCAGATTCCAAATTATTTTTTGAGTCTAGAACTCATCCCTGGTCTAAAAGCCAAATTATTTTTGAGTCCAGAACTCACTCTGGGTTCAGAACCCAAATTATTTTTGAGTCTAGAACTCACCTAGAATCCAGAACCCAAATTATTTTTTGAGTCCATAACTCACTCTGGGTCTAGAACCCAAATTATTTTTGAGTCCAGAACTCACTCTGGGTCCATAACCCAAATAAGCTTTTAGTCTAGAACTCACCTTAGGTCCAGAACCCAAATTATTTTTGAGTCCAGAACTCACTTTGGGTCTAGAACCCAAATTATTCTTGAGTCCAGAACTCAATCCAATCTCAGGTATGGAGTCAAGTCTGGCTCTAAACCAATGTTGCTTTTCACTCTCTTTTACAATTGTGAGTGGGGATTTTTGCCCCCACTCCCTGTGGAATGGTTCTTGCGACTTTAGCACTATTTAGGCTCAGGGCCTTAGAGAACATGGGCCTAAGCCCGGAGAAAATGGAGTCGCCACCCGGATGGGCTGGGAAAAAGAAAGGGGTGGATGACTCGATTCCTAAGGAATCCCCAATCCCCTAATGGGTTTGGAAAGTTGGGTACGTGTGGGGAAGGAGAGAAATGGCCCAGCACCCCCACAACGCCCTGTTCATTGGATCCGGCCTCCTTTGCAAGTCTTAATATTATAAAATTCATAAGTATAACAATATTATCCATACTGCATGTAATAATTCAATTAAAGCATCATTATATTAAAATCAAAGCAAGGTCCAAACAAAGAAAATAAATGGATACCCATCCGAGGATGGAAACATGTCCTTACATCGTTCATGTCTAAACTAAATAAGACACCCACCGAAAGGTGGAAACATGCCCTTTACATTAGTCTAAAAACTTTAAAATAATTTAAATTACATACTACTTAACTAATGAGGTACCCACAAGGTGAAAACATAACTCTTACAATTTTAATACTAATACGAACAAATAATAATCATAATAATAAAGAAAAATATCCATCCATGTAAATTAAATAAATCAAGCATTGAAATTAAATAAATCAACCATCAAAACATATAATAAACTATATAATCAAATCTAAAATTAAATAAAGTAATAAATATATAAATTTAGAATTTGCATCTTAGAATAGGGTTTTTGGAACTTAGGGTTTTGAAATTAGGATTTTTGAAACTAGGGTTTTAGAATTCAGGGTTTGGAATTAGGGTTTTTAGGGTTTAACTTACTGCAAATTTAGGGTTTGAAATTAGGGTTTTTAAGGTTTAACTTACTGCCCTAAAAAATAATTTTGGATTTGGAGAGATAAATTAAGGTTTTGGAAAAATAATCAATATTTTGGAGTTTAATAATGAAATAGTTTAAGCTTTTGGATAAAAATAGTTTAAGGTTTTGAGTTTCAATAAAATAACAGACGGTTCTTGAAGTTTTAGTAAAAGAATAGATTTTGTAATTAATTTAAATCCTCAACATCTACTGGATAGTTTTAAGTTTTTTTATGAAACATGTAAGTGGGGTTACGAATGCCAACTGATCAATGTGTTAATTAAAGCAAACGATTAAAGTTATTGAAACAAAGATCAATTTACTACATGTTCAAAGATCAAGATACTACGTGTTCAAAGATCAAGTTACTCCATGCATGTTCTTATTAATTAATGAAACGAAGCTACTGTGAACATGAATAATTTATGATTAAAGATCAAACCTCCATCGTTGGTTCCACCAAAAAATTAATTTCTTGATGAACAATGAGAAGACAATATGGACTCTGCCTTCTTCTTTGGTTGTTTTCATATTTCTATTTGTTTCCTTTGTTCTCCAAAAAAAAGCTGCTGCTGTTCTTCTCTATTTGTTGCCGTCTCTTCTGTTTTGTTGTTTAATCTCTCATAATCTTAATTGCCGACCCTTGTTAATGTTCATTGCCGTCTCTCTTTAATGTTCCTTCTTGTCCCCTATTAATGTTCATTGCTGTTATTATTTATAGGCCCTCACCTTACTCAAAATCCTTAACCTAATATTAATCCATCCTTAAAATAAATTCTAGTTCAATTAGTAAACTCATTGAAACCATGTCGATCTGGGGCAACCAAGTCGATATGAGTTAAGGCCATGTCGACCTAGTTGCCCTAGGTTGACATGAGTCTGACCTCATGTCGATCTGGGCTGCCAGATCAACATGAGGCATGCTCATGTCGACCTGGTCTACCCAGGTCGACATGAGTCCAACCTCATGTCGATCTGGCTACCAGATCGACATGAGGCATGCTCATGTCGACCTTGTCCCTCCAGGTCGACATGATCAATTGCTCATGTCCCCCGGGCTTGCCTGACTCAAATTATTCTTGCCTTTTTTAACTTATGGAACGTAAAATTTTAATTTGGGCAGATTCAACTTGATTTTAGGGTTTTACAATTGAATTTATAACTCTTTAATCCGAACCGACTTCTTTAAAAATTATAAACTAGGTTTAAATATTTTAAAGTCGGATTAAATTTATTTTGGCATCCTTTAATTAGAACCGTATCAAATTGGGGTCAAAATTAAGGGTCTATAATTGTAATATCCCTAATTATGCCCTAGTAGTTTTGGTGTTATTGTTGTTGCACTTGAACTATGTATATATATGATAAGTTGATAAGAAATTGGAAGAGAATGTGTTTGTGTTGTTAGAAAGATATATGTGTGTAGAGAAAGGTGTATATGTTATGTATATGGTAATATATATAGCATATAAGTTGGTCAAAGAGTGAGTCAAGGTGTTGGAGATAGTGGAAGAAGATATTTCTTTTGATATTGTGAATTACATAATTGGGCATATAAGAGACAAAAGGTTAGTTTTATAATTAAGGGTGTTTTGGTAATTTTTCTTGTGGAATTGCATGGTGGAGATTAAAAGAAGAAATGAAGGGTTGACTTATCATTTTTTCTTCTCTTTTCTATCTTGTGTGGCCGGCTCAACAAAGGAACAAGAGAGCAAGAGAACCATTGAGAGTTTTGATGATTTCAAGCTCAAAGTGAAGGAAGTTTTCAAAGTTGCAAGTTGGATTTTCAAAGAATTCCATTATTTGGTAAGTTTTCTCTTGTTTGCCTTTGTTAATTTTTAAGTTTGGTTTGAGTTGAGTTGTATTTTGATGATGGTGTGATTAAATGGGTTGTGGTGTGAAATTAAGTATTGATTTTGCTTGATAGATGAGAAGTTGAGTTGGTGAAGGTGTTGGAAGTGATTGTGTTGAGTTTGAGTTAGGGTTTTGAGTTGGTAAGTGATGTTTTTGTTATGTTTGATTGGTTATTCTTGTTAATCTTTGAGTTGTTAGTGTTTATTGGTTTTAGAATTGAAGAAAACATAATTTTGGAAAGGGGCAGTAGCGTTTGGGATCCCACGCCCGTGGCCTTTTGGTAGCCATGGCCGTGGGGGAGGTGACCATTTTTGGACAGTTTGCTTCTTAAAGCCACGACCGTGGGGGGGTTGAGGTGGCCACGGCCGTGGGCTTTGCTTAGGGTTGTTGAGTTTTGTTTAGTGCTCTAAAGGTCTAAGATAAGGTTAATAAGTGAATAATGTTATAGAAATTGATGTGATGCATCATTGTTTTGGGTTAGGTTTTGGAAGAAGTGAATTGCCCTAATTGTGAAGTGAAGAATCTTTGGAAGAAAGGATTGCTTAGAGTTGTGTGAGTGTTTATAAGGTAAGTACAAACTACATTGTTGCATAAATACATATGACATTGAGACTTGATGCATATTTGGTTGTAAATGTGTTATGGAATGTAATGCATTACTAGTGCATATTATAAATGTTATATTGGCATATAATGAATGTGGTGATAAGCATGTAAAGTATATGTTAAGACTATTGATTGTGTACATTTGAGTAATGAAATGTGAAACCATTATGATTAATTATTAATGATATAAATAAAATGGTTAAAGTATGTTATTGATATGACAGTGAAATGTAAAATGATATGTAAAAGTGAATGATGTAATATGATATGTGAAAGTGGTGATAAGTTGCTTTAATGTGGTTATGATGATCAAAAAGAAATGTGAGGCCAACATGATGGGCCAAGATAATTCAATTGAAATTGTGAGGCATGATTGCCTAATGTGTTGTGAATCGTGGAATGAGAAATAAAAGGAAATAATGTGTACTTAATATGTTGATTCAACTTTCAGAGTTCTGTATTTGGCGGCATGCCTTAAAATATTGCCTACGGGGCTAGACACTTGATGTCATTTGATTAAAATATTGCCTACGGGGCTAGACACTTGGTGTCATTTGATTAAAATATTGCCTACGGGGCTAGACACTTGGTGTCATTTGATTAAAATATTGCCTACGGGGCTAGACACTTGGTGTCATTTGATATATATTGCCTACGGGGCTAGACACATGGTGTCACTATTGACCAAAACAGTAACTCTGAACTTTGAATAACATATTAGGGTGTCTTGGGCCCAGGTCTGTCTTGGTTTTAATGTGATTTATGAAATGATTATAACACTTAAGCAAAGATACGAAGTATATTTATGGTATGAGAAACTATAAGGAGTAAGGTGAGAATAGAAATGTTTTAGTTTATTGGATTGTGCACAAAACTTGATTGTATGACATGGACATTGCATCAAAGCATATTGATATTGCAGTTTGTATTACTGAGCTAGTGGCTCAGCGCGAGTGTGATTTATCGCGCAGGTAACAGAGAGGATCCTGAGAGTTCCACTAGACCGAGTGAGTCTAGACATTGAAGATTTGAGTGGGACTTAAAGATCAGAGAAGAACTGCCAATAATGTATATATTTTGTATTTTGTATATTTCAATTTTGGTATATAAATATTTGTAAATATTTGATCTACTTTCCGCTGTGTTTTAAATAAACTTTGTACCTATTTTGTTTTATGAACTACTTTAAAAGTTTTAAATTTATTCATGGTTTTGAGAATGAATGTTTTGAATATTTTATCAATAGTGACAACCTATACTCAGTATACGAATATTACGATCGTTTTAGCATGCTATGTACGTATACGGAATATAGGGGTGTTACAATTATTTTGGTATCAGAGCCTAGGTTTGAGATTCTCAACCTAGGGAAATTGTAAGAAAAAGGATATTTTGATTTAAAAGTTGGTTTTTGAATAAAATATATACTTAGTATTGGCAGTCTCTGATCTTTAATAAGGAACATTCTGCTGTGTTTGCAGATATAGGTTGTAATGGATCCCCAATCACGACAGTCTGTAGAGGGAAGTGCAGAGAGTATAGCTCCTGTTGAGAGTAGGGAGGGAGCTAGAGTTGAGGTAGCCAGTGAGGTACCTGCTTCAGTGTCGGGGAGACCAGCAGGTGATGAGGTTCCACCAGCCTGGTTTAGACATATGATGGAAGTTATGAGGCAAGCACCAGTGCAACCTCCACCACCACCTCAACCTCAGGTACCAGTGAGACAATATGATAAACTGAGGAAGTTTGGGGCAGAGGATTTTCTGGGTACGATAGATCCAGCTGTGGCAGAACAGTGGCTTGATAAAGTTCAGAGAATTTTTATTCAGTTGCAAGCCACGTCAGAGGAAAAGTTTGATTATGCTAGGTCATTATTGCAGAAGGACGCATATGACTGGTGGAAGACCGTACCACATGCCATGGATGATCCACCCACATTGACCTATGCTGATTTTCTTTGAGAATTTGAGTTGAAATATACTCCGAGGGAGTATAGAGATATGAAGAAGATGGAGTTCTTGAGTCTGAAGCAAGACCATCGGACCGTTACAGAATATGAAGTGGAGTTTATTCGATTAAGCCATTATGCGGGAGGCATTATATCCGATGAAATTGACAGATGTAGGAGATTCGAAGAGGGGTTGAGGCCTTCTCTTGTATGTCATGTGGCTGGATCCAGATATACTGATTTCTCTCAGCTTGTGGCAGCCGCACGGAGTGTGGAAAGAGTTCAAAGCATTGCAGCTGCATCTGAAGAAGAGACTAGAGTGAGAAGACCCCAGTTTGAGATAGGGTCTTCATCAGTGAAGAGGGGCAGAGGGAGCTTTGTTCCTAGAGTGGGAAGGAGTCAGAGGCCGATGAGTAGATCAGGACAGTATCAGAGGCAGAGACCGCGATCTACAGTTTCTGTGGCAAGTGCTCCGACTCCGGTGACTCAGAGACCCACCCCACCTATTTGTGAGTATTGTACTAAGGCCCATTGGGGTAATTGTCGGAGGATTGGTGGTTCGGGGGTGTGTTTTCGATGTGGATCGCCTGACCATTTTATTAGAGAGTGTCCTGAGATGCAGGACCAGAGGTCAGTGGAATCTACAGCTTCTCGGCAGAGTTTTAGCAGAGGAGGTCGAGGAAGCAGGGGTTTCAGCCGAGGGGGTAGATCTGGGTTTAGTCAGAGAGGAGGATCTACACTCAGGGATGGCAGACCAGATGAGGCTGGGCCTTCTCAGCGGGTTTATGTGATGCAAAGACAGCCTGATGCTTCTGCAGTCATAGCTGGTACTTTTTCTTTACTTGGCATTTCTGTACTTGCTTTGATTGACCCTGGATCCACACATTCATACATTAGTGCATCAGTATTGCCTGTGTCTGAAATGCATGCTGAGTCCCTAGGATTTGATGTGTTGGTGACAAATCCTTTAGGGCATAGCGTGATTGTTAGTAAAGTGCATAGAGATTGTGCAGTGATGGTACAGGGTGAGAAGTTTTGTGGTGATTTGATTGAGATGCCATTTAAAGAATTTGATTTGATTCTTGGCATGGATTGGCTGTCTAGGCATGGAGCTGTGGTAGATTGTAAGAAGAAGTGTGTTACTTTGAGAACTAGTGATGATAGAGTAGTGTTGGTATCTAGTGAGCAGAGACAGCTTGCATCTTTGTTTGTTTCAGCTGTTGCAGCTAGGAAGATGATCAGAAAAGGGTGTGAAGCTTATCTTGCTCATGTGTTGGATACCAGAGTGGTAGGTTCTCAATTGGATAGCATTCCCACAGTTTTAGAATTTCCAGATATTTTTCCAGAGGAGTTGCCAGGATTGCCTCCTGAGAGAGAGGTGGAGTTTGGTATTGAGTTGTTACCAGGTACCACTCCTATCTCTATTACTCCCTATAGAATGGCACCTGTCGAATTGAGAGAATTAAAGGTGCAGTTGCAGGAGTTACTGGATAAGGGTTTTATTCGCCCTAGTGTGTCGCCGTGGGGAGTTCCTGTTTTGTTTGTTAAGAAGAAGGATGGTACTATGAGATTGTGTATCGATTATAGGCAACTGAACAAGATAACTATTAAGAATAAATATCCTTTGCCTAGAATTGATGATCTCTTTGATCAATTGAAGGGAGCAGCTGTGTTTTCTAAAATTGATTTGAGATCAGGGTACCATCAGTTGCGGGTTAGAGCTGAGGATGTGCCAAAGACAGCTTTTCGAACCAGATATGGGCATTATGAGTTTTTGGTAATGCCATTTGGTTTGACGAATGCACCTGCCGCTTTTATGGATTTGATGAATAGGGTGTTTAGGCCCTATTTGGATCAGTTTGTGGTAGTGTTCATAGATGATATCTTGGTGTATTCGCGAAATGAGGAGGAGCATAGTGAGCATCTTCGGATTGTGTTACAAATTTTGAGAGAAGCAATTGTTTGCTAAGTTATCAAAGTGTGAATTCTGGCTTGACCAAGTAGCTTTTCTCGGTCATATTGTGTCAGCAGATGGCATTAGGGTTGACCCGAGTAAAGTTGAAGCTATTCTGAATTGGAGTCCACCGAAGACTGTGACTGAAGTTAGGAGTTTTCTGGGATTGGCAGGTTATTACCGACGGTTTGTGAAAGGTTTTTCTGTAATAGCTACTCCACTTACCAGACTACTTCGAAAGGGAGTGAGATTTGTGTGGACTGATCAGTGCCAGACTAGTTTTGAGCAGTTGAAAGAAATGTTGACTCAAGCACCTGTTCTCATGTTACCTATGGAAGATAAACCGTATGTGATCTACAGTGATGCTTCACATAATGGTTTGGGTTGTGTATTGATGCAAGAAGGTAAAGTGATAGCTTATGCTTCTCGACAGTTGAAACCGCATGAGCTCAATTATCCGACTCATGACTTGGAGTTAGCAGCCATTGTGTTTGCCTTGAAGATTTGGAGACATTATCTTTTTGGAGAGAAATGTTTCATCTATACTGATCACAAAAGTTTGAAGTATTTGGGTGTTCAGAAGGAGCTAAATCTTCGGCAGAGGAGATGGTTAGAGTTGATTAAAGACTATGACTGCTTGATTGATTATCATCCAGGTAAAGCAAATGTTGTTGCTGATGCCTTGAGTCGGAAGTCTTTAGCAGGTTTGACTGCTTATTCGCTCTTGTTGCTTGTTGAGTTAAGAGCGTTGCATGCTAGTTTTATAGTTTGTGATGATGGTGCATTGATGGCACAATTGCATTTAAGGCCAGTATTATTAGACCAGATTAAGGAGGCTCAATTGACTGATGAGGAAACTCAGAAGATTGTGTCAGTTTGTCAACAGGGCGAGAGCCGAGATTTTGTTGTGAGAGATGATGGAAGCTTATGGTTCAAGAGTAGACTGTGTGTGCCTGATGATGAAAGTTTAAGAAAGATTGTTTTAGAAGAAGCACACCAATCAGCTTTTGCTATGCATCCGGGCAGTACCAAGATGTACCATGATTTGAGACAGCATTATTGGTGGTCCGGTATGAAGAGAGACATTGCAGAGTTTGTGTCTAAATGTCTCACTTGTCAGAGGGTGAAAGCTGAGCATCAAGTTCCAACTGGGTTACTTCAACCTTTGTCAGTGCCTGAATGGAAGTGGGATAGAGTAACTATGGACTTTGTGTCTGGTTTGCCTTTGACACAAAGAAAGCATGATGCCATTTGGGTGATTGTTGATAGGCTGACTAAGACAGCTCATTTTCTTCCAGTTCGGATGGATTATTCTTTGGAGAGGTTGGCTGAGCTGTATATCCAGGAGATTGTGAGATTGCATGGTGTCCCAATTTCTTTAGTGTCTGATCGAGATCCTAGGTTCACCTCGAGATTTTGGAAGAGTTTGCATGGCGCTTTAGGTTCTCGATTGCATTTCAGTACTGCTTTCCATCCCCAGACAGATGGACAATCAGAGAGAGTGATACAGATCATCGAGGATATGTTGAGAAGCTGTGTCATTGATTTCTCTGGAAGTTGGGACGGATTTTTGCCACTGGTGGAATTTGCCTATAATAACAGTCATCAATCGAGCATTGGTATGGCACCATTTGAGGCACTGTATGGGAGAAGGTGTAGGACACCTTTGTGTTGGAATGAAACTGGTGAAGGTAAGATAATTGGTCCTGATTTGGTTAAGGAAACAGAAGATAAAGTGAAAATGATTCGAGATAGATTGAAAGCAGCTTCAGATCGACAAAAATCTTATGCAGATTTGAAAAGGAGAGACATTGAGTATAATGTGGGAGAGAAAGTATTTTTAAAAGTTTCTCCTTGGAAAAAGATCTTAAGATTTGGTCGGAAAGGGAAGCTGAGTCCTCGGTTCATTGGGCCATATGAAGTTTTAGAAAGAGTGGGACCAGTTGCTTATCGGCTTGCTTTGCCACCTGATTTGGAGCGGATTCATAATGTCTTCCATGTTTCTATGTTGAGAAGGTATAGATCAGACCCATCTCATGTGTTATCAGTTGAATCTATTGAGATGAGTCCGGATCTGACATTTGAAGAAGAGCCAGTTGCTATTCTGGCACATGAAGTGAAAGAATTAAGAAACAAGAGAGTGCCACTTGTGAAAGTGCTATGGAAGAATCATGGGAGAGAAGAGGCAACTTGGGAAAGTGAGCAAACAATGCGAAACCAGTATCCTCAGTTGTTTCAGAGTTAATTTCAGGTAATTTCGAGGACGAAATTTTTTTTTTAGAGGGGGAGACTTGTAATATCCCTAATTATGCCCTAGTAGTTTTGGTGTTATTGTTGTTGCACTTGAACTATGTATATGTATGATAAGTTGATAAGAAATTGGAAGAGAATGTGTTTGTGTTGTTAGAAAGATATATGTGTGTAGAGAAAGGTGTATATGTTATGTATATGGTAATATATATAGCATATAAGTTGGTCAAAGAGTGAGTCAAGGTGTTGGAGATAGTGGAAGAAGATATTTCTTTTGATATTGTGAATTACATAATTGGGCATATAAGAGACAAAAGGTTAGTTTTATAATTAAGGGTGTTTTGGTAATTTTTCTTGTGGAATTGCATGGTGGAGATTAAAAGAAGAAATGAAGGGTTGACTTATCATTTTTTCTTCTCTTTTCTATCTTGTGTGGCCGGCTCAACAAAGGAACAAGAGAGCAAGAGAACCATTGAGAGTTTTGATGATTTCAAGCTCAAAGTGAAGGAAGTTTTCAAAGTTGCAAGTTGGATTTTCAAAGAATTCCATTATTTGGTAAGTTTTCTCTTGTTTGCCTTTGTTAATTTTTAAGTTTGGTTTGAGTTGAGTTGTATTTTGATGATGGTGTGATTAAATGGGTTGTGGTGTGAAATTAAGTATTGATTTTGCTTGATAGATGAGAAGTTGAGTTGGTGAAGGTGTTGGAAGTGATTGTGTTGAGTTTGAGTTAGGGTTTTGAGTTGGTAAGTGATGTTTTTGTTATGTTTGATTGGTTATTCTTGTTAATCTTTGAGTTGTTAGTGTTTATTGGTTTTAGAATTGAAGAACACATAATTTTGGAAAGGGGCAGTAGCGTTTGGGATCCCACGCCCGTGGCCTTTTGGTAGCCATGGCCGTGGGGGAGGTGACCATTTTTGGACAGTTTGCTTCTTAAAGCCACGACCGTGGGGGGGTTGAGGTGGCCACGGCCGTGGGCTTTGCTTAGGGTTGTTGAGTTTTGTTTAGTGCTCTAAAGGTCTAAGATAAGGTTAATAAGTGAATAATGTTATAGAAATTGATGTGATGCATCATTGTTTTGGGTTAGGTTTTGGAAGAAGTGAATTGCCCTAATTGTGAAGTGAAGAATCTTTGGAAGAAAGGATTGCTTAGAGTTGTGTGAGTGTTTATAAGGTAAGTACAAACTACATTGTTGCATAAATACATATGACATTGAGACTTGATGCATATTTGGTTGTAAATGTGTTATGGAATGTAATGCATTACTAGTGCATATTATAAATGTTATATTGGCATATAATGAATGTGGTGATAAGCATGTAAAGTATATGTTAAGACTATTGATTGTGTACATTTGAGTAATGAAATGTGAAACCATTATGATTAATTATTAATGATATAAATAAAATGGTTAAAGTATGTTATTGATATGACAGTGAAATGTAAAATGATATGTAAAAGTGAATGATGTAATATGATATGTGAAAGTGGTGATAAGTTGCTTTAATGTGGTTATGATGATCAAAAAGAAATGTGAGGCCAACATGATGGGCCAAGATAATTCAATTGAAATTGTGAGGCATGATTGCCTAATGTGTTGTGAATCGTGGAATGAGAAATAAAAGGAAATAATGTGTACTTAATATGTTGATTCAACTTTCAGAGTTCTGTATTTGGCGGCATGCCTTAAAATATTGCCTACGGGGCTAGACACTTGGTGTCATTTGATTAAAATATTGCCTACGGAGCTAGACACTTGGTGTCATTTGATTAAAATATTGCCTACGGGGCTAGACACTTGGTGTCATTTGATATATATTGCCTACGGGGCTAGACACATGGTGTCACTATTGACCAAAACAGTAACTCTGAACTTTGAATAGCATATTAGGGTGTCTTGGGCCCAGGTCTGTCTTGGTTTTAATGTGATTTATGAAATGATTATAACACTTAAGCAAAGATACGAAGTATATTTATGGTATGAGAAACTATAAGGAGTAAGGTGAGAATAGAAATGTTTTAGTTTATTGGATTGTGCACAAAACTTGATTGTATGACATGGACATTGCATCAAAGCATATTGATATTGCAGTTTGTATTACTGAGCTAGTGGCTCAGCGCGAGTGTGATTTATCGCGCAGGTAACAGAGAGGATCCTGAGAGTTCCACTAGACCGAGTGAGTCTAGACATTGAAGATTTGAGTGGGACTTAAAGATCAGAGAAGAACTGCCAATAATGTATATATTTTGTATTTTGTATATTTCAATTTTGGTATATAAATATTTGTAAATATTTGATCTACTTTCCGCTGTGTTTTAAATAAACTTTGTACCTATTTTGTTTTATGAACTACTTTAAAAGTTTTAAATTTATTCATGGTTTTAAGAATGAATGTTTTGAATATTTTATCAATAGTGACAACCTATACTCAGTATACGTATATTACGATCGTTTTAGTATGCTATGTACGTATACGGAATATAGGGGTGTTACAATAATAATAGTCCCAGATCGCTCAAGCAGGGGGCAAACTGTAGACCCTTATCTTTTGACCAAGTCCAGTCCCACATTAAAATGAAGTCAAATCTAAAGATTTAAAATAGTATAAAATAATTTTGTATTATTTATTATTTATTTTAATAATATACTATATGAAATTATAAATATTTATTTATAATATAATATTTATTTTTAATAAAAAAATGAAATAAAAAATAAAAATATCGGACGAATGGTGAATGACACGCGGCAGTAGCTCTCGGCCTGCGATGAATTGTGAGCCCAGCTCGCCCAACGCTCGCCCTAGCCCAACGCTCGCTTGCCAGCATCCTTGTCTTGTGTGCCAGCCCGTTGGCCAATTTTGCCAAAACCCTATTTAATTCGGAACCCTTAATATTTTTTGCTTAATCAACTAGGTTTTTTTTAATTGCCTATAAATAACAAGATTAAAAACAGACATGACTTTTCTTTTTCGGGACATTGGACTTTTGAGACTTTTGAAACTTTTGGAGTAACATAGCAACAAATTAACCCTAAAACATTATCAAACAGGGGAAAAAGAAAAGAAGAGAACCATCATTATAAGTAGCAAAAAAAAAGGGAAAAAGGAAGGCAACAAAACAATAGCTACAATTGTGATTAGCAAGCATCAAGAAATTAAAGCAAACAGCAGCCATTATGAAAATAGAGATCAGAAGCTTGAGACCACCAACCAGAAGGCAGAACACAACTATCTTCAATTCATTTCAAACAAGATTTTATATAGTTTGATTGATGTAAAATATTGGTGGAATCTACAATGGAGGTTTGTAACTTTCATCTAATTGTTTTTAAGTTTACAGTAATTCAATTATTCTATTTCATTGTTTAGTTCTCATTTTTGTTTCATTGTTTGCTTTTATCATTTCATTGATCACAGTAGTCATTATCTTGTTTAGTTATTTCATGCAGTAACCATGTTCACGTCATGATGTTCCATTCATATATAGTATCCATGAATCTATAATCCATAGGGTTAAAATATAATTCATTCGGATGTGTTGGTTTATGTTTTAATTAACCAAACCACATTAAATTGTTTATTTGATTTCCAAAACGAATTGCTAAACTAGTTTTAAAGTCTGAAAAATCAATTCTCCAACACCCTACATTTTAAAACAGATTTTCTTTAAAACCTTAAATATGACAGTAGCTTACCTTCAATATTAAACTCTAAAATAGTTTTTAAAACTAAACCCTAAAAACCCTAATCATATTTTTTCTTAAACCCTAAAAGCCCTAATTTGGTTATTAAAGTCCTAAAACCCGAAATTTATATATTTATTGCTTTATTTAGTTTTAGATTTGATTATGTGATTGGTGATATATTTTATGAATGATTTACTTAAATTTTGATGGTTGATTTATTTAATTTTTGATGAATGAATGGATGAATATTTTCTTTATTATTATTTCTTTATTTATAATGTTAGAGGTATGTCTCCACTTTTTGGATACCTCATTAATTAAGCTTCATGTAATTTAAATTATTTTCATATTTTGGGATTAATGTAAAGGATACGATTCCACCTTTTGGTGGGTATCCTACTAGTTTTAGACATTGGACGATGTAAGGACATATTTTCATCCTCAGATGGGCGCCCATTTATTTTGTTTGAACATTACTTTGATTTTAACACAATGATGCTTTTATTTTAATTATTATATTTAGTATGGATTATATCATAATAATTAGTAATTCTATAATATTTAGACATGAAAAGGAGGCCGGTTCTAATGAACTGGACATTGTGGGTGTGTTGGGTCATTCTCACCTTTACGTACCAAACTTTCCAAACCCATTAGGGGATTGGAAATTTCTTAGGAATTGAGTCATCCACCCCTTTCTATTTTTTCAGTCTGTCGGGGTGGCGACTCCATTTTCTCTGGATTTAGGCCCGTGTTCTCTAAGGCCCTGAGCCTAACAGTGTTGAAGTCGCAAGAACCATTCCATATGGGAGTGGGGGAAAAAATCTCTGCTCATACACACATCAATTTATTCACCCTTTGGCCCAAAATGGCTCTGATAGCATAATTTGATGCATCACACATAATTTCAAAAGGCAAATCCCAATTAGGTTCAACAATTATACAGGCAAAAGTCAATTTTTCTTTTAAAATTTTAAATGCTTCTAAACACTTTTCATCAAAGACAAATGGGACATGTTTTCCAAGTAAATTACACAAAGGACATGAGATTTTTGAAAAATCCTTTATGAACATCCAATAGAATCCATCGTGTCCCAAGAAACTTATAATCCCTCTAACAGATGTGGGGGGGTGGTAGATTAGTAATCAAGTCAACCTTAGCTTTGTCCACTTCAATACCCTTATAGGAAACAACATATCCCAAAATAATATCATGATTAACCATAAAGTGACTCTTTTCCCAACTCAAGGTGCAAGAGTCAACTTATGCAAAAAATCATCAAAAGAATTGCCAGAAATAGAAAAGTCATCCATCAATACCTCATTGTACTTATCCAGCATATCAAAAAAATGGAAAGCACGCATCTTTGAAATGTTTGCAATGCATTACAAAGTCCAAATGGCATCCTCCAAAAGGCAGATGTCCCAAAGGGACAAGTGAAAGCTATCTTGGGCTGATCTTCCGCCACTATAGGGACTTGGTAGTAACCTGAAAGACCATCAAGAAAATAGTAAAAAGCATGTCGAGATAATTTTTCAAGCATCTGATCAATAAATGGTAAAGGAAAATGATCTTTCTTGGTGATATTATTTAATTTCCTATAATCTATACACATTCGCCATCCAGTCTAAGTGCATGTAGGTATCTACTCTCCCTTCTCATTCTGAACTATAGTCAATCCATCTTTTTTTAGTACCATATGTACAAGACTAACCCACTCACTATCAACTATTGGGTAGATCGCCCCTCATCAAGGAGCTTCAGAACCTCCTTCTTGACTACTTCACTCATATTTGGGTTAAGCATACTGGTTGTGTGTTGTTCTCCCTAGAAAAACATACTTCAAATGCTTTGGGAGTTCTTTAAGTTCAACCACTTTTGGTTGAATCTCCTCTTCCTCAATTTCAAGTTCCCTCTCATTACTATCATCATCTAACATGGACTTGTATTCCTTAATTTTCTCATCAAAAATCTCAATTTTTTCACCCAAAGTTAAGGCCATCTCTAACTTGTCTTCACTACTTTCCTGCAAGAAAATTTTTTCAACAACAAGATCAGTAAAATTAATAAAAGAGCAGTCTTCATACACAGCAGTAGTGGGGATAGGGGAAGTATTAAAAATTGAAAATTCCACAATTTGTCCTAAAATAGTCATGGTTAATTTTCCATTTTAAACATCATTCAAATTTTAGTTGTAGCAATAAAAGGCCTCCCTAACAAAATTGTATATTCTGAATCCCTAGGTATTTCTTCCCCCATATCCAAGACAATGAAATCAACAGGAATAATCAAACCACTTCTTAAACCAGAACATCCTCTGTGATTCCCTTAGGGTATCTAAGATTTCTATCTACAAGTTGCAAAACCATTTTTGTTGGTTTAAGTTCCCCTAGCTCTAATTTCAAATAAATGGAGTATGGCATCAAGTTTATACTAGCTCCTAGATCACACATGCCAATGGTTTCCTTCCCATTCCCCATAGATATATAGACTATAAAACTTCCTAGATACTTTAGCTTAGGATGTAACTTATGTTGTAAAACATCATGTGTTACTTCAGAAACTATCATCTTTTCATTCAACTCATACCTTTTCTTTTTAGTTTTTAATTGTAACACCTTTATAACCTATATAGGTACAATACATATTTTCAGCATATGTAAAATGTGCATATACGGTATAAAAATGTCACAGACCGGTTTAATAAAAAATTTTCACATTTCCAATTTAAAATTTCAAATTCTAAATATATAAAAATTAAATAGAATATAAATATTATTTACTTGTTATAAAAACCCAAAATAAATAATATATATAAAAATCTCTGGAAAAAATTCGCCAAAGTTTTGTCTGTATTTTGGACATCCCAAAATTTATCAAAACACAACCTGCAAAAAGAAAACACTCCCAAATAATTTTTAATCACCATCTCAACCGTACTTCTCAATTTCACCAAGTTTCTCAAACATTTATACATATAGATATATATACATATATATAATTTAAAACACACTTACTCTCCCATTTCAAATACATTGACCCAAACATTCTTTATAATATACAAAATGTTAAATTCAAAGCATAACATATTATGCATAATACTCAAAATGTACAATAACATAAAAATATATACATGCTGCTAGTAGCGTTTCTGATCTCGATAGCAACTCAACAAGCTTAACTACAAGTCTAGACCCGACCTGGTCTAGAAGAACTCTCTGGCTCAGCTGGGTCTACTCTGTCACCTGCGCGATGGAAAAAATCACGCTAAGCCGAAGCCTAGTGGTACAAACTTTGATAATAACAATATAACTCAATGCAATACCAATGCACAATGCATTTAGATGTCACATCATTCCACTTTCTTATATGTTTCAAATATTTCATAATTCACATTAAAACAAAGATAAGCATGAGCCCAAAAAGTATCTAATATGCTATTCAAATTTCAGAGTTACTGCTTTAATCCATAATGACACCATGCGTCTAGCCCTATAGGTAATATATCCATGGATAATGTAACAGCCCCAGTCTCTTGGACCTCAACCCGGTTAGACCCTTAGGCCCAATTATCTTGGTCCTCAACTCGGCTAGACTGCTACAGTTTTTGAGGATCATGACCCAGTCTTTTCACCCCAAAAACATCATATATTATCAGTTGGCCTGGCTTACGACCTAGTCTTTTCACCATTCCAGCGTGTAGCCCGTAGGCAATCATAGGCATGCCGCCAAACCCAAAACTCTGAAAATTGAATAACATACTAGGCACACAATTTATTCATATTTCTCATTATTAATCTCTTTCTCATTTTCACTTATTTAATCTAGGCACATTGCCTTATTTTCACATTTTTTTTCTCATTTTTCACATCTTTCTCATTTTTCTCACTTTTCTCATTTTTATCAATATCAATTCATTTCATTATTGCATTCACAACACATTACCTAATTACTTTGGGTATTTTCACATAATATACATATTTCACATTCTACACAATTTAGCCATTATCAATGGCTTTTCACAATGCATTTAATACATATATGACATTACAAATGTCATAGCATATTATTCATACACAATCAATGAACCAAGTAACTTAACACATTTTCCATCCAAAATGTGTTAAGTCCAAATGTTATGCAAATATAAACATTATATTCAAAGTTTGTACATACCTCCACTAACAACCCAAAGCAAGCTAAAAACAACATTCAATCCAATCTTTCCAACTTGCCCATCACCACTTGGATGAAGCAAATCAACCTCCCTTAAAGCCTAAACCAAATGTGATAACAAATAATCATTTAGTATCACATTTAATGACATTTCCAACATTAAACCATAATTACACATCACTCCTACAAATTTCCAAAAATTTAGCTTTTCCTTACTTCAACATTGGAATTCCATTCTACTACAATTAAATTAGTGTTTTAAGTTTATTTATATTATTAAAAACATATTTTAATACATTTAAATCATTTACATTATAAAAATATACTCTTATACACAAAATCTCAAAAATGGGATAACCTTCCCCCATTGAAGGTTTTCCATTCCAACACAATCCATTACTCATTCCAAGCTTATATTCATCACTTTTAACACTAAACAACATGCTTAAACAAATAAAATCACACAATTCAACCACTTTGGAAAATCACTTTTCCAAAACCCTAAATCTCCACTTCCATTCTCAAACTCCAACCCAACATCACCAAATCCAATATTTGACTTTAAAATACTTGTTTATGAATCAAAACAACTAATTTAGAACCAATTTGCACAATTAAAGTTCATGTTTTCAAAACCCCAAAAATCCATAACCCTAAATTCTCTCTCTTCACCATTCTTTAACCAAACTCCATCATCTCTTCAATCTAACCTTAGAATCATTATTAACTACCCAAAATAACATCATACACACCAATTCCAACAATTATAACATACTACATAAAAATCTAAATTTTCACATAATACCATCTTCCATGGAATTCAAAGAAAAGAGATGGAAACTTACTAATTTTGGTGGAGATCACCAAAAATCCACTTAAAACTTATTAATTCCTTCAATTTATGGAGTATGGAAGAATCAAATTCTTGGTCTAACTCTCATGGAAAATTCGGCCAAAGGAAAGAGAAGAAGAAGAAGAAGAAGAAGACTTTTAATATTTCTTTTCCTTTCATCTTTTTTTTAAACCACATTATATATATTAAAATAATTTAATATTTAATATTTAATTATTTTTTAATAAATTAAAAGTCCTAATTTCCCTCTTCCATTCAAAAATAATTTATTTTTGAATTATTTTATTAATTTTGAATTTATAAGATTTAATTACCAAAATACCCTTTTCTTTTAAAAAGTGTTGACTTTTATATGTTTTGTATATTTTGCATATATATCACATATATATTTCACTTTTTCATTTAAAATCCCTTCATTTTTCATTTAAAACCATTAATTTAATTTATCCTTTTAAATTAAAATTTATTTTATCAAATTTTCCAAAAATTAAAAATTTTCAAAAATTTTAGGATTTACAATTCTCTCCCCCTAAAATAAATTTTGTCCTTGAAATTACCTATCCTCAAGTCTGGAATAAATGTGGAAACTGACTCTGCATCGCCTGCTCACTTTCCCATGTCGCCTCCTCAGTAACATGATTCCTCTAAAGGACTTTCACAAGTGGCACCCTCTTATTCCTCAATTCTTTAACCTCTCGTACCAAAATCGCCACTGGTTCTTCCTCGTAAGTTAGATCTGGACTCACCTCAATGGACTCCACTAACAAGATATAAGATGGGTTAGACCTGTATCTCTGAAATATCGAGACATGGAAAATATTATGTATTTGATCCAACTCAGGCGGCGAAGCTAGTCTATAAGCCACTGGACCAACTCTCTCTAACACCTCATATGGTCCTATGAAACGAGGACTCAACTTTCCTTTGCGGCCAAATCTCAAAATCTTCTTCCATGGAGACACCTTTAGAAACACTTTATCTCCCACACTGAACTCTATGTCTCCTCTCTTTAAATCTGAATAGGATTTCTGTCGGTCTGAAGCTGCTTTCAAATGACCCCGAATCACCTTCACTTTCTCCTCTATTTCCTTAATCAAATCGGGACCAACTAGTTTACCTTCTCCAACTTCATCCCAACACAAAGGTGTCCTGCATCTCCTTCCATATAAAGCCTCATAATTGATGACTGTTGTTATAAGCAAATTCAATTAACGGTAAAAATTTGTCCCAATTCCCGTTAAAATCAATGATACAGCTCCTCAACATATCCTCCAGAATATGTATCACTCTCTTTGACTGTCCATCTGTCTGAGGATGGAAAGCAGATGCAATCGAGAACCCAAAGCATCATGCAAACTCTTATGATCCGTATAAGTGAAACACTTTTCCCCATACAAGTAATGCCACCAAATCTTCAAGGCAAAACATTTGCTGCTAATTTCAAATCATGCATCAGATAATTCAGCTCATGTGGTTTCAACTGTCGAGAGGCATAAGCAATGACTCTACCCTCCTGCATCAGAACACAACCTAAACCACTATATGAAGCATCACTATATATCACATATGGCTTACCTTCTACAAGCAGGGTAAGGACAGGAGCTTGAGTCAACATCTCCCTCAGCTACTCAAAACTTGCTTGACACCGATCTATCCACACAAATTTAACTCCTTTTCGAAGTAATCTGGTGAGTGGTATAGCTATTATAGAAAAACCCTTCACAAATAGACGATAATAGCCTGCCAATCCCAGAAAACTTCTAACCTCTGTCACAGTCTTCGGTGGACTCCAATTCAAGATAGCCTCAACTTTACTCGGATCAACTCTAATACCCTCTACTGAAACCACATGACCAAGAAAAGCTACCTGATCGAGCCATAACTCACACTTAGACAGTTTAGCATACAACTGCTTCTCTCTTAGAGTCTGCAATATGATCTACAAATGTCTATCATGATCCTCCTCATTATGCGAATACACCAAGATGTCATCAATGAAGACTACCACAAACTGATACAAAAATGGTCTAAATACCCTGTTCATTAAATCCATAAAAGCTGCTAGTGCATTTGTCAATCCAAAGGGCATCACCAGAAACTCATAATGCCCATACCTCATGCAAAAAGCTATCTTGGGTACATCCACATCTCTGACTCTCAACTGATGGTACCCTGATCTCAGATCAATCTTAGAGAATACTGCTGCTCCCTTCAACTGATCAGAGAGATCATCTATTCGAGGCAAAGGATACTTGTTCTTGATGGTCACCTTATTCAACTACCTATAATCAATACACAATCTCATGGCACCATCCTTCTTCTTCATAAACAACACAGGCGCTCCCCACGGGGACACACTAGGGCGGATAAACCCTTTATCAAATAACTCCTGCAACTGCACCTTCAACTCTCTCAACTTAGAAGGTGCCATCTGATAAGGGGTAATAGAGATAGGAGTGGTAACAAGCAACAAATCAATACCAAACTCCACTTCTCTCTCAGGAGGTACCCCTGCCAACTCATCAGGGAAAACATCTGGAAACTCGGCAACTGTGGGTATACTTTCAAGTAAGGATCCCACTACTCTAGTATCTACAATATGAGCAAGATAAGCCTCACATCCCTTCCGAATCATCCTCTTAACTGAAATAGCTGAAACAAACATGGATGAAAGATACCTCTGCTCACTAGATACTATAACATCCCTACCATCCAGTGTTCTCAAAGTAACACATTTCTTCTGATAATCTACCACAGCCCCATGCTTGGATAACCAATCCATGCCCAAAATCAGATCATATTCCCTGAAAGGAATCTCAATCAGGTCACCGAGAAACTCCTCATCCTGAACAACAACTGGACTATCTCAGTGCACCCTGCTCACCATAACACTATGCCCTAAAGGATTTGTCACCAAGATATCAAATCTTAGGGACTCAGAATGCAATTCAGTCACAGGCAAGATAGATGCACTTATGTATGAATGCGTAGATCCAGGATCTAATAGAGTAAGGACTGAAATACCAAATAAAGAAAATGTACCCGCAATGACGGCAGAAGCTTCCGACTACCTCTGCTTCACATAAACCTTTTGAGATGGCCCAGCCTCATCTGGCCTACTGCCTCTGGATGTAGAGCCTCCTCTCTGACTAAACCCAGGTAGACCACCTCTACTAAAACCTCTGCCACCACTACCTCCTCTGACACTAGGTCGAGAAGATGCAGTATCTGCTTGCCTAACCTCTAGTGGCTCGGGACAATCTCTGATAAAATGGTCTGACGACCCACATCTAAAACACACTCCTGAAGCACCTCTCCACAAACAGACACCTTCGTGTACTCTACTACAATGAACGCAAGTAGGTGGAGTAAGTCTCTGAGCCACTGGAGTCGGAGCACTAGCCACTAAAACTATAGGTCTCTGTCTTTGTCTCTGCTGTTGTACTGACCTGCCAAACTGTAATATCCCAAACTTTACCCTAAAATTTTTGGAATGCTTATTGTTGAAATTGGATTAAATGTTATAAGGTATAAATGTTTAAGTGGGAAGATAAAAGATGAAAAGAGAAGTGTGTATATGTTGTATATATAGAGATATATACAACATATACAAGTCAATTAATGAATGGGTCAAAAGAAATATTTAATTGTAATTAAATTAATTGAAATGGAAATTGAGTTAAGTGGAAGTGGATATTTATATATTTTATTATTAAAATTGCTTATTTGAGATATAAAGAGAAGATTGAGTGGTTATTATGTTGACTTTGCTCTTCTTTCTTCATCTTCTTCTTCTTCTTTCCTTGTTTGGCCAACAATCACCATAGCAAGAGAGGAAAGAGAGATTTTGCTCATCTAAACTCAAGATTGAAGGGTGTTTCAAGTGATCAAGTTGGAATTCTAAGGGTTTTCATCACTTTTGGTAAGTTTTCCACTTGATTCCTTGGTTTTCTTTTAAGTTTGTGTTTTGAGTTTGGTGTTTGATTGTTGATGGTATGTGCATATTTGATTGTGGTGTATTTGAGAGTGTTTGGTGTAATTGATTTTGATTTTGGGTTGGATTGACGAGAAAGAGTTAGGTTTGGTGAAAGAGCAAGTGTTATGTTTTTGGGTATGAGATGAGTTGTGATGATGACTTTGATTGGTGTTTGATGTATGTATTGAGCGGTTTTGGTGTTTTTGCAAGTTTATTATAGTTTATTGATGTGTTTGGTTAAGTTTGTTTGGAGTGGAAGATGGTGAAAGTAAGAGATTTGTTGGATGTGGTGTTGTTGGTGTCGGAATCAGGATTTTTGGCCTGACACACCTATGAACACGGCCAAGTCCTGGGCTTGTCAATGGTTCTATTTTCTGGATGGGTGACATGACCAGTGACACACCAATGTCACTGAGCGTGTCATAGCTACTATGATGTTGGAGGATTGACACGTCCAGTGACACATCCATGTCACTGAGCGTGTCATAGCTACTGTGTTGAGGGAGGATTAACACGGCCAGTGACACGCCCATGTCACTGAGCGTGTCAAAGCTTCTGTGTTATGAGTTTAGGCCACGATCAGAGACATGCCCATGTTGTTGAGCGTGTCATGTGTAGAGTTTGCCCTAGTTGGTTTTTATCCTTATTTCCTTATGTGTATCTCTAAGTGAGTGTGTATGATCATTTTTGGATTAGGTTTTGAAGAGACTGAGTTGCCCTAATCCAAGTGTAGGAGGATTCTTGGAAGAGGAAGTGTTTAGATTAGTGTGAATTGCTCTTGAAGTACTTCTATGGTTGTATACATTTACATGACTTTGGGACTTAACACATTTGGTTGTAAATGTGTTAAGTAATCTATTACATTATTGATACATTTGATTAATGTTATGAATTGCATAATGTGAAAGATATGATGATCATTCAAAATGTATGTTAAATGCAATTGAGTAATGTATTGTATAAGAAAAGAAATGTGGAAAAATGTGATATTGAAATGAAATAGAAGAATGAGAAAAATGAGAAAAGATTATAAACTAAGGCAAAGAGCCTAGTTTGATTATGAGAAATGAAATGAAAAATGAATTGTGAAAAAGATTGATAATGAAATAAATGAATTAATTGTGTGCTTAGTATGTTATTCAATTTTCAAAGTTCTAGGTTTGGCGGCATGCCTATGAATGGCTGGGTAGGTGAAAAGATCGGATCGTAAGCCCAGCCCAGTTGAAAAATGTGAAATATGATGTTTTTTAGGTGAAAAGACCAGGTCGTAAGCCTCAAAAACTATAACAGTCTAGCCGGGTTGAGGACCAAGATACTGGGGCCCTAGGGTCTAGCCGGGTTGAGGTCCAAGAGACTGGGTCTGTTACATTATCCATGGATATATATCGCCTACGAGCTTGATGAATGTGATTATGGACCAAAGCAGTAACTCTGAACTTTGAATAGCATATTAGATCCTTTTTGGGCTCATGCTTGTCTTTGCTTAAATGTGAATCATGAATGATGAAACAATTGAATGATATAATGAAATGTAATGTTATGAAATATGATGTTCTTGTGAATTCTTTATAATATTTGAAAGTATGACATTTGCATTACATTAAAGCATATTGTTATAATGGTTTGTACCACTAAGCCGTTGGCTTAGCGCGATTGTGGTTCATTGCTCAGGTGACACGGTAGAACCGGAGAGTTCAGCTAGACCGAGTTGAGTCTAGACTTTGAAGTGTTGATTGTGGACTTAAATATCAGAGATGAACTACCCAACATGTATAAACTTTATGTTTTGTAAATATTGATTTTGATGTATATATAAGTAAATATCGCTGCATTTTTCGCTGCTTAATAAATAAATGTTTTATCTATTATGTTCTATAATATATCTGAAATGTTTTAAGTTTTCTCATATTATTGCTAAAAGGAAAAATTGGTTTGTTTAATATAAACCGTGACACTCCTGTATCTTGTATACGTATATTATAGATATGGTTGTATGTAGTGTGCGTATATGGGATATAGGGGTGTTACATCTGTTTTGGTATCAGAGCCTAGGTTTGAGATTCTCAACCTAGGTAAATTGTAAGAAAAATAAAAATCTTGATTTTAAAATATGTTTTTTGAATAAGATACATGCTTTGGAATTGGTAGTCTCTGATCTTTGATGAGGTATTTTTTGCTGTGTTTGCAGATATAGGTAGTGATGGCGTCTCAGTCACGTCAGTCCGTAGAGGGTAGTGCTGAGAGTGTAGCTCCTGAAGAGGGTAGAAATGGAGCTAGGGTTTAGAGAGCTGGAGAGGCACCTGCTCCTATGCCAGACAGATTAGTTGCTGATGAGATTCCGCCGGTTTGGTTACGGAATATGGTAGAATTATTGAGGCAAGCTCCAGTGCAGCAGCCGCTACCGCAACCACAGCCACAAGTACTGGTGAGGCATTATGATAAATTGAGGAAGTTTGGGGCTGAGGATTTCTTTGGTACTACAGATCTTATAGTAGCTGAGCAGTGGCTTAATAGAGTTCAGAGAATATTTATCCAGTTGCAAGCCACTCCTGAAGAGAAGTTTGATTATGCTAGATCCCATTTGCAGAAAGATGCTTATGATTGGTGGAAGACGGTTCCCCATGCTATGGATGATCCACCAACTTTGTCTTATGGTGATTTTCTGTAGGAGTTTGAGCAGAAGTATACTTTGAGGGAGTATAAGGATGCCAAGAAGATAGAATTTTTGAGTCTGAGACAGGAGAACCGGACAGTGACAGAGTATGAGATTGAGTATATACGGTTGAGTCATTATGCCGGTGGGATTATTTCAGATGAGATTGACCGGTGCAGGAGATTTGAGGAGGGATTGAGGCCCTCTATTATGTGTATTGTTGCTAGTTCTCGGTACCAAGATTTTCTCAATTGGTTGCAACAGCTAGAAGTGTTGAGAGAGTACAGGGTATTGCAGCAGCTGCTACTGAAGAGGGGATAAGAGTTAGGAGACCCCAGTTTGAGGCAGGGTCTTCATCTATGAAGAGAGGTAGAGGAAGTTTTGTTTCGAGGATCAGTAGGAGCCAAAGGCAGTCTGGTAGGTCAGTTCAGTATCAGAGGCAGAGACTGAGACCTACAGTTTCTATAGCGAGTGCTCCGACTCCAGTAGTTCAGAGGTCTACTCAACCTACATGTGTCCATTGTGGTAGGATACATAGGGGTGTTTGTTGGAAGATTGGTGGATCAGCTGTGTGTTTCAGATGCTGGTCATCTGACCATTTCCTCGGAGATTGTTCGGAGCTACATGAGGATAGGCAGACAGATTCTGCAGTTCTCAACCTAGTGTGAGAAGAGGTCGAGCGGGCAGAGGTTTCAGTAGAGGTGGTCGACCTGGGATCAGTCAGAGAGGAGGCTCTACATCCGGAGGCAGTAGGCCAGATGAGGGTGGATCATCTCAGCGAGTGTATGTGATGCAAAGGCAACCGGATGATTCAGCAGTCATTGCGGGTACATTTTCTTTAATTGGCATTTCAACTCTTGCTCTAATTGATACAGGATCTACTCATTCATACATAAGTGCATCTATTTTGCCTGTGACTAAATTGCATACTGAGTTCCTAGGATTTGATGTGTTGGTGACAAATCCTTTAGAACATAGTGTTGTGGTGAGTAAGGTGCACCGAGGTAGTCCAGTTATTTTGCAAGGTGAGGAGTTTTTGGGTGATTTGATTGAAATGCCTTTTAAGGAGTATGATTTAATCTTAGGCATGGATTGGTTGTCTTAGCATGGAGCTATGGTAGACTGTCAAAAGAAGTGTGTTACCCTAAAAACCAGTGATGGTAGAAGTGTGATGGTATCTAGTGAGCAAAGACATCTTGCATCCTTGTTTGTTTCAGCAAATGCAGCTAGGAAATTGATTAAAAAATGGTGTAATGCTTATCTTGCTCATGCTGTGGATACTAGAGTAGTGGGTTCTCAACTTGATAGTATACCCACAGTTGCTAAATTTTCAGATGTTTTTCCTAAGGAGTTGCCAGGGTTACCCCCTGAGAGAGAGATTGAGTTTGGTATCAAATTGTTGCCTGGTACCACTCCTATCTCTATTACTCCATATCGAATGGTACCGGCTGAGTTGAGAAAGTTAAAGGTGCAGTTGCAGGAATTATTGGATAAAGGGTTTGTTCGCCCTAGTGTGTCTCCATAGGGAGCACCTATTTTGTTTGTAAAGAAGAAGGATGGTACTATGAGACTGTGCATCGATTATAGATAGTTGAACAAGGTGACTATCAAGAATAAGTACCCTTTGCCTAGAATAGATGATCTCTTCGATCAGTTGAAGGGAGCAGCAGTGTTTTCCAAGATTGATTTGAGATCAGGGTACCATCAGTTGAGAGTCAGAGCTGAAGATGTTCCTAAGACAGCTTTCTGCACAAGGTATGGGCATTATGTGTAATATCCCAAAATATGCCCTAGAAGTTTTGATATTATTGTTGTAATTGGATTGAATGTATATGTTAAATTTTAAAGAGATGAGAAATTTAAAAGAAAGTGTATATGCTATGTATATGGAAATATATACAACATATATACAAGTCAAAATGGATGGTCAAAGGAAGAATATATTTATTTTGTTATTTATGAAATTACTAAAAAGGGGCAAGTAAGTAAAAGGGAGTTTAATTATATAGAAGAGGGTATTTAGGTAATTTTCTTTTTAAATTGCTTGGTGGAGGTTTAAAGAGATGAAAAGTTTGACTTTGTTTCTTCATTTTCTTTTCTTCTCCTTTGATGGCCGGATATTATCAAGACAAGAGAGCAAGAGGAAGGTTTTGAGTTCTAAGATCAAATTGAAGGAAGATTCAAGTGATTAAGTTGGATATTTGTGAAGTTCCATCAACTTTGGTAAGTTCTCTCTCTTGATTTCCTTTGTTCTTTTTGAAGTTATGTTTGAGGTTGATGAATTATTGTTGATGGTATGATTAGGTTTGTTTGTGGTGTGTTTATAAGTGTTGAAATTGATTTTAAGATAAGAAGTTAAGTTAGTGTTGATATTGGAAGTGTTTGAGTTGAGTTTGTATTAGGGTTTTGAGTTGGTGATTGTTATATATGTTGAGTTGGTTAATTATTTCTTTGTTGATCTTCAAGTTGTTTGTGTTTTATGAAGTTAGAAGTTTAGAACACATGATTTTGGATGGAGGCAGTAGCATTTTGGATGCCACGCCCATGGTCCTTTGATGCCATGGCCGTGGGGGTGTTGAACATTCTAGGGCAGAAGTGTTTTCTAACCCACGCCCGTGGGGGTTGGGGTGGCCATGGCCGTGGGCTTTAGTTAGTGGTGTTGAGTGGTAATTTGTGATCTAAAGGTCTAAGATGAGGTTAATAAGTGATACATTATATTGGAATTCATGTATTGTATCATTTTTGGACTAGGTTTTGGAAGAAGGTGATTTGACCTAATTTAAGAAGTGAAGAATTCTTGGAAAAAGAAGAATATAGATTAGTGTGAGTGGTGCATAAGGTAAGTACAAACTACATTATTGCATACATTCATATGGTGTTGAGATTTAACACACAATTGATTGTAAATGTGATAAGAAATCTAATGCATTGTTGATGCATATTAATAATGTATTGTTTGGTATAATGTGTATGTTGTGATGAGCATGTAAAATATGTGTTAATGTCATTTGTTATATATATATACACTTGAATGATGAATTGATTATTGTGATTTGAGATATAATGAGATGTAAAACCAATGTGGTTGGTTATAATGATGTAAATAAGATGATTGAAGTATTGTAATATCCCCATATATGCCCTAGAAGTTTTAAATGTTGTTGTTGTTGTTGTTGTTTTAAAAATTGGATTGAATGTAGGTGTCAATTTGCAAGAGAAAAGAAATTGGAAGAGAATGTTTATGTATTTGTGTTTTGGGTAAGAAAAGAGGGTTTAGAGAAAATTTTATATGTTGCTTATATGATAATATATATAACATATATGTTGGTCAAAATGGAGAGTCAAGGGATGAAGATATTTATTTGGTTATTGGTGAAATGACTAAAAAGGGCAAGTGTTTTAAAAAGAAACAAAACAATTTGTAGAAGGGTGTTTTGGTAATTGCTTTAATTGAAACACTTGGTGGAGATTAAAAGAAGAGTTGACTTTGTTTCTTGTGGTTCATTTTCTTCTTTCTTCTTTGTGTGGCCGGCTCCTCCATAGACAAAGGAAAGCAAGAGACAAAGAGAAGATCTTGAAGAGTTAAGCTCAAATTGAAGGATGATTAAGTGATCAAGTTGATGATTCAAGAAGTTTTATAACTTTGGTAAGTTCTCTTTTGATCTTTTTGTTTATTTGATATGATGTTTGGATTTGATAGATGATTTAAGAGTGTGTTACTTGATTTTGATATGTTTAAGGGTGTTTGATTAGTTTGATCTTGGATTTTAAGGATAAGTTGAAGGAAAGAGTAAGTTGATTGGAGGAGATGATGTTGTGTTGTGTTTAGGGTTTTGAGATGATTTGGTGTTTTGTGTTTGATGTGTGTTTTGGTTTGTTTTTGGTGTTGTTGCAAGTTTAAGATGGTTTTTGGGTATGTTTTGTGAAGATTGTTTGAAGAGGATGTTAATGAATAGAAGTGTGTTGTTGAGTGTTTGGTTATTTTGGCCGGAATATTGATTTGTGGCCGGACACGCCCATGAGCACGTCCAGGGTTTTTAGGCGTGTCAATTGTGTTGGAGGCAGTAGGTTTGACACGACCAGTAACACGCCCGTGTTATTGAACGTGTCATAGCTACTGTGAGATTTGAGAATTTACACGGCCAGGAGCACGTTCATGATGTTGGACGTGTTGTTATGTTTGAGAGGCAGAAGGTATTACACGCCCAGGAACACGCCCGTGTTGTTGAGCGTGTAAATGCTTCTGTGTTGTGGAGTTAGGACACGGTCAGGAACACGCCCGTGTGGGTGAGCGTGTCAAGTTTTGGGTTTTCCCTAGTTAACTTTTAATTGGATTATCTCTTGTGTATCTCTAAGCAAGTATATGTTATTACTTTTGGATTAGGTTTTGAAGCAAGTGAGTAATCATTGATTTGAGAAGTGAAGAATCTTGGAAAAGGAAAGTATTTAGGGTTGTGTGAATTGTGATTGAGGTAATTGCAAAGTACATATTTGCATACATTCATATAATGTTGAGATTTAACCTACATTTGATGATATGGATGATGCATATGAATATTGATAATTTGTGTACAATGTGGAATGAAATGTTGATATTTATGAATGATTCTATTGAAAGAAATAAGGCATGTTTGCCTAAATGATGATGAGAATTGAGAATGGAAATGATAATTGAATAATAAATGAATTGTGTGGCTAATGTGTTATTCCATTTTCAGAGTTTGTTGTTGGTGGCATGCCTAATGATAGTAACAATCTCTTGAAGTTAGGTTGGATTTGATCCTTGAAGCCAAGTTGGGTTGAAGTTTAACATGTTTTACTCCCCTTGAAGCTTGGTTGGGTCTAGTCCTTGAAGCCTAATTGAGATGTTACAACCCTTGAAGCTAGGTTGGGTTGGTTCTTGAAGCCAAGTTGGGTTGATACTTAGCATGCTTTGTTCCCCTTGAAGCTTGGTTGAACCTAATCCTTGAAGCCTAGTTGGGTATATGATATTGATAAATGTGATAACAAAACCAAAGCATTAACTCTGAAAATAGAATGGCATATTAGTGTGTTTTGGGCCCATGTTTGTCTTTGTTTAATGTGATATGTTTATATATTGTGGTTTATGGAATGTAAAAGTATGTTGTTAGCTTTACATCTATGATGTTGTTTTTATTAATAAGGTGTGTGGCATTGCATTGCACTAAAGCTTAACATTAGCATGATTTGTCTTACTAAGCCGTTGGCTTAGAGCGATAGTGTTAATCGCGCAGGTGATAGAGTTGAACCTGAGAGCTCTTCGAGACCGAGTGAGAGTAGACATTGAAGAATCTATTTTGGAACTTAAAGATCAAAGCAGAACTGCCAATCATGTATAACCCTTTTATATTTTGTAAAGTATTGTTTATAATGTAAATATATGTATATTTGTAAATATTTTCTATATTCCGCTGTGTATTAAGTAAATGTATATATATCTATTTGTTTTATATTACAAGTTAATGACTTATTTTCTATAATGTATAATGAGAAAGATTATAGTATCATTTAAAATGTTTTGAATGTTAATAAAATCTGTAGCATCCCTATGTTCAGTGCACGTATATTACATTGTGGTGTTTGTAGCGTGCGTGTATTGGATGTGGGGGTGTTACAAGTATGTTTGCTTATATGATGATGAAATGAAAGATGAAATGTGAAAGATATGATGTTATGATGAATTGTCTTGATGTAAGTTGAGATGATATGAGATATGAGGCCATGGTTGTTGGCTATGGTAATGTAAATGATATATAATTGAGGCATAGTTGCCTAGTTGATTGTGGAATATGAAATGAGAAGTGAAATGAAAAGAGATTGATAAAGAGATAAATGAAATTATTGTGTGCCTAATATGTTAATTCAATTTTCAGAGTTCTGGATTTGGCGGCATGCCTATGAATCACTGGATAGGTGAAAAGACCGGGTAGTAAGTCGATTCCAGTTGAAAAATGATAAATGTGAAATGTGATGTTTTTGGGGTGAAAAGACTGGGTCGTAAGCCTCAAAAATAGTAACAGTCTAGTCGGGTTGAGGATTTCCTCGGTTCTAACCGGGTTGAGGTCCAAGAGACTGGGTCTGTTACACTATCCATGGATAGGGATATATATATGTTGCCTACGGGCTTGATGATTATGATTATAGACCAAAGCAGTAACTCTGAACTTTGAATAACATATTAGTTTCTTTTTAGGCCCATGCTTGTCTTTGTTTTCAACTTGATTTATAAATGATGAAATAAATAAATAGTGAGATCTATGCTTGTTGTGAGTTCAATATAACCTGTGATTGATGAAATAATTGAATGATACAATGAAAGGTAATGTCATGAAATATGAGATTCTTGAGAGTCACTTATATGTTGGAAAGTATGACATTGGTATTTCATTATAGCATGATATCATTGTAGTTTGTACCACTAAGCCGTTGGCTTAGCGCGATTGTGGTTTATCGCGCAGGTGACAGGGAAGAACCGAAGAGTTCCTCTAGGCCGAGTAGAGTCTAGATTTGAGGTGTTGATAGTGGAGCTTAAAGATCAAAGAAATACTGCCAAACATGTATATATTTTATGTTTTGTAAAACTTGAGTTTTGATGTATATATTTGTAAATATTTGTTACATTTTCCGCTACTTTTAAATAAACATTTTATCTTTTGTCTTTTATAATTTCTTTTAAATGATTTAAATTTGTTTATGTTTTTGTAAAGGGATGAGTCATTTGTTAAGTATATTGTGGCATTTCTATATTCAGTATACGTATATTACGATCGTATCAGCATGCTGTGTACGTATATGGGGTATAGGGGTGTTACATTTATTTTGGTATCAGAGCCTAGGTTTGAGATTCTCAACCTAGGTGAATTGTAAGAAAAAGAATATTTTGATTTTAAAAGTTGGTTTTTGAGTCAAATACATGTTTTGGGTATGGCAGTCTTTGATCTTTAATGAGGAATATTCTGCTGTGTTTGCAGATATAGGTAGTAATGGAGTCCCATTCACGTCAGACTGTAGAAGGAAGTGCTGAGAGTGTAGCTCCAGGAGAGAGTAGAGATGGAGCTAGAGTTGATAGAGTTAGTGAGACACCTGTTTCTGTGCCAGAGAGACCAGCTGCAGAGGAGGGTCCGCCGGGTTGGTTAAGGCATGTGATAGAACTATTGAGGCCAGCTCCAGTGCAGCCCCCACCACCACAGCCTCAGGTGTCGGTAAGACATTATGACAAGTTGAGAAAATATGGGGCTGAAGATTTCTTAGGCACTACCGATCCTGCAGTGGCTGAGTAGTGGTTGGATAAGGTACAGAGGATATTCATTCAGTTGCAAGCCACTTCGGATGAGAAATTTGACTATGCCAGATCCCTCTTACAGAAAGATGCCTATGACTGGTGGAAGACGGTTCCTCATGCCATGGATGATCCACCTACATTATCATATGGGGATTTTCTGAGGGAGTTCGAGCAGAAATATACTCCGAGGGAGTATAAAGATCTTAAGAAGATGGAATTCTTGAATTTGAGGCAAGACAACCGGACGGTAACAGAATATGAGATTGAGTACATCCGGTTGAGTCGCTATGTCGGGGGAATTATCTCTGATGAAATAGACCGGTGCAGAAGGTTTGAGGAGGGATTGAGGCCCTCTATTATGTGCATTGTGGCTGGTTCTTGGTACCAGGATTTCTCTCAGCTAGTTGCAGCAGCTAGAAGTGTTGAGAGAGCACAGAGCATTGCAGCAGTTGCTACTGAGGAAGAGACCAGGGTAAGGAGACCCTAGTTTGAGGCAGGGTCTTCATCTGTGAAGAGGGATAGAGGAAGTTTTGTTTTGAGGATCAGTAGGAGTGTAACACCCTGATACTCCATATAAGTACTATACATATACCTAGTATACATACAATACGTATATAAAGTATAAGAATGTTACTTTTAGTTTCAATTTAAAAACCTTTATCCAGATTCATAAAATTGAACATTAATTTAAAACACATTTACAAAAGTCAGTATTCTTATTTATCAAAACTTCATTCATCCATATGAATATATATTAACTCAAAAATACAATATAATTTAAAATCACACATGTATGCATCACCTTCTAGTTGGTCTCGAGACACTCTTACCCTTCTCGTGGCATAACCGCTGGACTTCCAGATCAACCGCATAACCACCTGCGCGATTACACAACCGCGCTAAGCCCGAGAGCTTAGTAATACAAGTAAATAATAAAATAAACTTTACAAAAGAATCATACCTCATATTTTTAGCATTATGTTTCATTGATTTCTTACCATGTTTTCCTTTCTCAATGCATTCTTCATATGTTTCCACTAATCTCATACATTAGATACATAATTACATAGAACATTCACAACACAATACTTACCCTTTCTATCTCATATACTGATACATATACATTATTTCAACAAAACACCATTCAATGACCTTTTCAAACCTTCATGAAAACAATTCTCACAAATTCCATATTCGTATACATTTTACACATCATACAACATTTTCATAAACTCATATCTCAACATATCAATACACATATTATAAAATCATACTTCATAATATCATTTTATTCACAATTCATCAATCATGAATCACACTTCCAATAAAGACAGCCATAGATCTCATTACTCATTTATTTCAACATTAGATTATCACATTGACAACAAAGACAGACTCGGGCCCAAAACAACACACTAATATGCCATTCAATTTTCAGAGTAATGCTTTGGTTTAATCATCACATTTATCATTATCCCAACTAGGCTTCAAGGATTAGGCTCAACCAAGCTTCAAGGGGAACAAAGCATGCTAAGTATCAACCCAACTTGGCTTCAAGAACCAAACCCAACCTAGCTTCAAGGATTGTAACATCTCAATTAGGCTTCAAGGATTAGACCCAACCAAGCTTCAAGGGGAGTAAAACATGTTAAACTTCAACCCAACTTGGCTTCAAGGATCAAATCCAACCTAACTTCAAGAGATTGTTACCATTAGGCATGCCACCAACAACAAACTCTGAAAATGGAATAACACATTAGCTATACAATTCACTTATCAATTTCATTCTCAATTGAATTATCATAGCCAATAACAATGGCTTCACATTCCATTTGAATCATCATAGCCAATCACAATGGCTTCACATCATATTATATTTCAAATCATATCATAGTATTTCATTATATCCTTCACATTATATATAGCATCATTGAAATTCACAAGATTCACAATGCATAAAACATAACATTGTTCATATAGTATCATAAACATCATCATTATCATCAAATCATATTGATCAATTCATCACTCAACAATACATAATCAATGGCATCGCACATACCTTTTTCCATGATCATTATATCCTCCACATTTCCTATATCATCATTGTTATATACAAAACAATTTACATTATACATGAATGTAGAATCTTCCATGTACATTTGATTGGATCATTATTGTTTTAAGTGTGTTTAGATACAAAAACATTTGAAGATCCAACAATGTATGAAGAACAAATAACAAACACAAAAGCTAACACCCTCAAGGGACACGGCCAAGCTTGTGGCCGTGTCTATCAACACAAACATCCAGTAGCCAACACACTCAAGGGACACGGCCAAGCTTGTGGCCGTGTCACTCAACACCAAAACATCCGAGGCAGACACGGGCAAGGGACACGGCCGTGTCTCTCAACATAAACTAGGCAGTGGCAAACACAGTCAAGGGACACGGCCAAGCCAGTGGCCGTGTCTCTCCAAAAATCATCCAACACGGCTAAGTTTGCCCTAACTTGGCCGTGTCTCTCATATCTTGGCCGTGTCCTTCGAGTATTTAAAGACCAAGCCCTTCAAAATTCATACCACAACCCTTTTAATCATCATCTTTAATCATATTTATCAATTCCCTATCACTTTAACATTTATATATCTTCATTATATCATCATAATAATCAATATATATATATACATCACTATAATCAATTATTCCAAATACCAATTTATTCATACTAAACCTAACTCAACAATTCATCACCATCTTCACAATTACCCCAATATCATCACTAAACTATCAATTCAACACAATTACATACTTCAATCTTTCATTTCCATCATCTTATACACCAATCATAACCTCAATCCAAAAGAAATCCAAAACAAGAAGAGAAAGATTTATATATATACATAATCAATAAAATCAACTAAAAAGGTAAGTACTTACATGAATAGCTTGCCAAATCTTCAACTCCACTTGCAAATCTCTTGATATCCTCAATCTTTGGTGTAATTAGAAGCAAAATCATCTTTTTCTCTCTAGCTTCTCTCTCTCTCTCTCTCTCTCTCGTTCACTAAGAAAAAGAAGACGAAGGAGAAGAAGAAGAAAGAAAGATCTCGTTCTTTCTTTCATTCTTATCATATATATATATAATAATAATAATAATAATAATAACAATAATAATAATAATAACAATAATAATAATATTAATAATATTAATACAATTAAATCTCCACCACACACCATTTCTTTTGACTTTTCTCTTCTTTTTCTTTTTGTCCTTATTATCATTATTATTAATCACACACATATATATATATCTATACAACTCACTTTTCCTACACCATTATATATATATCATGTATATGTGATGTATATGTAAGTATATGTATATGTCATATATATTGCATTTATATTTCCCAAATCTTCTCTTCACTTCTTTTCTCTTTCCCTTCAATACACACATTGAATTCAAATACAACAATAACCCCAACACTTTTAGGGTATACTTTAGGATATTACAATTCTCTCCCCCTTAAATAATTTCGTCCTCGAAATTATCCAGCATAATAACAACTCATTTAAAACAAATTACCATCATATGAAAATAATCGTATTCTTACATTATGATTTCATCAAGTCACATAACTTCTACTCTCCCCCTTAGAAACAATCATCTTCTCTGACTTTCATAATTCATCATTGTATAGATATATATATATATCTTTATATCTTAGTACTTTCTCAACAAAGCAATCAAGATAACTCATTACATCTCTAATGAATTTTATCTTTGTATTAGAGTTAGATTATCACTTTAACTCCTTATAGATATTCTCTTAACTTTAACCTCAAAGTCATTAATTAATATCTTAACATTGATTATTCCATTCTTACCATCACTTTCAAAATAACATTTACCAAACCTCAATAGATAACAATATCCTTGCTTTCTTAATCTTACCTCTCACTTAATATATAAATATTAATACAATACTTTTAAACTTACTGAACAGGGGAAAAACATTTCTCTTTTTCTCATCATGTACAATTGATATAATTCAAGTTATTTTTGTTCATTCATAAGCTAAAATATTACATCATACACATTACCATTTAAATTTTACACTCCCAATATAACAGTACATATTAAATCTCAATATTGACGTGCAACTTTAGCGAAATCTAAATCAATCGATCTATTTAACACAATATACTAACATTTCAACCTTATTCACTTCAAACCAACAATTAACTGATCGAAATTTATCATTGGATTTCACAATACATATATATATACAACCTAATTCCATTAGGTCCAACTTATTTTCAAATTCTAATCTTTTTAGATTCATATATTCAATCAATAAGAATCATGCTTATAAATATACATTTCATTATTATTATAATTATATCATCATCTCTCATACTCATTCAAGGTTTATCAATATAGCAAACAACTATGGCTTTATAAACGAACTTTCCCCCAACCAGGAAGGTAGTCCAAGTTCGGTTGCCCAACACAATGGGTCCGCATGGTTCCGCAGGAAGCAGATAGGTCCGTCCCTTTATCTTTTCACAATTCACTTCTCAAAATCAATTAGACACCATACTTCAATTATAATTAATTTCCAACAATCATGGTTTCTCATCACATCGAAATAGTATACACATATATCATCAACTATATTGAATATCTCATTATTCAATCGTATCATCTAGACATGTTTCAATTATATCATCAACCATGATGATATCACATTTCATCATTTCTCAAAACACATTAACATCATTTATTATTAAAACATTTATCATAACATATTACATTACACGTACCTTTTGAATGATCCTAGCCTCCTTCACACTATATAAGTTATAACACTAGTCACATTATATTAACAATATAATCAATTGTAAAACATTGTTATATTTATTTTGATTACCTTTTTGTCATATTATCCATATCTCAACACATTTCCATAATTTTCCTTTTTCTCTCTTTACCTTCATAATTTATAACCAAATTCTTAACATAAAATGTTAAGGTACAACTTTATCTACCATAACTTTTAACTATACTTTTCAAACAAAATTTCAGTTTCACCAAATCGGTATTACAATCATATCATCTCAGTTCTAACTCTGAAGATAATAAAACTAACCACTAATCACACTAACCAAGTCATATGACCATGATATTCTAACAATCATGCTTGGGGTTTATAAATCAATATTAATCTTCTATTATTTGATTACAACTTTTACAATTACAATGCTAGATTGTATCACAAAAATTATATATATATTCTCCAAATTTTTATTACACCAAGAGTCAACACATTTTAATTCCATCTCAAAACAGTTTGCTTTTGGTTATTTGATCATCATTAACCTAACTCATGTTTAAGAATATTATCTATAACATTTTCTATGCCCAACCTTCAATCAAATACAAATCTTACACAAGTTTCCTTCATTACTCCATTTCTAACCCATCTCTTCTAGAAATTTCAAATACATAATTCTTTCCTTACAATTTCTTATTATACACTTATACATAAAACATTTCCACACATAAATACTTTGAATTCCAAAACTTCTTATAATAACCTCATTTAGTTTTACCATCACAATCTCACTATTCAATATTACCCAAATCCATTTTCATCTTTTATTTCATCACATAATCTATAACATAAATTAAGATTTAATCTCTATTAGGTCTACTACTATATGCAATCTCATTTCTAATACCATTAAACATATAATGGTATAAAATAATAAACATATTATATACACATTCATAGATCACATTTATAATGTGATTCACTTCCCACCTTTCTTACATATAACCATCTCATTCATGTCAAAAACTTCATTTCATATATCCTCTTTATATATATATATATACACATAATTATACAATTTATTAAATTTCTCTTTTGCATATAGTTTATACAAATTTAATATTTTTCACTTTCCTTTGACTATTATCATTCTCATTTGTTTATCATAACTTAAATTATTCATTAACTTCAATAACTATATACACTCTACTTATAATCTTATTTCACAAAGAGCTTAATCACATTTCCAATGTGATATCTCTCTCACATTTGTTTATAAATATCTTTAACACATCTTTCATAGTCATTTTCTTCCTTTCCAATCAAATTACTTAAAGTACTCATTTTCATTTGCTCAATTCCTTTTCTTTACTTTCAAACCAAATTTTCCTACTATCAATCACATCCCCCCAATTCCTAATACCTTCATGTGCACTAATATTCATTTCATATATCTCATGTATTAAATACATTAAACTATCAATATTTAATTGATCATTATCCACATTCCATTAAAACTATATATTCTCAACTTACTAATTTACTTAAACTTCAATTTATTCATCTCATTCTCTTAATATCACTTTAATACATTTTATATGTATATACCACAAAGCAACATCAAAACATATATGTTTCACAATTACTAAACTCATTCCAAAAATCTAATTATCACATATTACCTCCATTTACATGAGCTTTCACAATATTCAATCATATCACATTTCTAACATTGAAATCACCATGTTTGCATTAAAATATCAATACAAACAACACCCATATCATTTCGTACTTAACCAACATCATCTCTTTTTCTTTTAAACAAAACCTCAACTTTACATATCTACGCCTTAATTTATCACACTTAATCTATACCAATCAACTTGTTCAATAATTCACTTTACTCTTTTCATTTAAATGATATATCTTTCCATATTACCCATTCAACAATATTCCCTCTTTCTAGAAATCCAAACATAAAGTTTATTAGAAAGAGATTCAAATAATAGAGGAAAGATTACATACTTTAATCTTAATTTAATTTTTAACTCATTTCCAACTTTATTTTTTTCTAGCCATTTCTTTATATGTCATACACATATCAATAATCAAACTTTTTACTTATAAACTCCACATCATTTCTTTATAACACAACACCTCTCAATTATCAACATTTTAAAATTTTCTTTCATATGAAACTTCATTTACATACTATCATTTATTTCATGTAATTCAAATACATCACAATTCACATAATGCCACGTTCGAGACCAACCTAGATGTGAATGCATATGCATGTATTACCAATTGCATTTTCAAACTCTTCTTTTAAATTTCACTTAGGCCGAGAATCTCGAACCTAAGCTCTGATACCAAAATAATTGTAACACCCTGATACTCCATTTAAGTACTATACATATACCTAGTATACATACAATACGTATATAAAGTATAAGAATGTTACTTTTAGTTTCAATTTAAAAACCTTTATCCAGATTCATAAAATTGAACATTAATTTAAAACACATTTACAAAAGTCAGTATTCTTATTTATCAAAACTTCATTCATCCATATGAATATATATTAACTCAAAAATACAATATAATTTAAAATCACACATGTATGCATCACCTTCTAGTTGGTCTCAAGACACTCTTACCCTTCTCGTGGCATAACCGCTGGACTTCCAAATCAACCGCATAACCACCTGCGCGATTACACAACCGTGCTAAGCCCGAGAGCTTAGTAATACAAGTAAATAATAAAATAAACTTTATAAAAGAATCATACCTCATATTTTTAGCATTATGTTTCATTGATTTCTTACCATGTTTTCCTTTCTCAATGCATTCTTCATATGTTTCCACTAATCTCATACATTAGATACATAATTACATAGAACATTCACAACACAATACTTACCCTTTCTATCTCATATACCTATACATATACATTATTTCAACAAAACACCATTCAATGACCTTTTCAAACCTTCATGAAAACAATTCTCACAAATTCCATATTCGTATACATTTTACACATCATACAACATTTTCATAAACTCATATCTCAACATATCAATACACATATTATAAAATCATACTTCATAATATCATTTTATTCACAATTCATCAATCATGAATCACACTTCCAATAAAGACAGTCATAGATCTCATTACTCATTTATTTCAACATTAGATTATCACATTGACAACAAAGACAGACTCGGGCCCAAAACAACACACTAATATGCCATTCAATTTTCAGAGTAATGCTTTGGTTTAATCATCACATTTATCATTATCCCAACTAGGCTTCAAGGATTAGGCTTAACCAAGCTTCAAGGGGAACAAAGCATGCTAAGTATCAACCCAACTTGGCTTCAAGAACCAAACCCAACCTAGCTTCAAGGGTTGTAACATCTCAATTAGGCTTCAAGGATTAGACCCAACCAAGCTTCAAGGGGAGTAAAACATGTTAAACTTCAACCCAACTTGGCTTCAAGGATCAAATCCAACCTAACTTCAAGAGATTGTTACCATTAGGCATGCCACCAACAACAAACTCTGAAAATGGAATAACACATTAGCTATACAATTCACTTATCAATTTCATTCTCAATTGAATTATCATAGCCAATAACAATGGCTTCACATTCCATTTGAATCATCATAGCCAATCACAATGGCTTCACATCATATTATATTTCAAATCATATCATAGTATTTCATTATATCCTTCACATTATATATAGCATCATTGAAATTCACAAGATTCACAATGCATAAAACATAACATTGTTCATATAGTATCATAAACATCATCATTATCATCAAATCATATTGATCAATTCATCACTCAATAATACATAATCAATGGCATCGCATATACCTTTTTCCATGATCATTATATCCTCCACATTTCCTATATCATCATTGTTATATACAAAACAATTTACATTATACATGAATGTAGAATCTTCCATGTACATTTGATTGGATCATTATTGTTTTAAGTGTGTTTAGATACAAAAACATTTGAAGATCCAACAATGTATGAAGAACAAATAACAAACACAAAAGCTAACACCCTCAAGAAACACGGCCAAGCTTGTGGCCGTGTCTATCAACACAAACATCCAGTAGCCAACACACTCAAGGGACACGGCCAAGCTTGTGGCCGTGTCACTCAACACCAAAACATCCGAGGCAGACACGGGCAAGGGACACGGCCGTGTCTCTCAACATAAACTAGGCAATGGCAAACACGGTCAAGGGACACGGCCAAGCCAGTGGCCGTGTCTCTCCAAAAATCATCCAACACGGCCAAGTTTGCCCTAACTTGGCCGTGTCTCTCATATCTTGGCCGTGTCCTTCAAGTATTTAAAGACCAAGCCCTTCAAAATTCATACCACAACCCTTTTAATCATCATCTTTAATCATATTTATCAATTCCCTATCACTTTAACATTTATATATCTTCATTATATCATCATAATAATCAATATATATATATATATATATACATCGCTATAATCAATTATTCCAAATACCAATTTATTCATACTAAACCTAACTCAACAATTCATCACCATCTTCACAATTACCCCAATATCATCACTAAACTATCAATTCAACACAATTACATACTTCAATCTTTCATTTCCATCATCTTATACACCAATCATAACCTCAATCCAAAAGAAATCCAAAACAAGAAGAAAAAGATTTATATATATACATAATCAATAAAATCAACTAAAAAGGTAAGTACTTACATGAATAGCTTGCCAAATCTTCAACTCCACTTGTAAATCTCTTGATATCCTCAATCTTTGGTGTAATTAGAAGCAAAATCATGTTTCTCTCTCTAGCTTCTCTCTCTCTCTCTCTCTCGTTCACTAAGAAAAAGAAGACGAAGGAGAAGAAGAAGAAAGAAAGATCTCGTTCTTTCTTTCATTCTTATCATATATATATATAATAATAATAATAATAATAATAATAATAACAATAATAATAATAATAACAATAATAATAATATTAATAATATTAATACAATTAAATCTCCACCACACACCATTTCTTTTGACTTTTCTCTTCTTTTTCTTTTTGTCCTTATTATCATTATTATTAATCACACACATATATATATATCTATACAACTCACTTTTCCTACACCATTATATATATATCATGTATATGTGATGTATATGTAAGTATATGTATATGTCATATATATTGCATTTATATTTCCCAAATCTTCTCTTCACTTCTTTTCTCTTTCCCTTCAATACACACATTGAATTCAAATACAACAATAACCCCAACACTTTTAGGGTATACTTTAGGATATTACAAGGAGTCAGAGACAGTCGGGTAGGTCAGTGCAGTATCAGAGACAGAGACCGAGACCTACAACTTCTGTAGCCAGTGCTCGGACTCCAATAATTCAGAGGTCTACTCCACCTACATGTGAGCTTTGTGGTAGAAACCATGTGGGTGTTTGCTGGAAGATTGGTAGATCAGCTGTGTGTTTCAGGTGTGGATTGCCTGATCATTTCATTAGGGAGTGTCCTGAGATGCAGGAGCATAGGCAGGCTGAGTCTGCAGCCTCTCGACCCAGTGTCAGCAGAGGTGGTCGAGGGGGCAGATGTTTCAGTAGGGGTGGTCGATCCGGGTATAGTCAGAGAGGAGGATCATCATCCGAAGGCAGTAGGCCAGAGGAGGCCGGATCTTCTCAGAGGGTGTATGTGATGCAGAGGCAACCGGATGCTTCAGCAATTATAGCTGGTACTTTTTCTTTATTTGGCATTTTAGTACTTGCTTTGATTGATCCAGGATATACTCATTCATACATTAGTGCATCTATCTTGCCTGTGTCTGAATTACATTCAGAGTCCTTAGGATTTGATGTCTTAGTGACAAATCCTTTTGGACATAGTGTTGTGGTGAGTAAGGTGCATCGTAATAGTGCTGTTGTGGTACAAGGTGAGGAGTTTCCTGGTGATTTAATTGAAATGCCTTTTAAAGAATATGATTTGATCTTAGGCATGGATTGGTTGTCTAAACATGGAGCTGTGGTAGATTGTCGAAAGAAGTGTGTCACCTTGAGAACCAGTGATGGTAGGGATGTGATAGTATCTAGTGTGCAGAGACAACTTGCATCCTTGTTTGTATCAGCTGTAACAGCTAGAAAGTTGATTAGAAAAGGGTGTGAAGCTTATCTTGCTCATGTTGTGGATACTAGAGCAGTGGGTTCTCAACTTAATAATATAACCACAGTTTCAGATTTTCCGGATGTGTTTCCTGAGGAGTTGCCAGGGTTACCCCCTGAGAGAGAGGTTGAGTTTGGTATCAATTTATTACTTGGTACCACTTCCATCTCTATCACTCCTTATCGAATGGCACCAGCTGAACTGAGAGAGTTGAAGGTGCAGTTACAGGAGTTATTGGATAAAGGGTTTATTCGCCCTAGTGTTTCACCATGGGGAGCTCCTGTGTTGTTTGTGAAAAAGAAAGATGGTACTATGAGGTTATGTATTGATTATAGGCAATTGAACAAAGTGACTATTAAGAATAAATATCCTTTTCCTAGGATTGATGATCTCTTTGATCAATTGAAGGGAGCAGCAGTGTTTTCCAAGATTGATTTGAGATCCGGGTACCATCAGTTGAGGGTTAGAGCTGAAGATGTTCCTAAGACAGCTTTTCGCACCAGATATAGGCATTATGAATTTTTGGTAATGCCTTTTGGGTTGTCGAATGCACCTGCAGCTTTCATGGATTTGATGAATAGGGTGCTTAGGCCCTATCTAGATCAGTTTGTGGTGGTTTTCATCGATGATATTTTGGTGTATTCACATAATGAGGAGGAGCATGACAAGCATTTGCGGATTGTGTTACAGATCTTGAGAGAGAAGCAGTTGTATGCTAAGCTGTCAAAGTGTGAGTTTTGGCTTGACCAAGTTACTTTTCTGGGTCATATAGTTTCAGCATATGGTATAAGAGTTGATCCGAGTAAAGCTGAAGCTATTTTAAATTGGAGTCCACCAAAGTCTATGACTGAAGTTAGAAGTTTTCTGGGTTTGGCAGGCTATTACCGGCGGTTTGTGAAAGGTTTTTCTTTGATAGCTACTCCACTCACCAGATTGCTTCGTAAGGAAGTTAGGTTTGTATGGACGGATCAGTGTCAAGCTAGCTTTGAGCAGTTAAAAGAAATGTTGACTCAAGCGCCTGTTCTTACTTTACCCGTGGAAGATAAACCATATGTGATTTATAGTGATGCTTCACATAATGGTTTAGGATGTGTTTTGATGCAAGAGGGTAAAGTCATCGCTTATGCTTCTCGGCAGTTGAAGCCGCACGAGCTTAATTATCCGACTCATGATTTGGAGTTGGCAGCTATAGTGTTTTCTTTAAAGATTTGGCGACACCACTTATATGGGGAGAAATATTTTATTTATATGGATCATAAAAGTTTAAAATATTTGGGTGTTCAGAAGGAGCTGAATCTTTGGCAAAGGCAATGGTTAGAACTGATTAAAGACTACGACTGCTTGATTGATTATCATCCTGGTAAGGAGAATGTAGTTGCTGATGCCTTGAGTCGGAAGTCTTTGGCAAGTTTGCCTGTGTATTCGCTCTCGTTGCTTGTTGAGTTGAGAGCATTGCATGCTAATTTTGAAGTATGTGATGATGGTGCATTATTGGTCAGCTACAGTTGAGACCAGTATTGTTGGATCAGATAAAGGAGGCTCAATTGGCTGATAAGAAAATTCAGAAGATTGTATCAGATTGCCAAAATGGGGAGAGCCGAGATTTTTATGTGAAGAGTGATGGTAGTCTTTGGTTCAAGGATAGGTTGTGTGTACCTGATGATGATAGTTTGAGGAAGATTATTTTAGAGGAAGCACACCAATCAGTTTTTGCTATGCATCCGGGTAGTACAAAGATGTACCATGGTTTAAAACAGCACTATTGGTGGTCTGGTATGAAGAGAGACATAGCGGAGTTTATATCCAAGTGTCTCACGTGTCAGAGGGTAAAAGCTGAGCATTAAGTTCCAACATGATTACTTCAACCTTTAACAGTGCCTGAATGGAAATGGGAGAGAGTAACAATGGATTTTGTGTCTGGTTTACCATTGACTCAGAAGAAACATGATGCTATTTGGGTGATTGTTGATCGGTTGACAAAGACAGCTCACTTCCTTCCTGTTAGAATGGACTATTCTCTTGAAAGATTGGCTGAGCTATATATTAGTGAGATAGTGAAGTTGCATGGAGTCCCCATTTCTTTAGTGTCTGATCGAGATCCCCGGTTTACTTCGAGGTTTTGGAAGAGTTTACATGGTGCTTTGGGTTCTCGATTACACTTTAGTACTGCTTTTCATCCACAGACAGATGGGCAGTCAGGAAGAGTGATACATATTATTGAGGATATGTTTAGAAGCTATGTCATTGATTTTTCAGGAAGTTGGGACAGATTTATGCCACTTGTGGAATTTGCTTACAACAACAGTCATCAATCTAGTATTGGAATGGCACCATTTGAGGCATTGTATGGTAGAAGATGCAGAACGCCTTTATGTTGGAATGAAATTGGAGAGGGCAAGTTAATTGGTCCTGATTTGGTTAAAGAAACTGAAGAGAAAGTGAAGATGATTCGGGATCGGTTGAAAACAGCTTCAGATTGGCAGAAGTCTTATTCAGATTTGAAAAGGAGAGACATAGAATTTGATGTTGGAGATAAAGTCTTTTTGAAAGTGTCTCCTTGGAAAAAAATATTGAGATTTGGTCGAAGAGGGAAGCTGAGTCCTCGTTTCATTGGACCATATGAAGTTCTAGAAAGAGTTGGGCCAGTTGCTTATCGTCTTGCTTTGCCGCCTGAGTTGGATCGAATCCATAATGTATTCCATGTTTCTATGTTGACGAGGTATAGATTGGATCCATCTCATATCTTGCCAGTTGAATCCATTTAAGTGAGTTTGGATCTGACATTTGAAGAAGAACCAGTTGCTATTTTGGCACATGAAGTGAAAGAGTTGAGGAATAAGAAAGTGCCATTGGTGAAGGGTTCTGTGGAAGAATCATGAGAGAGAAGAGGCAACTTGGGAGAGCGAGCAAGCAATGCAAGATCAGTATCCTTAACTATTTCAGACATAATATCAGGTAATTTCGAGGACGAAATTTCTTTTTAGAGGGGGAGAATTGTAATATCCCAAAATATGCCCTAGAAGTTTTGATAATATTGTTGTAATTGGATTGAATGTATATGTTAAATTTTAAAGAGAAGAGAAATTTAAAAGAAAGTGTATATGGAAATATATACAACATATATACAAGTCAAAATGGATGGTCAAAGGAAGAAGATATTTATTTTGTTATTTATGAAATTACTAAAAAGGGACAAGTAAGTAAAAGGGAGTTTAATTATATAGAAGAGGGTATTTAGGTAATTTTCTTTTTAAATTGCTTGGTGGAGGTTTAAAGAGATGAAAAGTTTGACTTTGTTTCTTCATTTTCTTTTCTTCTCCTTTGGTGGTCGGATATTATCAAGACAAGAGAGCAAGAGGAAGGTTTTGAGTTCTAAGATCAAATTGAAGGAAGATTCAAGTGATTAAGTTGGATATTTGTAAAGTTCCATCAACTTTGGTAAGTTCTCTCTCTTGATTTCCTTTGTTCTTTTTGAAGTTATGTTTGAGGTTGATGAATTGTTGTTGATGGTATGATTAGGTTTGTTTGTGGTGTGTTTATAAGTGTTGAAATTGATTGTAAGATAAGAAGTTAAGTTGGTGTTGATATTGGAAGTGTTTGAGTTGAGTTTGTATTAGGGTTTTGAGTTGGTGATTGTTATATATGTTGAGTTGGTTAATTATTTCTTTGATGATCTTCAAGTTGTTTGTGTTTTATGAAGTTAGAAGTTTAGAACACGTGATTTTGGATGGAGGCAGTAGCATTTTGGATGCCACGCCCGTGGCCCTTTGATGCCATGGCCGTGGGGGTGTTGAACATTCTGGGGCAGAAGTGTTTTCTATCCCACCCGTGGGGGTTGGGGTGGCCACGGCCGTGGGCTTTAGTTAGTGGTGTTGAGTGGTAATTTGTGATTTAAAGGTCTAAGATGAGGTTAATAAGTGATAAATTGTATTGGAATTCATGTATTGTATCATTTTTAGACTAGGTTTTGGAAGAAGGAGATTTACCCTAATTTAAGAAGTGAAGAATTCTTGGAAAAAGAAGAATATAGATTGGTGTGAGTGGTGCATAAGGTAAGTACAAACTACATTATTGCATACATTCATATGGTGTTGAGATTTAACACACAATTGATTGTAAATGTGATAAGAAATCTAATGCATTGTTGATGCATATTAATAATGTATTGTTTGGTATAATGTGTATGTTGTGATGAGCATGTAAAATATGTGTTAATGTCATTCGTTATATATATATATATACACTTGAATGATGAATTGATTATTGTGATTTGAGATATAATGAGATGTAAAACAAATGTGGTTGGTTATAATGATGTAAATAAGATGATTGAAGTATGTTTTGCTTATATGATGATGAAATGAAAGATGAAATGTGAAAGATATGATGTTATGATGAATTGTCTTGATGTAAGTTGAGATGATATGAGATATGAGGCCATGGTTGTTGGCTATGGTAATGTAAACGATATATAATTGAGGCATAGTTGCCTAGTTGATTGTGGAATATGAAATGAGAAATGAAATGAAAAGAGATTGATAAAGAGATAAATGAAATTATTGTGTGCCTAATATGTTAATTCAATTTTCAGAGTTCTGGATTTGGCGGCATGCCTATGAATCACTGGATAGGTGAAAAGACCTGGTCATAAGCCGATTTCCAGTTGAAAAATGATAAATGTGAAATGTGATGTTTTTGGGGTGAAAAGACTGGGTCGTAAGCCTAAAAAACAGTAACAGTCTAGCCGGGTTGAGGATTTTCTTGGTTCTAACCGGGTTGAGGTCCAAGAGACTGGGTCTGTTACACTATCCATGGATAGGGATATATATATGTTGCCTACGGGCTTGATGATTATGATTATAGACCAAAGCAGTAACTCTGAACTTTGAATAACATATTAGTTTTTTTTTGGGCCCATGCTTGTCTTTGTTTTCAACTTGATTTATAATAGTGAGATCTATGCTTGTTGTGAGTTCAATATAACCTGTGATTGATGAAATAATTGAATGATACAATGAAAGGTAATGTCATGAAATATGAGATTCTTGAGAGTCACTTATATGTTGGAAAGTATGACATTGGTATTTCATTATAGCATGATATCATTGTAGTTTGTACCACTAAGCCGTTGGCTTAGTGCGATTGTGGTTTATCGCGCAGGTAACAGGGAAGAACCGGAGAGTTCCTCTAGGTCGAGTAGAGTCTAGATTTGAGGTGTTGGCAGTGGAGCTTAAAGATCAAAGAAATACTGCCAAACATGTATATATTTTATGTTTTGTAAAACTTGAGTTTTGATGTATATATATTTGTAAATATTTGTTACATTTGCTTTTAAATAAACATTTTATCTTTTGTCTTTTATAATTTCTTTTAAATGATTTAAATTTGTTTATGTTTTTGTAAAGGGATGAGTCTTTTGTTAAGTATATTGTGGCATTTCTATATTCAGTATACGTATATTACGATCGTATCAGCATGCTGTGTACGTATACGGGGTGTTACATTGTGAGTTTTTGGTGATGCCTTTTGGGTTGACGAATGCACCGGCAGCTTTCATGGATTTGATGAATAGAGTGTTTAGACCCTATCTAGATCAGTTTGTGGTGGTCTTTGTTGATGATATTTTGGTGTATTCACATAATAAGGAGGAGCATGACGAGCACTTACGGATAGTATTACAGACCTTGAGAGAGAAGCAATTGTATGCTAAGCTGTCGAAATGTGAGTTTTGGCTTGATCAAGTGACTTTTCTAGGTCATGTGGTGTCAGCGGATGGTATTAGAGTTGATCCGAGTAAAGTTGAGGCCATTTTGAATTGGAGTCCACCGAAGTCAATGACTGAAGTTAGAAGTTTTCTGGGTTTGGCAGGCTATTATCGACGCTCTGTGAAGGGTTTTTCTTTGATAGCAACTCCACTCACCAGATTACTTTGGAAGGTAGTTATATTTGTGTGGACAGAGTAGTGTCAAGTAAGCTTTGAGCAGTTGAAAGAGATGTTGACTCAAGCTCCTGTTCTTACCTTGCCTGTGGAATATAAACCATATGTGATTTATAGTGATGCTTCACATAATGTTTTAGGTTGTGTTTTAATGCAGGAGGGTAGAGTCATAGCTTATGCTTCTCAGCAGTTGAAGCCGCATGAGTTGAATTACCCGACGCATAATTTGGAGTTGGCAGCTATAATGTTTGCTTTGAAGATTTGGCGACACTACTTGTATGGAGAGAAGTGTTTTATCTATACAGATCATAAGAGTTTGAAATATTTGGGTGTTCAGAGAGAGCTGAATCTTCGACAAAGACGGTGGTTGGAGTTGATCAAAGACTATGACTGTCTAATTAATTATCATCCTGGTAAGGCAAATGTTATTGCTGATGCCTTGAGTCGAAAGTCTTTGGCAGGTTTGACTGCTTATTCGCTCTCGTTGCTTGATGAGTTGAGAGCGTTGCATGCTAGTTTTGAATCTTGTGATAATGGTACTCTATTAGCTCAGTTGCAGTTGAGACCGGTGTTGTTGGATCAGATTAAGGAGTCTCAGTTGGCTGATGAGAAAATTCAGAAAGTTGTGTCGGATTGCCAAAATGGGGAGAGTCGAGATTTCCATGTGAGAGGTGATGGTAGTTTATAGTTTAAAGATAGATTGTGTGTTCCTAGTGATGCAAGAGTGAGAAAGATTATTTTGGAGGAAGCACATCAGTCGGCTTTTTCTATACACCCTGGAAGTACCAAGATGTATCATGATTTGAAGCAACATTATTGGTGGTCAGGTATGAAGAGGGATATAGCGGAGTTTGTATCCAAATATATCACTTGTCAGAGGGTGAAGGCCGAGCAAGAAGTTCCTTCAGGGTTGCTCCAACCTTTATCAGTGCCCAAATGGAAATGGGAGCGAGTAAAAATGGATTTTGTGACTGGTTTCCCGTTGACTCAGAAGAAGCATGATGCCATTTGGGTGATTGTTGATCGATTGATGAAGACAGCTCATTTCCTTCCAGTTCGGATGGACTATTCTCTGGAAAAATTGGCTGAGCTGTATATCAGTGAGATAGTGAGGTTGCATGGAGTCCCAATTTCTTTGGTGTCTGATCTAGATCTCCAGTTCACTTCAAGGTTTTGGAAGAGTTTGCACGCTGCTTTGGGTTCTCGATTGCACTTTAGCACTATTTTTCATTCGCAGATAGATGGGCAGTCAGAGAGAGTGATACAGATTTTTAGAGAACATGTTGAGAAATTGTGTCATTGATTTCTCTGGAAGTTGGGACAGATTTTTGCCATTGACGGAATTTGCTTACAACAACAGTCATCAATCTAGTATTAGAATGGCACCATTTGAGGCATTGTATGGTAGAAGATGCAGGATGCCTCTATGTTGGAATGAAATTGGAGAAGGCAAATTGGTTGGTCCCGATTTGATTAAGGAAATGGAAGAGAAAGTGAAGATTATTTGGGATCGGTTGAAAGCAGCTTCAGACTGACAGAAATCTTATTCAGATTTGAAGAGGAGAGACATAAAATTCAATGTTGGAGATAAAGTATTTCTGAAAGTGTCTCCTTGGAAGAAGATTTTGAGATTTGGCCGAAAAGGGAAGTTGAGTCCTTATTTTATTGAACCTTATGAGGTATTAGAGAGTTACACCAGTTGCTTATCGACTTGCTTTGCCGCCAGAGTTGGATAGAATTCACAATGTCTTTCATGTCTCTATGCTACGGAGGTACAGATCAGACCTATCTCATATCTTGTCAGTTGAATCTATTGAGGCGAGTCTAGATCTGACTTTTGAAGAAGAACCTGTGGTGATTTTGGCACATGAAGTGAAAGAGTTGAGAAATAAAAAAGTACCACTTGTGAAGGTTCTTTGGAAGTATCACGCTAGAGAAGAGGCAACTTGGGAGAGTGAGCAAGTGATGCGAGATTAGTATCCTCAATTGTTTCAGACTTGAGATCGGGTAATTTCGAGGATGGAATTTATTTTTAGAGGGGGAGAATTGTAATATCCCAAACTTTACCCTAAAATTTTTGGAATGCTTATTGTTGAAATTGGATTAAATGTTATAAGGTATAAATGTTTAAGTGGGAAGATAAAAGATGAGAAGAGAAGTGTGTATATGTTGTATATATAGAGATATATACAACATATACAAGTCAATTAATGAATGGGTCAAAAGAAATATTTAATTGTAATTAAATTAATTGAAATGGAAATTGAGTTAAGTGGAAGTGGATATTTATATATTATATTATTAAAATTGCTTGGTTGAGATTTAAAGAGAAGATTGAGTGGTTATTATGTTGACTTTGCTCTTCTTTCTTCATCTTCTTCTTCTTCTTTCCTTGTTTCGCCGACAATCACCATAGCAAGAGAGGAAAGAGAGATTTTGCTCATCTAAACTCAAGATTGAAGGATGTTTCTATGAGAGGTTTGTTCGCCCTAGTGTGTCTCCGTAGGGAGCACTTGTTTTGTTTGTAAAGAAGAAGGATGGTACTATGAGACTATACATCGATTATAGACAGCTGAACAAGGTGACTATCAAGAATAAGTACCCTTTGCCTAGAATAGATGATCTCTTCGATCAGTTGAAGGGAGCAGCAGCGTTTTCCAAGATTGATTTGAGATCAGGGTACCATCAGTTGAGAGTCAGAGCTGAAGATGCTCTTAAGATAACTTTTCGCACAAGGTATGGGCATTATGAGTTTTCGGTGATGCCTTTTGGGTTGACGAATGCACCAGCAGCTTTCATGGATTTGATGAATAGAGTGTTTAGACCCTATCTAGATCAGTTTGTGGTGGTCTTTATTGATGATATTTTGGTGTATTCGCATAATAAGGAGGAGCATGATGAGCACTTGCGGATAGTATTACAGACCTTGAGAGAGAAGCAATTGTATGCTACGCTGTTGAAATGTGAGTTTTGGCTTGATCAAGTGACTTTTCTGGGTCATGTGGTGTCAGCGGATGGTATTAGAGTTGATCCGAGTAAAGTTGAGGCCATTTTGAATTGGAGTCCACCGAAGTCAATGACTGAAGTTAGAAGTTTTCTGGGTTTGGCAGGCTATTATCGACGCTCTGTGAAGGTTTTTCTTTGATAGCTACTCCACTCACCAGATTACTTTGGAAGGTAGTTATATTTGTGTGGACAGAGTAGTGTCAAGTAAGCTTTGAGCAGTTGAAAGAGATGTTGACTCAAGCTCCTGTTCTTACCTTGCCTGTGGAATATAAACCATATGTGATTTACAGTGATGCTTCACATAATGGTTTAGGTTGTGTTTTAATGCAGGAGGGTAGAGTCATAGCTTATGCTTCTCGGCAGTTGAAGCCGCATGAGTTGAATTACCCGACGCATGATTTGGAGTTGGCAGCTATAGTGTTTGCTTTGAAGATTTGGAGACACTACTTGTATGGAGAGAAGTGTTTTATCTATACAGATCATAAGAGTTTGAAATATTTGGGTGTTCAGAGAGAGCTGAATCTTCAGCAAAGATGGTGGTTGGAGTTGATCAAAGACTACGACTGTTTGATTGATTATCATCCTGGTAAGGCAAATGTTTTTGCTGATGCCTCGAGTCGGAAGTCTTTGGTAGGTTTGACTGCTTATTCGCTCTCGTTGCTTGTTGAGTTGAGAGCGTTGCATGCTAGTTTTGAATTCTGCGATGATGGTGCTCTATTAGCTCAGGTGAAGTTGAGACCGGTGTTGTTTGATGAGATTAAGGAGTCTCAGTTGGCTGATGAGAAAATTCAGAAAGTTGTGTCGAATTGCCAAAATGGGGAGAGCTGAGATTTCCATGTGAGAGGTGATGGTAGTTTATAGTTTAAAGATAAATTGTGTGTTCCTAGTGATGCAAGACTGAGAAAGATTATTTTGGAGGAAGCACATCAGTCGTCTTTTGCTCTGCACCCTGGAAGTACCAAGATGTATCATGATTTGAAGCAACATTATTGGTGGTCAGGTATGAAGAGGGATATAGCGGAGTTTGTATCCAAATATATCACTTGTCAGAGGGTGAAGGCCGAGCATCAAGTTCCTTCGGGGTTGCTCCAACCTTTATCAGTGCCCAAATGGAAATGGGAGCGAGTAAAAATGGATTTTGTGACTGGTTTGCTGTTGACTCAGAAGAAGCATGATGCCATTTGGGTGATTGTTGATCGATTGACAAAGATAGCTCATTTCCTTCCAGTTTGGATGGACTATTCTCTAGAAAAATTGGCTGAGTTGTATATCAGTGAGATAGTGAGGTTGCATGGAGTCCTAATTTCTTTGGTGTTTGATCGAGATCCCCGGTTCACTTCAAGGTTTTGGAAGAGTTTGCACGCTGCTTTGGGTTCTCGATTGCACTTTAGCACTGCTTTTCATTCGCAGATAGATGGGCAGTCAGAGAGACTGATACAGATTTTAGAGGACATGTTGAGAAGTTGTGTCATTGATTTCTCTGGAAGTGGGGACAGATTTTTGCCATTGATGGAATTTGCTTACAACAATAGTCATCAATCTAGTATTAGAATGGCACCATTTGAGGCATTGTATGGTAGAAGATGCAGGATGCCTCTATGTTGGAATGAAGTTGGAGAAGGCAAATTGGTTGGTGTCACATCCCAAAGTTTAGGTGGTCGAGTATTAGGCAAGAAGGACTTAAATAAGTTGTCAAATAGAGGCTCGAGATACTCAAAAACAAAATCGGTGTGCAAAGGAGGCTCGTGAAGTCGACGGGACCTAAAGGTAATTTTTTCGAAAGGCCGAGGACCTAAGAGTAATTTTCTGAAAAGTTGTGTCGGTTCTTAATAGTGACCCTAACGGATGCCATAAATGTGTTCTCGGGATTAATCGGGTCGCAATGGTGGCGCACGATTTTTCCCGAAAATGTACGGTTTGTAAGTTACTGGCGATTTTCTGAAAAGGGCATTTTGGACATTTCTACCGGAGGGGTGATTTTGTAATTAAATATAACTTTGGGGGGTCAAAATATGAATAAAAGGAAGCCTCATGGCTTACCAAATAAATAGATAAAAGAAGAAGGCAATTGGACCAATTAAAAGTGGCCATTTTTGCTATAAGGTGTACCAATTGGAAGTCAACATCTATACCAACATATTTTAACCACTTATGGCTGCCATTTGGATCAAAATAAGCTAAGGAAAGAAAATAAAAGCCCTCTCTTACATGGTGAACTCGTCCAAACCATAAGAGAAGGAAGAAGGAGGTGATTTTTCCAAAGTTTAAGGCTTTTGGTTGAAGATTTTGGTGACAAACAAGATTATAAAGTAAGAGAAACCTATCTCTAGTTTTAGTTTCATGGATTAATGGTTAATTTAAGAGATTGAAATTAGGGTTCATGTAGCTAGATTTGGAGAAAATTCAAGAAATAATTATTTGAAGAATTTGATGAAAGAAATAATGGTGTTTAATGGTGAAAATAAGCTAGCAACCATTAGAAAAATCATAAGATAAGGCTATGTCTATACCTAGGGTTCTTACCTTTGTTTATGTGATGTTAAATTTCATAGGAAATCAAGGAGACAAGGAAGGAAAGGAAGTGATATAGATAAAGGACTAAGAAATAGCAAGGTTTGGTACTTTAACTAATTGTTTGTTAATTTTCTTGAAATTTTTCTGTTTTAGAATTAGTGAAATGCTGTGACTTGTATGATTTTTAATTAAATATAGAAAAATGTTCTTGAAGTGAATTTTTGATATGTTGTGCCTCAATCCGTCTAGAATGACTGAAAAATATTTTGAGTTGAATTCGGAATGGTTATGATTATGGAAAAATTATTTCTGTTAAACCTGCTCTAGGAGGTACCCTGAGCCATGTTTTCGGATTTTTAATAAAATTTAGAAAAATAATCTTCAATTTAAATTTTGGATATTATTTTTTAGTGAGTCTAGTATTTGAGAAAAATAATTTGGAACAACATTGATTGAATTTAAATTACGAAATTCACTAAATTTAGAACTGCTGCCAGGATGAAGGGCAACTGGAGCGGTCTGGTTGGGTGAACTACTTGACCAAGATTTTGTGTCCAGTTTCATCTGAAATTTTAAAGGAATGATTTTAAGATGTAAAACTAAATTCTGTAAAAATTTTAGAGTTTTATTCAAGTAGATTATTTTATAAAATTTTTCAAAATAAGGATCAAGTTGAGTCCAAAACCAGAATTTACTATTCATATGTTCATTTTGCTAATAGTCATTTGGTCATTTTTCAAAAGTAATCCAATTGATTCCTTATGCATATAAATGAGCATAATATGTTATTAAAATGACAAAATATGATATTTCACATTGAAATAATATAAGAAACATAAGTCGATAATTGTATAATGCATATTCGATTAAGAAACGGCATGAAAATTTTGGCTCCACTAGGTATCTGGGATAGTACTGAGTAGGGTAAGGGTATGATATATCATACTATATGCAGTGCTGCTTTAATATAGGACTTCGGTCCGAGTTATATAGGGTGACGACTCGAGCTATATAGGACTTCGGTCCGAGTTATACAGGGCAATCGCCCGAGTTGTATAGGACTCCGATCCGAAGGGTTCGGCCACAGATTCCACAGGGCTTGGTTGGCAATTTTTTTAGGGCCACAGCCACAGAATATATATACAGTTGTTTCAGTTAGTTTCTTACCATACGTTAGTCTACCAAATTACCTTGTGGAGCGAACAGTTAAAATGATAATAATTGAATATATGACAAGTATGGATTGTTTTTACTGTGATATTATTTTTCAATACGACTCATTGCTTTTAAAAGTGCATTATGCTTTTATTATTTATTTTTCGTAATTAGTTAAAGTACCCACTAAGCAATGCTTAGTGAGTTTAGTTTCTTCTAAACTCGTAGGCTATTAGCAAGGAGCCAGTAGCGAGTAGAGGAGTACTGCGATCTATCGGTCATCAACAAACTTAGGTGGTGCTCTTCATTTTGTATTTTGGTATTAGAAACTGGCATGTACTTATTTGAACAATACAAAGAGATAACTTGATGTAGCATGTAAATCTAGTAATGTATAATAATTGTATGGTTTTAAATTGAGTTGGGTTGTGAATATAGAAGTGTGAATTCTTCTTGCAGGATTGTAGTTGAGGTTATAAGGGTGGATTATTGGGAGTGTGCTTGAGTTGAATTGTGAAACAAAATGTTTTTTAAAAATAAGAAAAATCAGTTTTGTCGACACTTGGGACCTAGAATTTTAAGGGAGACTCCATCAAAATTTTTGAAAATTTTTTATAAGGAACATTAAGTAAGCTGATATAACCAAAGCTCATATCCCGATGTAGCATTCCTCCTCGGCTTATTCATAAGTCGGGAAGGGTTGTTACAATTTGTGGTATCAGAGCATTAGTTTAGTCGATTCTAGAAGAGAGGTAGTAAGTAAGTAACTATGTGTGCCATGTAAGATAAAGTAAGGAGAAAGTTATATGATGAATAGGTAGATGTACATGCCAGATAGGAATTGATAATCGAGTTATATGTTGATGAATTAAGCAGATAGCTATTTATGTCAATGTAGGATGTCTCTAGATTCGTGGCAAGCTATGGAACGAAATGTAGAATCGCAAGCATCTGGGTCTGCAGATGCTGGGGAAGCTCATAGACCAGGGTCAGCAGCAGCTTAAATACCCGGTCCGGAGACTTATCTTAGGCAGATTGCAACAGCTTTTCAGCAAATGGCCGGAAGGGGCCCTGCTGCTGAGGGAGATAGGAAACCCCCGATCGAGAAGTTAAGAAAGTATGGTGCAAAGGAATTTAAGGCTGGTCATGAAGAGGGATCTGAGGAAGCAGAATATTGGTTAGATAGTATCATTAGAGTTCTTGACCAGCTCCAATGCACTCCAGAGGAAAGAGTGGTTTGTGCTACCTCGCTCCTGACAGAGGAGGCGTACATATGGTGGGATACCACGCAGCAGCGGGTTCCACCAGAACAACAAACTTGGGAATTCTTCAAGAGTGAGTTTAAAAAGAGGTATATTACTGATGCATATTTGACTGCAAGGCACAATGAGTTTATTCATTTGAAACAAGGCAGAATGACGGTATCAGAATATGAGAAGGAGTTTACGCGCCTTAGTAAGTTGGAAAGAAGTTAATAGAAACTGAAGCTGAGCGATGCGAGAAATTTTTAGAAGGACTTAATGATGAAATTAAGATACAGCTAGTAGCATTGGATAATACAGAGTTTTCAAAGATTGGTGGCTAAAGCATTGGATGTTGAAAAGGTGCAAGTAAATCTGAGGAATGGTCAACAGAGAATTCAACAGAAAAGAGAGCAAGCACAGAGTGCCCTAGGTAATCATCAGTCTGCTAGCAAGAGAGCTAAGGGTGAAGGATCCTTTATGAGTGTAAAGTAGAATTTAAGACCATCTAAAGGACCTAATTTTCAAGCTACCTCAGTAACCAACATGGGAGGAATAAGTAGAGGATCAAGTAAAGGTTCTGGAAGGACTGAATATACACCATACCCCTCGTGTGAGCATTGTGGACGAAAGCATAGGAGAGAATGTTGGTTAGTTACTGGAGCTTGTATACTTTGTGGTGCCACTGATCACCTTAAGAAGGATTGTCCTAGAAATGTGGCAGAGATTTCAAAAGTTCTTGAAAGAACACAAGTAGCAAGTAGCAGCGCTAAAGGTCGAGAAAGAGGAAGAGGCAAAGAAAATGGTAGTAATCAAATAGGAACAAGATCCGAGACAGTAGATCGCCCTGAATCGAGAGCGCCAGCCAGGATATATTACATGAGGGCAGAAGAGAATAAAGCAGAAGAAGGAAATGAAGGTACGTAAGTTTAAAATCAGTGTCTTGAGTACAAATGTGTGTATATGTGACGATTATTAGTTATATTGATGATGTGTAATTACACGTAAGAATCATGCATGAATAAGTAAGTTTCAGGGCGAAACTTAAATTAAGGGAGGTAGAACTGTCACATCCCAAAGTTTAGGTAGTCGAGTATTAGGCAAGAAAGAAATAAATAAGTGGTCAAATAGAGGCTCGAGATAGTCAAAAACAAAATCGGTATGCAAAGGAGGCCCGTGAAGTCGACGGGACCTAAAGGTAATTTTTCGAAAGGCCGAGGACCTAAGAGTAATTTTCTGAAAAGTTGTGTCGGTTCTTCATAGTGACCCTAACAGATTCCATAAATGTGTTCTCAGGATTAATCGGGTCGTAATGGTGGCGCACGATTTTTCCCGAAAATGCACGGTTTGTAAGTTACGGGCGATTTTCTGACAAGGGCATTTTGGACGTTTCCACCGGAGGGGAAATTTTATAATTAAATATAACTTTGGGGGTCAAAATATGAATAAAAGGAAGCCTAATGGCTTGCCAAATAAATAGATAAAAGAAGAAGGCAAGTGGACCAATTAAAAGTGGCCATTTTTGCTATAAGGTGTACCAATTGGAAGTCAACATCTATACCAACATATTTTCACCACTTATGACTGCCATTTGGATCAAAATAAGCTAAGGAAAGAAAATAAAAGCCCTCTCTTACATGGTGAACTCGTCCAAACCATAAGAGAAGGAAGAAGGAGGTGATTTTTCCAAAGTTTAAGGCTTTTGGTTGAAGATTTTGGTGACAAACAAGATTATAAGGTAAGAGAAACCAATCTCTAGTTTTAGTTTCATGGATTAATGGTTAATTTAAGAGATTGAAATTAGGGTTCATGTAGCTAGATTTTGAGAAAATTCAAGAAATAATTATTTGAAGGATTTGATGAAAGAAATAATGGTGTTTAATGGTGAAAAAAAGCTAGCAACCATTAGAAAAATCATAAGATAAGGCTATGTCTATACCTAGTGTTCTTACCTTTGTTTATGTGATGTTAAATTTCATAGGAAATCAAGGAGACAAGGAAGGAGAGGAATTGATATAGATAAAGGACTAAGAAATAGCAAGGTTTGTTACTTTAACTAATTGTTTGTTCATTTTCTTGAAATTTTTCTGTTTTAGAATTAGTGAAATGCTGTGACTTGTATGATTTTTAATTAAATATAGAAAAATGTTCTTGAAGTGAATTTTTGATATGTTGTGCCTCAATCCGTCTAGAATGACTGAAAAATATTTTGAGTTGAATTCGGAATGGTTATGATTATGGAAAAATTATTTCTGTTAGACCTGCTCTAGGAGGTACCTTGAGCCATGTTTCCGGATTTTTAATAAAATTTAGAAAACTAATCTTCAATTGAATGTTGGATATGTTGTTTTTTAGTGAGTCTAGTATTTTAGAAAAATAATTTGGAACCACATTGATTGAATTTAAATTACGGAATTCACTAAATTTAGAACTGCTGCCAGGATGCAGGGCAACTGGAGCAGTCTGGTTGGGTGAACTACTTGACCAAGATTTTGTGTCCAGTTTCATCTGAAATTTTAAAGGAATGATTTTAAGATGTAAAACTAAAATCTTTAAAAATTTTAGAGTTTTTAGTCAATTAGATTATTTTATAAAAATTTTCAAAATAAGAATCAAGTTGAGTCCAAAACCAGAATTTACTATTCATATGGTCATTTTGCTAATAGTCATTTGGTCATTTTTCAAAAGTAATCCAATTGATTCCTTATGCATATAAATGAGCATAATATGTTATTTAAATGACAAAATATGATATTTCACATTGAAATAATATAAGAAACATAAGTCGATAATTGTATAATGCATATTCGATTAAGAAACGGCATGAAAATTTTGGCTCCACTAGGTATCTGGGATAGTACTGAGTAGGGTAAGGGTATGATATATCATACTATATGCAGTGCTGCTTTAATATAGGACTTCGGTCTGAGTTATATAGGGTGACGACCCGAGCTATATAGGACTTCGATCCGAGTTATATAGGACTCCGGTCCGAGGGCTTCGACCACAGATTCTACAGGGCTTGGTCGGCAATTTTTTTAGGGCCACAGCCACAGAATATATATATACAGTTGTTTCAATTAGTTCCTTACCATACGTTAGTTTACCAAATTACCTTATGGAGCGAACTGATAAAATGATAATAATTGAATATATGACAAGTATGGATTGTTTTTACTGTGATATTATTTTTCAATACGACTCATTGCTTTTAAAAGTGCATTATGCTTTTATTATTTATTTTTCGTAATTAGTTAAAGTACCCACTAAGCAATGCTTAGCGAGTTTAGTTTCTTCTAAACTCGTAGGCTATTAGCAAGGAGCCAGTAGTGAGCAGAGGAGTCCTGCGATCTATCGGTCATCAACAAACTTAGGTGGTGCTCTTCATTTTGTATTTTGGTATTAGAAACTGGCATGTACTTATTTGAACAATATAAAGAGATAACTTGATGTAGCATGTAAATCTAGTAATGTATAATAATTGTATGGTTCTAAATTGATTTGGGTTGTGAATATAGAAGTGTGAATTCTTATTGCAGGATTGTAGTTGAGGTTATAAGGGTGGATTATTGGGAGTGTGCTTGAGTTGAATTGTGAAACAAAATATTTTTCAAAAATAAGAAAAATTAGTTTTATGGACACTTGGGACCTAGAATTTTAAGGGAGACTCCGCCAAAATTTTTGGAAAATTCTTATAAGGAACATTAAGTAAGCTGACAAAACCAGAGCTCGTATCCCGATGTAGCATTCCTCCTCGACTTATTCATAAGTCGGGAAGGGGTGTTACAGTTGGTCCCGATTTGATTAAGGAAACGGAAGAGAAAGTGAATATTATTCGGGATCGGTTGAAAGCAGCTTCAGACCGATAGAAATCTTATTTAGATTTGAAGAGGAGAGACATAGAATTCAATGTTGGAGATAAAGTATTTCTGAAAGTGTCTCCTTGGAAGAAAATTTTGAGATTTGGCCGAAAAGGGAAGTTGAGTCCTCGTTTTATTGGACCTTATGAGGTATTGGAGAGAGTTGGACCAGTTGCTTATCGACTAGCTTTGCCACCAAAGTTAGATAGAATGCACAATGTCTTTCATGTTTCTATGATGCGGAGGTACAGATCAGACCAATCTCATATCTTATCAGTTGAATATATTGAGGTGAGTCCAGATCTGACTTTTGAAGAAGAACCTGTGGCGATTTTGGCATATGAAGTGAAAGAGTTGAGAAATAAGAAAGTACCACTTGTGAAGGTTCTTTGGAAGAATCGTGCTAGAGAAGAGGCAGCTTGGAAGAGTGAGCAAGTGATGCGAGATCAGTATCCTCAATTGTTTCAGACTTGAGATCAAGTAATTTCGAGGACGAAATTTATTTTTAGAGGGGGAGAATTGTAATATCCCAAACTTTACCCTAAAATTTTTGGAATGCTTATTGTTGAAATTGGATTAAATGTTATAAGGTATAAATGTTTAAGTGGGAAGATAAAAGATGAAAAGATAAGTGTGTATATGTTGTATATATATAGATATGTACAACATATTCAAGTCAATTAATGAATGGGTCAAAAGAAATATTTAATTGTAATTAAATTAATTGAAATGGAAATGGTAGAAATGGTACTCGTTCAGCTCATGGTTTCCTCTTAAGGGAGGAGGTCACGGGTTCGAATGAGGGAGGCGATCTCATTTGAGGCTAAATAAACAAATTCCTGCTCGAGAGTCGTGAGGTGAACGAGTACTGTGGCGGCTTGCTGGGTTGAGAGCTGGGACTACGGTCCACCTACGGGAGAAAAGGCCCAAGAGACCAGCTGTCGTAAGACCGTGCTAGTGGGGTCATTACACAAACTGCCCCTGACTCCTAATAAACCTCTGAAAATGTCCCCCTCGGCCTCTCTTCACTGATGAAGACCTTGCCTCACTCTGGGGTCTCCTAACTCTGGTCTCCTCAAACCTGGCAGCTGCTGCAAGACTCTATGCCCTCTCAACACTCCTGGCAGCTGCAACTAACTGGGAGAAATCCTGATACTGAGAGCCTGCAATGATGCACCTGATAGAGGGTCTCAGTCCCTCCTGAAACCTCTCGCACCTGTCAAACTCGTCAAAAATGATCCCACTAGCATAGTGACTCAACCGGATAAACTCGATCTCATACCGGGTCAGTGTCCTGGTATCTTGTCTCAAACTCAGGAACTCCATCTTCTTTGCATCTTTTATACTCTCTTGGAGTATACTTCTGCTCAAATTCTTGCAGGAAATCATCATAGGTCAAGACTGGTGGATCATCCAGAGCATGTGGAACCGTCTTCCACCAATCATATGTATCTCTCTGCAGAAGAGATCTGGCATAATCAAACTTCTCTTCTGGACTAGCCTGTAACTGAATAAATATCCTTTGAACCTGGTTTATTATACTGGACTAGCACTACAGCAGGGTCTGTAGTGCCAACAAAGTCCTCAGCTCCATACTTTCTCAGTTTATTATACTGCCTCATCGGCAACTGCGGCTGCGGCTGTGGTTGTGACAGCTGTGAAACTGGAGCCTGCCTCAACAAATCTACCATATGCCATACCCAGCCAGGCAGAATCTCATCAGCTGCTGGTCTGACAGGCACAGAAACAGACGTCTCACCAGCAGATACAACTCTAGCTCCATCTTTTCCCTCTTCTGGAGCCACACTCTCTGCACTATCCTCAGCAGCCTAATCCGGCCGAGATGCCATAACTACCTATATCTGCAACAAAGCAGAAAATACTATATCATAGATCAGAAACTACCAGTGCCAATGCATGTATTATAATTAAAAACTATTTTAAAATTGCCCATTTTCTGTCTCTATCATCCCACCTAGGACGAGAACCTCAAACCTAGGCTCTGATACCAAAACAAATATAACACTCTTATACCCTATATACGTATAATACATATTTCCAGCATATGTAAAATATGCATATACGATACAAAAATGTCACGAACCGGTTTAATAAAAAATTTTCACATTTCCAATTTAAATTTTCAAATTCTAAATATATAAAAATTAAATAGAATATAAATATTCTTTACTTGTTATAAGAACCCAAAATAAATAATATATATATAAATCTCTGAAAAAAATTCGCCAGAGTTTTGTCTGTATTTTGGACATCATAAAATTTATCAAAACACAACCTGCAAAAAGAAAACACTCCCAAATAATTTACAATCACCATCTCAACCATACTTCTCAATTTCACCAAGTTTCTCAAACATTTATATATAGATAGATATATATATAATTTAAAACACACTTACTCTCTCATTTCAAATACATTGACCCAAACATTCTTTATAATATATAATACGTAAAATTCAACACATAACATATTATGCATAATACTCAAAATGTACAATAACATAAAAATATATACATGCTGCTGGTAGCATTTTTTATCTCGATAGCAACTCAACAAGCTCAACTACAAGTCTAGACCCGACTTGGTCTAAAAGAACTCTCTGGCTCAGCTGGGTCTACTCTGTCACTTGCGCGATGAAAACAATTGCGCTAAGCCGAAGCCTAGTGGTACAAACTTTGATAATAACAATATAACACAATGCAATACCAATGCACACTGCATTTAGATGTCACATCATTCCACTTTCTTATATTTTTAAAATATTTCATAATTCACAATAAAACAAAGACAAGTATGGGCCCAAAAAGGATCTAATATGCTATTCAAATTTCAGAGTTACTACTTTAGTCCATAATGACACCATGTGTCTAGCCCCGTAGGCAATATATCCATGGATAATGTAACAGCCCCAGTCTCTTAGACCTCAACCCGGCTAGACCCTTAGGCCCCAGTATCTTGGTCCTCAACCCGGCTAGACTGCTACAGTTTTTGAGACTTACGACCTAGTCTTTTCACCCCAAAAACATCATATTTATCAGCTGGTCTGGCTTACGACCCAGTCTTTTCACCATTCCAGCATGTAGCCCGTAGGCTATCATAGGCATGCCGCCAAACCCAGAACTCTGAAAATTGAATAACATACTAGGCACACAATTTATTCATATTTCTCATTATTAATCTCTTTCTCATTTTCACATATTCAATCTAGGCACATTGACTTATTTTTCACTTTTTTTTCTTACTTTTCTCATTTTTCACATCTTTCTCATTTTTCTCACTTTTCTCATTTTTATCAATATCAATTCATTTCATTATTTCACATATCTCATTTTTGCATTCACAACACATTACCCAATTACTTTGGGTATTTTCACATAATATATATATATTTCACATTCTACACAATTTAGCCATTATCGATGGCTTTTCACAATGCATTTAACACATATCTGACATTACAAATGTCATAGCATATTATTCATACATAATCAATGAACCAAGTAACTTAACACATTTTCCAACCAAATTGTGTTAAGTCCAAATGTCATGCAAATATAAACATTATATTCAAATTTTGTACATACCTCCACTAACAACCCAAAGCAAGCTAAAAACAACCTTTAATCCAATCTTTCCAACTTGCCCTTCACCACTTGGATGAAGCAAATCAACCTCCCTATAAGCCTAAACAAAATGTGATAGCAAATAATCATTTAATATCACATTTAATGGCATTTCCAACATTAAACCATAATTACACATCACTCCTACAAATTTCTAAAAATTTAGCTTTTTCTTACTTCAACATTGGAATTCCATTCTACTACAATTGTATTAGTGTTTTAAGTTTATTTATATTATTAACAACATATTTTAATATATTTAAATCATTTACATTATAAAAATATTCTCTTATACATAAAATCTCAAAAATGGCATAACCTTCCCCCATTGAAGGTTTTCCATTCCAACACAATCCATTACTCATTCCGAGCTTATATTCATCACTTTTAACACTAAATAACATGCTTAAACAAATAAAATCACACAATTCAACTACTTTGGAAAATCACTTTTCCAAAACCCAAAATCTCCACTTCCATTCTCAAACTCCAACCCTACACCACCAAATCCAATATTTGACTTTAAAATACTTGTTTATGAATCAAAACAACTCATTTAGAACCAATTTGCACAATTAAAGTTTATATTTTCAAAACCCCAAAAATCCATAACCCTAAATTCTCTCTCTTCACCATTCTTTAACCAAACTCCATCATGTCTTCAATCTAACCTTAGAATCATTGTTAACTACCCAAAATAACATCATACACACCAATTCCAACAATTATAACATACTACATAAAAATTTAAATTTTCACATAATACCATCTTCCATGGAATTCAAAGAAAAGAGATGGAAACTTACTAATTTTGGTGGAGATCACCAAAAATCCACTTGAAACTTGTTAATTCCTTCAATTTATGGAGTATGAAAGAATCAAATTCTTGGTCTAACTCCCATGGAAAATTCGGCCAAAGGAAAGAGAAGAAGAAGAAGAAGAAGACTTTTAATATTTCTTTTCCTTTCATCTTTTTTTTTAAACCACATTATATATATATTAAAATAATTTAATATTTAATTATTTAATTATTTTTTTAATAAATTAAATGTCCTAATTTTTCTCTTTCATTCAAAAATAATTTTTTTTGAATTATTTTATTAATTTTGAATTTATAAGATTTAATTACCAAAATACCCGTTTCTTTTAAAAAGTGTTGACTTCTATATGTTATGTATATTTTGCATATATATCACATATATATTCCACTTTTTCATTTAAAATCCCTTCATTTTTCATTTAAAACCATTAATTTAATTTATCCTTTTAAATTATAATTTATTTTATCAAATTTTCCAAAAATTAAAAATTTTTAAAAATTTTAGGATGTTACATTAATTCCTTAAATAATTTGGCATAAGCTGGCATATTTTTAATCACCTCAAGTAAGGGGAGATTTATACTTACATTTGAGAGCATGTTATAAATTTAAAAAAATTATTTATCTTGCTTCTCATTTTTTAATATGCTTGGGACAGGAATTGGCGGTACGTAAGGATTTGGAGATTTGTGCAACTTTGGTGAAATGGATGCCTCCACATTCTCTTCCTCCTTCGATTCACTTGGTTGAGCTTGGTTTTTTTGCATTTCCTCACCATTTTCTTGAATTTTACCTGCATCCAAAGAATCGCTAATTTTATTATCAATTACCTTACCACTTATCAAGACCGTGATTGCCTTGGCTTGCTTCAGTTGGCTTAGAAATTTTCCTTTTTTATGAGCTTTAAGTTGGTTAGCCAATTGACCAACTTGTGTTTCCAGCTTCATCAATGATGCTTCCTGCAACACCCCTTCCCGACCTATGAATAAGCCGAGGAGGAATGCTACATCGAGATACGAGCTCTGGTTATGTCAGCTTACTTAATGTTCCTTATAAAAATTTTCCAAAAATTTTGACGGAGTCTCCCTTAAAATTCTAGGTCCCAAGTGTCGACAAAACTGATTTTTCTTATTTTTGAAAAATATTTTGTTTCACAATTCAACTCAAGCACATTCCCAATAATCCACCCTTATAACCTCAACTACAATCCTGCAAGAAGAATTCACACTTCTATATTCACAACCCAACTCAATTTAAAACCATACAGTTATTATACATTACTAGATTTACATGCTACATCAAGTTATCTCTTTGTATTGTTCAAATAAGTACATGCCAGTTTCTAATACCAAAATATAAAATGAAGAGCACCACTTAAGTTTGTAGATGACCGACAGATCGCAGGACTCCTCTGCTCGCTACTGGCTCCTTGCTAATAGCCTACGAGTTTAGAAGAACTAAACTCGCTAAGCATTGCTTAGTGGGTACTTTAACTAATTATGAAAAATAAATAATAAAAGCATAATGCACTTTTAAAAGTAATGAGTCATATTGAAAAATAATATCACAGTAAAAACAATCCATACATGTCATATATTTAGTTATTATCATTTTATCAGATCGCTCCACAAGGTAAATTGGTAGACTAACGTATGGTAAGAAACTAACTGAAACAACTGTATATATATTCTGTGGCTGTGGCCCTAAAAAATTGCAAACCAAGCCCTGTGGAATCTGTGGCCGAAGCCCTCGGACCGGAGTCCTATATAACTCGGGTGATTGCCATATATAACTCGGACCGAAGTCCTATATAGCTCGGGTCGTCACCCTATATAACTCGAACCAAAGTCCTATATTAAAGCAGCACTGCATATAGTATGATATATCATACCCTTACCCTACTCAGTACTATACCAGATACCCAGTGGAGCCAAAATTTTCATGCCGTTTCTTAATCGAATATGCATTATACAATTATCGACTTATGTTTCTTATATTACTTCAATGTGAAATATCATATTTTTTTCATTTTAATAACATATTATGCTCATTTATATGCATAAGGAATCAATTGGATTACTTTTGAAAAATGACCAAATGACTATTAGCAAAATGACCATATGAATAGTAAATTCTGGTTTTGGACTCAACTTGATCCTTATTTTGAAACATTTTATAAAATAATCTACTTGACTAAAAACTCTAATATTTTTATAGAATTTATTTTTACATCTTAAAATCATTCCATTAAAATTTCAGATCAAACTGGACACAAAATCTTGGTCAAGTAGTTCACCCAACCAGACTGCTCCAGTTGCCCTGCATCCTGGCAGCAGTTCAAAATTTAGTGAATTCCGTAATCTAAATTCAATCAATGTGGTTCCAAATTATTTTTATCAAATACTAGAATCAATAAAAAACAACATATCCAAAATTAAATTGAAGATTATTTTTCTAAATTTTATTAAAAATCCGGAAACATGGCTGTCTCAGTCAAGGTACTGCCTAGAGCAGGTCTAACAGAAATAATTTTTCCATAATCATAACCATTCCGACTTCAACTCAAAATATTTTTCCGTCATTCTAGACGCACTGAGGCACAACATATCAAAAATTCACTTCAATAACATTTTTCTATATTTAATTAAAAATCATACAAGTCACAGCATTTCACTAATTTTAAAACAGAAAAATTTCAAGAAAATGAACAAACAATTAGTTAAAGTACCAAACCTTGCTTTTCCTTGCTCTTCTTGTCTATTTCACTTTCTTTCCTCTCTAATCTCCTTGATTTCCTATGAATTTAACATGTCACATATGTAAGAACAAACCCTAGATATGAACATAATGCTACCTTATGATTTTCTAACAATCCTTTACTTATTCTTACTAATAATCACCATTTTCATCATTTCCTTTAAGTAGTTTATCATTTTTCACCATAATCATCAACTTAGTAATACTTTTCCAACATGAACATAATATCAAATCTTCCTAAACATAGCCTAATACCTAATTCTAATGAAAGAATAAGACTCAGGATGGTATCTTACCTTGTTTCCTATTGAATTTCACTTGAAAAATGGCTTAGACTTGAAAATTTTTCTCCTTGAAAATGGAAGGGAGGGGGGAGCACGACCTAAGGAAGAAGAAAAGTGGTGATGGTGGTGTTTTTTGATCCTTTACTTGTGTTTGGAAGACTGAAATTAGTTGTTTATAATTTAATTTCCATTTAATTAATTTGTTTATTTTCAATGGCCATGATTTGTCCAACCCATTTGGACTTAATGGCTAGGATTTGGCCACTTGAAAGTGGCTTTTTGTTCTTTTAAATTTTGCCCCCAAAGTTATATTTAATTACAAAATAGGCCCTCTGGTGGAAATGTCCAAAATGCCCTCGTCGGAAAATCTCCCGTAACTTACAAACCGTGCGTTTTTGGGAAAAATCGTGCGCCACCATTACGACCCGATTAATCTCGAGAACATATTTATGGCATCCGTTAGGGTCACTATTCAGAATCGACACAATTTTTCAGAAAATTACTCTTAGGTCCTCGATCTTTCGAAAAAATACCTTTAGGTCCCGTCGACTTCACGGGCCTCCTTTGCACACCGATTTTTTTTTTACTATCTCGAGCCTCTATTTGACCACTTATTTATGTCCTTCTTGCCTAATACTTGACTACCTAAACTTTGGGATGTGATAGTTCTACCTCCCTTAATTTAAGTTTTGCCTCGAAACTTACTTATTCATGCATGATTCTTACGTGTAATTACACATCATCAATATAACTAATAATCGTCACATATACACACATATGTACTCAAGACACTGATTTTAAACTTACGACCTTCATTTCCTTCTTTTGCTTTATTCTCTTCTGCCCTCATGTAATATATCCTGGCTGGCGCTCTCGATTCAGGGCGATCTACTGTCTCCGATCTTGTTCCTATTTGATTACTACCATTTTCTCTGCCTCTTCCTCTTTCTTGACCTTTACTGCTGCTACTTGCTACTTGTGTTCTTTTAGGAACTTTTGAAATCTCTGCCACATTTATAGGACAATCCTTCTTAAGGTGATCAGTGGCACCACAAAGTATACAAGCTCCAGCAATTAACCAACATTCTCCCCTATGCTTTCATCCACAATGCTCACACGAGGGGTATGGTGTATATTCAGTCCTTCCAAAACCTTTACTTGATCCTCTGCTTATTCCTCCCGTGTTGGCTACTGAGGTAGCTTGAAAATTAGGTCCTTTAGATGGTCTTAAATTTTGCTTTACACTCATAAAGGATCCTTCACCCTTAGCTCTCTTGCTAGCAGACTGATGATTAGCTGGGGCACTCTGTGCTTGCTCTCTTTTCTGTTGAATTCTCTGTTGACGATTCCTCAGATTTACTTTCAACATCCAATGCTTTAGCCACCAACTTTGAAAACTCTGTATTATCCAATGCCACTAGCTGTATCTTAATTTCATCATTAAGTCCTTCTAAAAATTTCTCGCATCGCTCAGCTTCAATTTCTATTAACTTCTTTCCATACTTACTAAGGCGTGTAAACTCCTTCTCATATTCTGATACTGTCATTCTGCCTTGTTTCAAATGAATGAACTCATTGCGCCTTGCAATCAAATATGCATCAGTGATATACCTCTTTTTAAACTCACTCTTGAAGAATTCCCAAGTTCGCTGTTCTGGTGGAACCCGCTGCTACGTGGTATCCCACCATATGTATGCCTCCTCTGTCAGGAGCGAGGTAGCACAAACCACTCTTTCCTCCGGAGTGCATTGGAGCTGGTCAAGAATTCTAATGATACTATCTAACCAATATTCTGCTTCCTCAAATCCCTCTTCATGACCAGCCTTAAATTCCTTTGCACCATACTTTCTTAACTTCTCGATTGGGGGTTTCCTATCTCCCTCAGCAGCAGGGCCCCTTCCAGCCATTTGCTGAAAAGCTATTGCAATCTACCTAAGATAAGTCTTCGGACTGGGTATTTCAGCTGCTGCTGACCCTGGTCTATGTGTTTCCCCGGCATCTGCAGACCCAGATGCTTGCGATTCTACATTTCGTTCCATAGCTTGCCACGAATCTAGAGACATCCTACATTGACATAAATAGCTATCTGCTTAATTAATCAACATATAACTCGATTATCAATTCCTATCTGGCATGTACATCTACCTATTTATCATATAACTTTCTCCTTACTTTATCTTACATGGCACACATAGTTACTTACTTACTACCTATCTCCCAGAATCGACTAAACCAATGCTCTGATACCACAAATTGCAACACCCCTTCCCGACCTATAAATAAGCCGAGGAGGAATGCTACATCAGGATATGAGCTCTGGTTATGTCAGCTTACTTAATGTTCCTTATAAAAATTTTCCAAAAATTTTGACGGAGTCTCCCTTAAAATTCTAGGTGCCAAGCGTCGACAAAACTGATTTTTCTTATTTTTGAAAAATATTTTGTTTCACAATTCAACTCAATCACACTCTCAATAATCCACCCTTATAACCTCAACTACAATCCTGCAAGAAGAATTCACACTTCTATATTCACAACCCAACTCAATTTAAAACCATACAGTTATTATACATTACTAGATTTACATGCTACATCAAGTTATCTCTTTGTATTATTCAAATAAGTACATGCCAGTTTCTAATACCAAAATACAAAATGAACAGCACCACCTAAGTTTGTAGATGACCGACAGATCGCAGGACTCCTCTGCTCTCTACTGGCTCCTTGCTAATAGCCTACGAGTTTAGAAGAACTAAACTCGCTAAGCATTGCTTAGTGGGTACTTTAACTAATTATGGAAAATAAATAATAAAAGCATAATGCACTTTTAAAAGCAATAAGTCGTATTAAAAAATAATATCACAGTAAAAACAATCCATACATGTCATATATTCGGTTATTATCATTTTATCAGTTCGCTCCACAAGGTAATTTGGTAGACTAACGTATGGTAAGGAACTAACTGAAACAACTGTATATATATTCTGTGGCTGTGGCCTTAAAAAATTGCGGACCAAGCCCTGTGGAATCTGTGGCCGAAGCCCTCGGACCGGAGTCCTATATAACTCGGGCGATTGCCCTATATAACTCGGAACAAAGTCCTATATAGCTCGGGTCGTCACCCTATATAACTCAGACCGAAGTCCTATATTAAAGCAGCACTGCATATAGTATGATATATCATACCCTTACCCTACTCAGTACTATCCCAGATACCCAGTGGAGCCAAAATTTTCATGCCATTTCTTAATTGAATATGCATTATACAATTATCGACTTATGTTTCTTATATTATTTCAACATGAAATATCATATTTTGTCATTTTAATAACATATTATGCTCATTTATATGCTTAAGGAATCAATTGGATTACTTTTGAAAAATGACCAAATGAATATTAGCAAAATGACCATATGAATAGTAAATTTTGGTTTTGGACTCAACTTGATCCTTATTTTGAAAAATTGTATAAAATAATATACTAGACTAAAAAATTTAAACTTTTTACAGAATTTAGTTTTACATCTTAAAATCATTCCTTTAAAATTTCAGATCAAACTGGACACAAAATCTTGGTCAAGTAATTCACCCAACCAGATTGCTCCAGTTGCCCTGCATTCTGGTAGCAGTTCTGAATTTTGTGAATTCCGTAAATTAAATTTAATCAATGTGGTTCCAAATTATTTTTATAAAATACTAGACTCATAAATAAAAAACATATCCAAAATTAAATTGAAGATTATTTTTCTAAACTTTATTAAAAATCCGGAAATATGGATGTCTCAGTCAAGGTACCTCCTAGAGCAGGTCTAACAGAAATAATTTTTCCATAATCATAACCATTCCGAATTCAACTCAAAATATTTTTCAGTCATTCTAGACGAATTGCGGCACAACATATCAAAAATTTACTTCAATAACATTTTTCTATATTTAATTAAAAATCATACAAGTCACAACATTTCACTAATTCTAAAACAGAAAAATTTCAAGAAAATGAACAAACAATTAGTTAAAGTACCAAACCTTGCTTTTCCTTGCTCTTCTTGTCTATTTCACTTTCTTTCCTCTCTAATCTCCTTGATTTCCTATGAATTTAACATGTCACATATGTAAGAACAAACCCTAGATATGAACATGATGCTACCTTATGATTTTCTAACAATCCTTTACTTATTCTTACTAATAATCACCATTTTCATCATTTCCTTTAAGTAGTTTATCATTTTTCACCATAATCATCAACCTAATAATACTTTCCCAACATGAACATAATATCAAATCTTCCTAAACATAGCCTAATACCTAATTCTAATGAAAGAATAAGACCTAGGATGGTATCTTACCTTATTTCCTATTGAATTTCACTTGAAAAATGGCTTAGACTTGAAAATTTTCTCCTTGAAAATGGAAGGGAGGGGGGAGCACGACCTAAGGAAGAAGAAGAGTGGTGATGGTGGTGTTTTTTGATCCTTTACTTGTGTTTGGAAGACCGAAATTAGTTGTTTATAATTTAATTTCCATTTAATTAATTTGTATATTTTCAATGGCCATGATTTGTCCAACCCATTTGGACTTAATGGCTAGGATTTAGCCACTTGAAAGTGGCTTTTTGTTCTTTTAAATTTTGCCCCAAAGTTATATTTAATTACAAAATCGCCCCTCCGGTGGAAATGTCCAAAATGCCCTCGTCGAAAAATCGCCCGTAACTTACAAACCGTGCGTTTTCGGGAAAAATCGTTTGCCACCATTACGACCCGATTAATCCTGAGAACACATTTATGGCATCCTTTAGGGTCACTATTAAGAATCGACACAACTTTTTAGAAAATTACTCTTAGGTCCTTGGCCTTTCGAAAAATTACCTTTAGGTCCCGTCGACTTCACGGGTCTCATTTGCACACCGATTTTGTTTTTGACTATCTCGAGCCTCTATTTGACCACTTATTTATGTCCTTCTAGCCTAATACTCGACTACCTAAACTTTGGGATGTGACACTTCCAAAGAATCAAACCTTTTGTTGTTCAATTCTTGATTTTATGTGCATACTTGAATGAAATCATTCAAGTTTTCTTCCATGTTTCTTTAGTTGATCTTGATGTGTAGATTGTCCTTGAAGTTGAGGACCTCTTTGATAAGGTTGGAAGGATTGTTGATGTGGAACTTCTTGTTGATTCTTCCATGAAAATTTTGGGTGATTTCTCCAACTGGGGTTATAAAAATTTGAATATGGGTCATTCCTGCCCCTTTGTTGGAATCCTTCAAAGGCATATACTTGCTCTTGCCCCTTTTGGAATTGATCAAAACTTACAGAGAACATATATTGCATTATGGCCTAAAATGCCACATGATGCACATGTTTCTTGATTTGACATGGGCAAGTTTCCTTTAGCTTTCAATAATTTTACTTGCCTTGTTAACTCTGCAATTTGTCTTGCTATTTCTAAATTTGCATTCAACTCAAAGGCTTCTCTTCTCCATTCTACTATACTCTTCTACTTCAAATTTACTCTCAACATTTCAAATAGTTGTACCATTTTTGCAGTTATTTTTTCACCCATTACACCTCTTGCTGCATTATCCATTGTATTTTGGCTTTGCTGAGTGAGCCCATCATAAAAGAATTGATTGAGTAATTGTTGTGGATAATAATGATGAGGGCATTGAAAAAACAATGATTTTAAGCGATCCCATCGAATATGGGGTGTCTCCAAGTTGAATTGGGCTTCCCCATTTTGATATGGGGCTTCCCCATATCAAATTGGGTTCCCCAATTCGATATAAGGCAGCCCCCATATCGAATTGAGACCCAAGTTTGATATGGGGCCAACTAGGGGACTCCATATCAAATTAGGGCAATCCTAATTCAATATGGTTTTGTCCATGTCGAATTAGGATTGCCAATTCGATATGGACTTTGATTCCATGTTGAATTGGGATTATTTTAATTCAACATGATCTTGGTTTGCCTCGAATTAAATGAGTTTTAATCCAACATGCTCACGGTTTTCTCTTAAATTAATTCGATATACCTTAGGAAACTTTTCTAAATGGGAAGTTAAATACAAGTTTAACCTAATACATTCTTCTACAAATATAGGTTTAAAAACAACAAGAAGAAAGAGACAGCACAGGAATTTTGACAGAGCAATAAAGCAACTACAAAACATTATCAAATAGCTAAGAAAAAGAGCAAACACTATCAAGGTAGTAGCTCACTATCTTGATTTCATCTGACTAAGAAGGACAAGGTTAGTGCAAGCAAAAGTATCAACATTTGATTTTTGTGGAATCTATAAATTGAGGTGTGTTTTTCTAACTTAATTCATTTAAATTTACAGAGAGATAATTTATTAATATTTCATCCATCAATCTGTCTTTGTTTAAAGTTAATTCTTTTAATTTTTAATCTATACACATATAATAAGTATAGTTGTTGCTTTTTATTATTTGTATAACAAGTAACTCATTCCATTAAATCACCATAGCACTAGAATTATTCACAGAACATTTTAAACATCCAGTAGCCATATTGCATATAAGTATTTATCAAAAATCCATGTAAAAGTGCTTTTAGAGTTTTTATGATAATTATATTTTGATAAACCCTAATCTGTGCTCCTAAACCAAGAACCCTAAAGCCTGTGTACTCTAATTTACAAAACCATAATTTGTGTCTCAACTTTCAAAAATCATAAATAAGTCTTCTAAATAGTCAGTAAAGCTAAAACCCTAAAATCCAAAAATAGTCACTAAACCCTAATCCAAACCCTAATTCTAAAAATTCAACCTAAACCCTAATCCAAACCCTAGTTTTTAAATCTAAACCATAAAACCCTAATTTTATCTAAAAACCCTAATTTAAAATGTAAACCCCTAAATTAATATAATTGTTACTTTATTAAAATTTAGATATGATTAAAGATTTGTCAATGTTTTATTTTTATGAATGATTTATTTTTATTTTGCTCATGGTGAATAATTGGATAATTTAATTTAGTTGATTATTTAAGTTTTAATAATGTAAGAGGTATGTTTCCACTTTGTGGGTACCTCATTTGTTAAGTTTAATGTAATTTTTTTACTTTAAGTTTTGAATTAATGTAAAGGGCATGTTTCCACCAAATGGTGAGTATCCTTTTTTTTTTTTAAAATTTTGAACACTGGACATTGTAAAGGTTTGTTTTCATCCACGGATGGGTGCCTGTTTTGTTTGCTTTATTTTAATAAAGATGATGGATGATTATTTATTTTGATAATTGCATGTAATATAGATGATATTGTAATATTTAAGAATTTAATAATATTTAGACCTGAAAAGAGGTCGGTTCTAATGAACCGAGCATTATGGGAGTGTTGGGTCATTCTCACCTTCCCTATACGTACCCAACTTTCTGAACCCAATAGGGGGTTGGAGATTCCTTAGGAATCGAGTCATCCACCCCTTTCTATTTTTTTGGCCCGTCCTGGTGGTGACTTAATTTTCTCCTGGTTTAGGCCCATGTTCTTTAAGGTCCTAAGCCTAACAATGTCGAAGTTGGAAGAACCATTCAACATGGGAGTGGGGGTGAAAATCTTCGCTCACAGTGGTGACTCCATTGGGGATAAGAGAAGTTGATTCCATTGGTCTTTATATTATTTTATTCTTTCTTATTATAATATTTTCCATTGCATCATTTAGATTGCATTGTGTGCGTGAGTTAGGACGCCCATATAAACCATGTTGTGTTATGTAAAGGATACCATACTTTCACTCAAGGTATGGAGATCGAGCATATAATGACCACTCATAGCATTGTACCTTTTGGTATATACTTGCTATGAGAGCCTAAACTTTCCAACTCAAAAACTAAAGCTCATGTAATTAGCCTAGTTACTTTCCTTAGGTTTTTTACCCCAAGTGCTTGTTGTTGACTGTGATTAATTTATCTTGGTTTGAACCATGGCTTATTTGGTTTATTCTTTTTCTAATATGACCTAATTATATTGTGAGCTCAAAATAATTTTTTCCTCTAAATCCAAAAGACCAAAACTATTTTCAAAATTTTCAAAATGGTCTTTCGACATAAAACTTTCTACAACAAGTCAAATTTTCTTTTCTACCTCATGACCCAAATACAAAGCCCAAAATCCATTCTTTCTAAAATCTTTTTACAATGGGCTTTCAATCAAAACTATTTTTGCACTTCATCCAAATTAAAACATTTTTCTATAATGAGGTTACAACTATTTAGGTTAATTATGGAATATCAAAAATCAATTGTGGGCCTAATTTATACCAAGAAATATTAATCATGGGCTTATATTTGCATGAATTAAGAAATCTATTTATGATAAACCTGTTAATTTTGTTTTTATTCAATATAGCATAAAAACTATTTTTGGTTGATTCAATGGATTAAATCCTAATTAATGGGAATTATCATGGACTGACTTCTATATTAGAAAATACAACTATTTGTTAAATCATCCGAGTGAATTTTTCAAAAACAAGATATCCCATGGTGGTATTTTTTCAACCATATACCTGGAAAAGAGATTCGCCATTCGTGTGTGAAAGTTATAAGATTGGAAGGAACATCCTAATTATTTTTGTTTGTTTGTTACTTATGCATACATGCATACATGCATACACACATTGCATTACATGTCATTGATCCTTTCTGGCTCACAGACCTAGATTACAGAAGTTCAAGAGTGTATGATAACCCAACCTATGCCAGTACATAGAATCTAGTAGCAACTCAGTTAGCTTCTCACCAAAAGAAATGGAACCCAAACAGATTCAAAGGATGGTGGATGATGGCCTCAATGCCAAGATGGAAGAATTGAAGGAGGCTTTGGCTAAGACTATGAAGAGCCAACTAGCTACACTTTTGGAAAATACTGCTAAGGCATCTATCAGCACTAAGAAGCAGAAGGACAAAGGAACAGCTAAGGTAAATGAGGTAGCCTTTGATGATGATAAAGTAGTTGTTGATGATGATGATGATGACTGGGCTCAATACTTCCAAGATCCTCAAGATAAGAAGAAAGAGTAGAGGGTTATGGAAAGATCAGCCGTGGAAAAGACTGAAACTTCAGATGTTGAGAAGCTGATTGCTGATTTGGAAAGAAGTTTGAAAAGAAGCTGAAAACTAAAGAGATGTTGGAGGTGGATAAGTTGTTTGAACAAGATGAAGAATTCTAGTACAAATTCAAGATGCCTTCCTTTACCAAATTCAATGGAACTGGGAATCCTCATCTTCATATGAAGTAATACATCACTGCTATACAGTTTGCCTGAGCTACTAAGGCTCAAACTCTAAGGTACTTTATGCTTTCATTGGACCCTGTTGTCCAGAATTGATTCAACACCTTAGAGAATGGTACTCAAAAGAACTGGATCTACTATACAAAGCCTTCATCCAATAGTATGGGTATAATGTTGAGTTACTTTGATGGAAGTTGAAACAATTAGGCAAAGACCAAATGAGAACTTTGTTGACTAAGTGAAAAGGTGGAGAAACAAAGCTACATTGCTCAAGAAAAGGCTCAATGAATCGGATCAGATTAGGATAATTGTGAGGGGGTGGTACCTAATCTTTATGAAAGGATGTCTGTAGACCCTTAATTTTTACCCCAATTTGATATGGTCCTAATTAAAGGATGCCAAAATAAATTTTATCCGACTTTAAATATTTAAACCTAGTTTATAATTTTTAAAAGGAGTCGGTTCGGATTAAAGAGGCATATATTTGATTGTGAAACCCTAAAACCAAGTGGAATTGGCCTAAATTAAAATTTTTCGGTTCATAAGTTAAAAAAGGTCAGAATATTTTAATTGAGGTTGGCTTAGAGACATTAGCATGCTTCATTTCGACCTTGGCAGCCCAAGATCGACATGAGCATGCCTCATGTCGACTTGGGCAAGCTAGGTCGACATGAGCATGCTTCATGTCGACCTTGGGAGGCTAGGTCGACATGAACATGCCTCATGTCGACCTTTGTAATATCCTCATGTATACCTTAAAAGTTTTGATTATGTTATTGTTATATATTGGATTGAATATATGTGTTAAATTACAAGAGAAAAGAAGTTGGGAAAAGAATGTATAGGTATTTGTGTTTTGAGAAGAAAAGAGGGTGTAGAGAGAAGTGTATATGTTGTTTATATGGTTGTATAACTAATATATACATTGGTCAAAAGGGTTGGTCAATACAAGATGATATTTATTTGTGGCATGTGAAATTATATATATGGGTATATATGAGACAAAAGATTAATTAAATGGATGAAGGGCATGGAGGTAATTTTCTTTGGTTAAGTTGCATGGTGGAGATTAAAAGAAGAAAAGTGGTTGACTTGTTGGTATTTTCTTCTTTCTTTCTTGAAGAGGCCGGCCATTGAAGAAGAGAAAGAGCTAGGGAGGTGTTTGAAGTTCTATAATCAAATTGAAGAAGGAATCAAGGGTTTTGGTTAGAGATTTGTGGAATTTCTTCATTTAAGGTAAGTTTTCTCTTGATTTCTCTTGTTCTATTTGGAATTTTCTTTGAGTTTGATGGAGTGTGTTTGTGTATGGTGTGTGTAAAAGTGTTGAAATGGAATTAAAGATAAGAAGCTAGGTTGGTGTTGGTGATGGAAGAGTAAGAGTTGTGTTTAGTGAATTTTTTTCTGTTTTACAATTAGTAAAGGCTGTGACTTGTATGATTTTTAATTAATTATAGAAAAATGTTCTTGAAGTGAATTTTGGATATGTTGTTTCTTAGTGAGTCTAGTATTTGAGAAAAATAATTTGGAACCACGTTGATTGAATTTGATTTATGGAATTCACAAAGTTCAGAACTGCTGCCAGGATGCAGGGCAATTGGGGCAGTATGGTTAGGTGAACTATTTGACCAAGATTTTGTGTTCAGTTTGATCTGAAATTTTAAAGGAATGATTTTAAGATACAAAACTAAATTCTGTAAAAATTTTAGAATTTTTAGTCAAGTAGATTATTTTATACAATTTTTCAAAATAAGGATAAAATGGAGTCTTAAACCAGAATGTACTATTCATATGGTCATTTTGCTAATATTCCTTTTGGATTAGATTGTGAAGAGGTTGAATTGCCCTAACCGTGTCCCTCAAGTGGTGCTGCCCGTGTCCCTCAAAGGTTTTGAAGAGATTGGGTTGCATTAACCTAAATGTGGAGAATTCTTGGAAAGAAAAGAAATGTATAGATTGATGGGACTAGTTCTTGAGGTAAGTACCAATACATATGATTGTATTTAATTACATAATTTGAGGCTTAACACATTTGTTTGCAAATGTGTTAAGTGATCTATTATATTGTTAACATAATTGGACTAAGGTGATGATTGAATGATGTGAAGGATGTGAAGATCATTAACAAGGTAAGCATAAACCCTATTTGATTGTATATCCTTATATGTCTTTGAACATTAACACATTGGGATGAAAGTGTTAAATAAGCTATTATATTGTGAATGTAAATGAAGAATATATATAAAGGATGAAATATGAAATGGGAAAGGTAGGAAGAAATGAGGATCATTCTTAAGGTATGTGCAATTTGTTATGATAAATGCTCTAGTAATGAATGATGTTAATGTGTTTTGAGAAGTGAGAAAATGTTATGTTATATGCATTGTGAATCTTGTGTATGGCAATGTATTATATGAATAATATACTTTGAAATGTGATATCAATGATGCTATATGTATCATATGGATTGAGATATGATATGATATGAAGCCATTGTGATTGGCTATGATAATTCAATTGAAAGAGATAAGGCATGTTGGCCTAATTGATGATGAGATTGATAATGAAATAATAAATGAATTGTTTGTTTAATATGTTATTCAGTTTCAGAGTTCTGGATTTGGGTGGCATGCCTAAGAAATGATGAAAGGTAACAGTCTTGCCGGGTTGAGGATCTCCTCATATGTGTTGAGTTGATGGTCCAAGAGACTGGGTCTGTTACACTATGAGAATTGTGAATATGAGATATATGATTTGTAACAGTCTTGCCGGGTTGAGGATCTCCTCATATGTGTTGAGTTGATGGTCCAAGAGACTGGGTCTGTTACACTATCCATGGATAGAGATACATGTATATACATTGCCTACGGGCGTGATGATTGTGACTATGAACCAAAGCAGTAACTCTGAACTTTGAATAACATATTAGTGTTTTGGGCCCGAGTCTGTCTTTATTGTCAATGTGAAATGCAAGTATTGAAATACTGATTGTGAGTATTAATAATGAATTATGCTTGGTGAATTGTGAATAATATAATGTTATTAAGTGTAATATGTAAATGAATTGTGGTTGATGATAAAGGTTGTCTTTATTGGAAATATGATTTATGATTTATATGATATGTAAATTGTGTATTGCAATAATGAGTGATATGATGTGTAATGTGTGTATTGCAATAATGAGTGTATGATATGTAATGTGTGTATTGCAATAATAATTGGTATGATATGTAAAGTGTGTATTGCAATAATGGTTGGTGTGGTATATATATAATGTAGGGGTATTAATATATTGGTTTTGAGTATTGGTGATGCATTGGGGTTGGTGATAATATTATGTATATATATACATCATATATGAAATTAGCTAGGATATATTAAAGATAAAATTAAAAAGAAAAGAAGATATGATAAGAACTAATTATATATTGAATCGATGTATCATTATATATCAATACTTCTATACTATATGTTTCTATTTTATATTTGGACTACTAAGCTCTCGGGCTTAGCGCGGGTGTTTATTCGCGCAGGTATATAGATGGAAGATATGAAGTCTTTGTTATGCCACAAGAAGAGTAAAGTTTGTCGAGACCAACTAGAGGGTAATGCATACATGTATAAATTTTAATTATGATGTATTTCTGACGAGAGAGTATTTATATGTATAAATGAAGTTTTAATAAAGATAATGATTTTGTAAATGTTATTTAAATTAATGTATTATGGTTTGAACTCTGTTACAGGTTTTTAAAAGGTAACGAAAAGTGACATCCTTATACTTTATATATTTACTGTATGTATACTAGGTATACGCATAGTACTTATATAGGGTATCGGGGTGTTACAACCTTGCCAGCCCAAGATCGACAGGAGCATGCCTCATGTCGACTTGGGAAGCCCAAGGTCAACATGAGGTTGGTCTCATGTCGACCTAGGGCAATTAGGGCGACATGGGTTCAATATGTTTCCTAATTCAACCAGAATTTGTTTTAAGGACTGTTTTATATTAGGTTAAGGATTCTGAGTGAGTTTCGGATATAAATATTCATGTTTTAGAATTCAAAAAGTGGAGAAAAGATTAACAAGGTAACATTAAGAGGGGACGACAAGGAACATTAACAAGATAGCAAAGAGACGGCAACAAACAAAAAAGATTGGTAGCAAACATTCATCAGTAATCAATCATTCAAAGACAGCAACGCTGTCTTTTTTAATTGTTCATCTAGAAGTTAATTGTGGAGTAACCAACAAGTGGAGGTTTGATCTTTAATCATGAATTATTTATGTTTAAAGTAGTTTCATTTCTTTGATTAATAAGAACATGCATGCATGCAGTAACTTTGAACACACAGTAGCTTGATCTTTGAACATGCAGTAAATTGTTTTTTGTTTTAATAACTTTAATTGTTTGCTTTGGTTTTTGTTTTAATAACTTTAATTGTTTGCTTTAATTATCACATTGATCAATTGGTATTCGTAATCCTACTAGTATATTTCATAAAACATAAAACTATCCAGTAGTCAACAATTAATTGTTAAAATCTATCTTGTTTACTTTAACTTCAAGAACCGTATGTTATTTCATTAAAACTCAAAACCTCAACCCTAATTATCCAAAACCCTAATTCCAAAAACCCTAGAACTTTAATTTAGTTTTTCTAAGGCTTAAAAACCCTATTTCGTTGCTTTATTCTTTCAAAAGTTTAAAATCATCAAATTATTTCTTCAAATCCCTAAAACCCTAATTTGTTTTTCTAAATTATCAAAACCATAATTGTGATTCTGTTTCCTTCCAAAAGCTTTAAAAATATCTTTTCTATTTTATATAAACTTTAAATCACTTTGTTTAAATTCATAAAACCTCATGAAATCATCAAATTGTCTTTCTAAACCCTAATTCAAACTCATCACCCGAAACCTTAATCCAAGAATCCTAAAACCCTAATTCAATTCCAAAACTCAAAATAATGAACCCTAATCCTTTTAAAACCTTAAACCCTAATTTTTATGAACCCTAATCCTTTTAAAATATTAAAAAAACATAAAATCATAAATTTTACACAGTAGCTTAAAAACACCATGAATCACCATTTAAAACCATAAATCAAAAGTATTTCAAAGTGTCTAAAACCCTAGTTTCATGATTTCACCATTCAAATATTAATCAAAGTGTCTTACCAACCTTTTTAAAACATAAAATCTTTAATCTATTTTAATTCCATAAAAGTCACAGTAGTTTAAATTCATGAAATTTCCAAAACCTTAACACATGAGATAAAGAACCCTAAATGGAAATAGTAGCTATAATTTGGACTTTTTATTTGCTTTATTCAATTCTATATTTGATTATGCTTTGATTTATTTTTTATGCTTTAATTTATTTAAGTTCAATACTTGGTTTATTTTATTTATCATGGATGGATGTTTACTTTTTTATTGATATTTAAATACCTTTGATGAATGATTTATTTATTATGATGGTTATTTACTTTTATCAATTTATTTAGACTTCCAAATGTTGTAAGAGGTATGTTTCCACTTGGTGGGTACCTCATTAGTTAAATATCATGTAATTGAATTTGCTTTTCTATTTTAGAACTAATGTAAAGGGCATGTTTCTACCTTTTGGTGGGTGTCCTATTTAGGTGTGTGATGTAAGGACATGTTTCCATCTTCAGATGGGTGTCCATTTATTTGCTTTGTTTGGACATTGCTTTGATTTTAATATAATGATGCTTTCTTTTAATTATTGTGTGTAATATGGATAATATTGTTATATTTAAGAATTTTATAATATTAACACCTGTGAAGGAGGCCGGTTCCAATGAACCGGGCGTTGTGGGGGTGCTGGGCCATTTCTCACCTTCGCCACACGTACCTAACTTTCCGAACCTATTAAGAGGTTGGGTATTCCTTAGGAATTGAGTCATCCACCCCTTTCTTTTTTCCTGGCCTGTCCGGGTGGCGACTCTATTTTCTCCGGACTTAGGTCCGTGTTCTTTAAGGCCCCGAGCCTAAACAGTGCCGAAGTCGTAAGAACCATTCCACCGGGAGTGGGGGTGAAAATCCCCGTTCACAATGTCTCATATCCTTATCAGAGATTTTAAAGATCTCCTTGAAGTCGGATTGCAAATTAAAGAATGGGAAAGAGAGAAGAACCATTTTTCTGCAAGAAGAAATGAGAAAGGGAACTACCAGTCTGGCAATCAAAGCACACAAAAGGCAGTAGATGTTATTATAACTGGTCAAGGAGGAAGAAGGCAATTTTTAGAGTTGGGAAAACCACTGTCTTGGGTTCTCAATAAGCTACAAAAGAAGGGATTGTTACAACCATTGATTCCTCGCCCTTTGCCAAATCCTCTAGCACTTAACGTTGATGCCAAGGCATTTTTTCAGTTCCATCAAATGCAAGGGCATGAGATAGACAAATGTTTGAGGTTGAGGCATGAGATCCATAATTTGATTAATAATGGGATGCTGCCCAAACCCAATAAGCCTAGCACAAAGGATAATCCATTACCAAGATTTAATAGAGTATCACCGCCGAAAACTTTTATGATTAGAGGACATTTGCATGAAAATTTTATCATGTCTTCTTTCCAAGACATAGATGGAGAGGCAACTAAAGAAGAAGTGATGGAGCAAGTTATGGTTAAAAAGGAATGGCCATTTGTGCTGTGATCAAGTTTTTGGACTCAGCCGATAGTGATGATGATTCTAAGTCAAAAAAGGAGGAATGGACTTGGTCTGAGCTCGAAGAGGATGAGGTAATGAACACATGCTTTGGTAAGCCTCATGCAAGGCCAACACCAAAGGAAGTAGAAGCTGACAGGGGGAAAGATGTTGAAAAAGAAGCAAATGAAGATGAAGATGACACATTCCTTAAGTAATTAAAAAGGACCTAAGAAAGTGTTAGCATCTGCGATCTATTGGCTATGTCCAAGAAACACCATGAAACTATGGCCAAGGCTTAGGCTAGCATGCCAATTTCCACTTCTATATCACTAGATGAGCTGGTTAATTTTATGAAAGTTGAAGAAGTAATGAAGTGTGAAGATATTCAAAAGAAGAACAATGTTGATGTATGAATGGTATCATTTTCGGATGTAAATTTACCTGAAGAGGGAAGAGATCATATCCATTCTCTCTTTATCAAGGTAGAGGTCAAAGGGAAAAGGAATCCATGTGTGATGGTTGATGATAGATCCACCATAAATGTTTGTCCACTTAAGATCTTGCCAAAGCTAGCTATGTCAACAAGAGATTTGAGCCCAACTGAGGTAACTATTAGGGCATATGATAATACTAAGAGACATGCCGAAGGAACTTTTAAAGTAATTGTGAAGACTGGTTCAATTGAATCCATGGTGAAGTTTGTAGTCCTGGATATACCTATCACCTTTGCATTACTATTGGGATGACCCTAGTTTCATCCTTTTGGTGGAGTTCCTTCTACACTCCATTAGAAAATTAAGTTCTCAATTGGAGATGAAACAGTGGTTATAGAGGCTGAAAAAAATGAATTAGTAAATACTTTGATGGTTTAGAGGCCTCTCAATAGTTTTCAAGTGGATGTCATTTTTGATAATGAGATAATGGGTTTTAGAATTTTGGCTTTGATGAAGAAAATGAACTGTCTGCTCGATACTGGCCTTGGGAAGGGGAAGGCAGTTGTAACTGAGCTCCTAGATTTCAAGACTCAAACTTCCAAGAAAGGGTGGGATATGATGAAGAAAATGGAGGTGTTCTGCTGAAAAAGAATGAGAAGATGAATTTTCCTCCTCTTGAAGAAATATTTGTCAAAGCACCAGAGCTGGGACCACTACAAGGAAAGCATGAGCCTATTATTTCATGGGAAAGATGATCCCTGGATTTGAGATCTTTGCTGATGTTGCTGAACTGGTGGAACATGAAGAGAAAAAGCTTGACCTACAAACTAAAAAAGAGCCAAGCCCAGAAGAGAAGAAGGAAGCTACCCTGAAATCCAAAAGACTCCAGAGGAAATTGCTGCCCTCATTGAAGAACAGTTTGAGGATCTTTTAGTTTGTGATGATAACATTGATATTGATTCTGATTTTGATTTTAATTTGTCTGCTCTGTATGAGGATGATGATGTTTTCTTTTTCCAAAATGAATGCAATAAAGTCTAATTTTGCTTACTTGTGTGATGTCTTTCCTGATGGTTGCATACATTCAAATAGTGGTTACATGAACATTTTTAATATTAACTCTGTTAATACAAAATCATTAAATTTGAAACAACCGATAATCCTAAAAATATTAGCATAACATTTGACCTTACTCCTGATGAGAGAGAGAGAGATTAGAAAAAATATTTAAAAAATATGAAGAAGCCTTCGATTAGTCTTATGAGGATATGCCTGAAATTGATCGAGATATAGTCGAGCACATGATTCTCACTTACACTCATATGAAACCTATTGAACAAAAGCTTAGAAGGTTAAGACTGAAATGGGTAGAATTGATCAAAGAAGAAGTCACTAAGCATATACAAGTGAAATTCCTTAAAGTAATATATTATCCAGATTGGCTATCCAATGTAGTTCCAGTGCCAAAGAAAGATGGGAGAATTAGGTTTTATGTGGACTATAGAGATTTGAACAAGGCTTCCCCCTAAGGATGACTTTCCTTTACCCCATATAGATGTCCTTATTGATAGTGCAGCCTCTATCATGCTACACTCATTCATAGACTAATTTTTCTAGATATAACCAAGTGTTAATGGCCCAAGAGGATAAAGCTAAAACTACCTTCATTACCACATGGGATATATGTTGTTATAGGGTGATGTCGTTTGGGTTAAAGAATGCTGGAGCAATTTACCAAAGGATGGCTACTATCTTATTTCATGACCAAAGAATGTTGAGGTCTATGTTGATGATATGATGGTAAAGTTGGATACAAGAGAATAACATTTCCATAACCTAGAGATATTCTTTGAGAGAGCAGTGAAGTATAATCTAAGGTTGAATCCAAAGAAGTATGTATTTGGAGTTACTTTAGGCAAAATGCTAGGGCATGTGATTAGCCCAAACGACATTGAGATTGATCCTGATAAGGTTAAGGCAGTCAGGGATATGCCAGCCCCTAAGACGGAGAAAGAAGTTCGGGGGTTCATTGCATGATTGTAGTACATTAGCAGGTTCATAGCAAAACTTACCACAATATGTGAACCTATCTTTAAATTACTTAAAAAGAACTAGCCAGTCAAGTGGAATAAAGAGTGCCAAAAGGCATTTGAGTGTATAAAAGATTATATGCTGAATCCACCTATTTTGAAACCACCTAAACCCGGCAAACCATTATTACTATACTTAGCAGTAGAGGAAGAGTCAATAGCAACTATGCTAGCCCAAGCCGATGAATCAGAGGTTGAGCACGCAATCTACTATTTGAGTAGAAAGCTCCTACCTTATGAGATTAAGTATAGTATCATTGAAAAGATCTGTATAGCTATAGTTTGGTCTTTTAAGAAGTTGCGGCATTACTTTCAGTCTTATAGTGTGTAAGCAATTTTCAGGTTGGATCCAGTGAAGTTTTTAAGGGAGACACCCTTATTGTAATATCCCAAAGTGTGCCCTAGAAGTTTTGATATAATTGTTGTTTTATTTGAATTAAATGTATATGTGTAATTGGAAAGAAAAAGAATTGAAGAGAGAGTTTATATGTTGTATATATGGAAATATATACAACATATATACAAGTCAAAATGGATAGTCAAAGGAAGAAGATATTTATTTTGTTATTTATGAAATTACTAAAAAGGACAAATAAGTAAAAGGGAGCTAAGATATATAGAAGAGGGTATTTTAGTAATTTTCTTTTTAGATTGCTTGGTGGAGGTTTAAAGAGATGAGAACTTTGACTTTGTCTTTAATTTCCTTTTCATTTTTCTTCTTTTTCTTTTCTTGGCCGGGTACTCCAAAGTTAAGAGAGCAAGATAGAGTTATATTTTCTAAGATCAAATTCAAAGGAGATTTCAAGAAAACAAGTTAGAAATTCAAGAAGTTCATCATTTTTGGTAAGTTCTCTCTTGATTGCTCTTGTTGTTTTTGAAGTTATTTTTGAGTTTGATGAAGTGTTGTTGATAATATGGTTAGGATTGCTTGTGGTGTGTTTATATGTGTTGGAAATGGAATTAAAGATAAGAAGTTAGGTTGGTGTTGGTGATGGAAGAGTAAGAGTTGTGTTTAGTGAAATTTTTTCTGTTTTACAATTAGTAAAGGCTGTGACTTTTATGATTTTTAATTAAATATAGAAAAATGTTCTTGAAGTCAATATTTGATATGTTATGCCTCTATGAGTCTAGAATGACTGAAAAATATGTTGATTCGATTTTGGAATGGTTATGACTTTGGAAAGATTATTTTTATTAGACCTGTTCCAGCAGGTACCTTAACTGAGATAGCTATCTTTCAGGATTTTTAATAAAATGTAGAAAAATAATATCCAATTGAATTTTGGATATGTTGTTTCTTAGTGAGTCTAGTATTTGAGAAAAAAAATTTGGAACCACGTTGATTGAATTTAATTCATGGAATTCACAAAGTTCAGAACTGCTGCCAGGATGCAGGGCAATTGGAGCAGTCTGGTTGGGTGAACTATTTGACCAAGATTTTGTGTTCAGTTTGATCTAAAATTTTAAAGGAATGATTTTAAGATTTAAAATTTAGTTCTGTAAAAATTTTAGAGTTTTTAGTCAAGTATATTATTTTATACAATTTTTCAAAATAAGGATAAAGTGGAGTCTAAAACCAGAATTTATTATTCATATGGTCATTTTGCTAATATTCCTTTTGGATTAGGTTGTGAAGAGGTTGAATTTCCCTAACCTAAGTGTTGAGGATTCTTGGAAGAGTAAGTGTATAGATTGGTGTGAGTTGATTTTAAGGTAAGTACAAACTACATTATTGCATACATTCATATGATATTGAGACTTGAGACATATTTGATTATAATGTGAATGTTGTGGTGAGCATGTATAATATGTGTTAATGTCATTGATTATATCCATTTGAATAATAAATTGATTAATGTGATTTGAAATATAACGAAATGTGAAATGTGAAAGATATGATGTTATGAAGAGTTGCTTTGTTGTGATTTGAGATCATATGAGATGATTGAGGCATGGTTGCCTAATTTGCTTATGAGAATGAAATGAATTGAGAAAGAAATGTATAAAGATATAAATGAAAAGAATTTTGTGTCTAATTTGTTATTCAACCTTCAGAGTTCTGGGTTTGGTGGCATGCCTATAAAGTACTGGATAGGTGAAAAGACCGGGTCGTAAGCCGATTCCAGTTGATAAATGTGAAATGTGAATTATAGTAACAGTCTTGCCGGGTTGAGGATCTCCTTGGTTTATCCGGGTTGAGGTCCAAGAGACTGGGTCTGTTACAGGTAACAGTCTTGCCGGGTTGAGGATTTCCTCGAGTTTAGCCGAGTTGAGGTCCAAGAGACTGGGTCTGTTACCTTATCCATGGATAGAGATATATATGTGTATCACCTACGGGCTTGATGATTATGATTATGGACCAAAGCAGTAACTCTGAACTTTGAATAACATATTAGTGTCGTTTGGGCCCATATTTGTCTTTGTGTCAATGTAAATCATAAGTGATGAATAAAATGATGAAATGTAGTCTTGAACAATATAAAGATATCATTTGTGAATATTGTCTTAACTATTGAAATGTGTGACATTAGCATGGCATTAAAGCATCATAGCACTGTAGTTTGTACCACTAAGCCGTTGGCTTAGCGCAAATGTGATTCTTCGCGCAGGTGACAGGGAAGAACCAGAGAGTTCCTCTAGGTCGAGTCGAGCCTAGATTTTGAAGAGTGAATAGTGGGCTTTAAGATCGAAGACTGACTGCCAAACATGTATAAATTTTATGTGCTGTAAAACTTGAGTTTTGATGTATATGAATTTGTAAATATTATTACTTTCCGTTGCATAGTGAACAAATATTTTATCTACTGTATTTCATAATAAACCTTTACTTTATTTTGTACTAGAAGTGTAAATCCTTTTTGCAGGTTGTAGTTGAGGTTATAAGGGGGATTTATTGGAAGTGTACTGAGAATGATTTTGTTTGCATTGGTTTGTGTAAAACTATTTTCAAAAATTAGAAGAAAAAAAAACTAGTTTTGTTGACACTTGGGATTGAATTTTTAGGCGAAACTATGGCAAAATTTCTGTAAAAATTGGAACAAAAATTTGACTAAGTAAAAGTGGTAGCAACATTAGGTTAGTGTGGCGCCTCTACTCAGCTTACACACGTAGGTCGAGAAGGGGTGTTACACTTATTGATTAGGAAGTATGGTTGATGGTTGATAATTTTAGAAGAATTTGAGATTGAATATGTAACCAGGAAAACAATCAAAGGTAAAGCAGTAGCAGAATTCTTGGCTCAGCAACCATTTTCGGACAGTGAGGAAGTGGTTTTGGAATTTCCTGATGAACATTTAGAGGCCATAGAAGTATAAGGATGGAAGATGTACTTTGTTGGAGCAGTAAATAAAAAGGGAGCAGGTCTGAGGGTAATACTAGAATCACTTGAAGGGGAGCTCATTCCTCTAGCTAAGAAGTTGAAGTTTAAGGCAACCAATAACATGGTGGAGTATGAAGTGTATATCTTTGGTTTGGAAACCTTGATGATTATGAAGGTGAATAAGTTGCAAGTCTTTGGTGATTCGATGTTAGTGGTATCCCAAGTGAATGGAGAGTGGGAGTTAAAAGAAGAGAAGTTAAACCTTACCATGATTATTTGACCATGATGAATGTAATATCCCAAAATATACCCCAAAAGTTTTGGAGTTATTGTTGTATTTGGATTTAAGGTATATGTTTTATGGAAATAGAAAGATAGATAAATTAATTAAAAGGAAATAGTATAAGGAATGGATGTATATGGAGGATAATATGTATACATATGGTATTTGGGAAATATAAATGCAATATATATATAAGACATATACATAATGTATAAAGTGATGTAGGGAAGAGTAAGTTTATATAGTTAAATAATAATAATAATAATAATAAAAGAAAGAAGGAAAGAAAGTCAAAAGGAGTAAGAAGATATTTTGGAAATAATAATATAATAATATTATTATTATTATTATTATATATATATATATAAGAGATAAGAACAAAGAAAGAAAAGATTCTTTCTTTCTTTCTTCTTCTTCTTCTTCGTGGATGAGAGAAAGAGAGAGAGAGAGAGAGAAAGAGAGAGAGAGAGAGAGAAAGAGAGAGAGAGAGAGAGAGAGAGATGTGATTTTTGATCTTCACATCAAATTGCTTAAGGATTTTAAGAAGATTGAAGATGAAGTTTGAAGATTTGGCAAGAAATTCAAGTAAGTCATCTTTTGATTTCTTGGTTTAATTGAAGTTGTGTTTGAGTTTGATAGATTGTTTAAGAGTGTGTTGTTTGATTTTGATATGTTTAAGAGTATGTGAGTAAATTGATTATGGATTTTAAGGATGGATTGAAGAAAAGAGTAAGTGTGTTGAAAGAGATGGTGTTGTAATTGTGTTTAAGGTTTGTAATGATGTTTGTGATTTGTGATTGATGTATGTGGGAGTTGTTTTGATGTTTTGTAAGTTTAAGATGGTTTTTGGGTATGTTTTGGTAAGTTTGTTTGAAGTGGATGTTGGTGATAAGGGGTGTTTTGTTGGGTGTCTTGTTGTTTTGGCTGGAATCTGGATTTTTGGCCTGACACGCCCATGAGCACGTCCAGGTTCTTAGGCGTGTCAATTATGTTGGTGGCAGTAGGTTTCGACACGACTAGTAACACGCCCGTGTTGGTGAGCGTGTCATAGCTACTGTGAGATTTGAGAATTTACACGGCCATGAGCACGCTCATGTTGTTGGACGTGTCGATGTTTTGTGTGAGGCAGAATGTATTACACGCCCAGTGACACGCCCGTGGTATTGAGCGTGTCAAAGCTTCTGTATTGTTGGTTTAGGGCACGATCAAGGACACGCCCGTGTTGGTGAGCGTGTCATGTGTGTGGAGTTTGCCCTAGTTGATTCTTACCTATATTATCTTATGTGTATCTCTAAGTAAGTATGTATGATCACTTTTGGGGTTAGGTGTTGAAGAGATTGAGTTGCTTTAATCCAAGTACTGAAGGATTTATGAAAGAAAAAGTAGATGGATGTGAGTTTTTCTTGAGGTAAGTACAAAACTTCATTTGATTTCATATATTTATATGATTTAGGACCTTAACACCTTCAGCTATAAATGTGTTAATGTATTATATTGTTGATGTATATATATATGGATAATGTATATGTTATGGAAGGTGAAAGATGTGATGATATAATTTGTATGATGTGAAAGTAATGTTATGATTGATGTATGCCTAGATAATGTTCAATGCCATTGAGTGATGATAGAAATGATATGATAGATTTGCCTAATTGATGTTATACATGTATACTTGAATAATAAAGTGTATTATTGTGAATAAGAATGTGATATGAAGCCATTGTGATTGGCTATGATGAATCAAATGTGATATGAAGCCATTGTGATTGGCCATGATGAATCAAATGAGATGTGAAGCCATTGTGATTGGCTATAATGATAATTGAGAATGATATTGATAAAGAAATAATAAATGAATTGTGTGACTAATGTGTTATTCCATTTTCAGAGTTTGTTGTTGGTGGCATGCCTATAGTAACAATCTCTTGAAGTTAGGTTGGGCTTGATCCTTGAAGCCAAGTTGGGTTGAAGTTTAACATGTTTTACTCCCCTTGAAGCTTGGTTGGGTCTAGTCCTTGAAGCCTAATTGAGATGTTACAACCCTTGAAGCTAGGTTGGATTGGTTCTTGAAGCCAAGTTGGGTTGATACTTAGCATGCTTTGTTCCCCTTGAAGCTTGGTTGAGCCTAATCCTTGAAGCCTAGTTGGGATAATGATAAATGTGATAATTAAACCAAAGCATTAACTCTGAAAATTGAATGGCATATTAGTGTGTTGTTTGGGCCCGAGTCTGTCTTTGTTGTCAATGTGATATTCAAATGTTGAAATAAATGAATAATGGGATTTATGGCTGACTTTGTTGAAAGTGTGATTCATGATTAATGAATTGTGAATAAAATGATGTTATGAAGTATGATTTTGTAATGTATGTAATAATATATTGAAAGTGAATATGGCTTGAGGAGCTTTGTTGAGATATGATTTTATGAAAATATAGTATGATGTGTAAAATGTATATGAATGTGGAATTTGTGAGTATTGTTTTCATGAAGGTTTGGATAGGTCATTGAATGGTGATTTATTGAAATGATGTATATGTTTATGTATATGAGATAGGAAGGGTAAGTATCGTGTTGTGAATGTTCCATGTAAATATGTATATAATTTATGAGATTTGTGGGAATATATGAAGAATACATTGAGAAAGGAAAACGGGGTAAAAGAACAATAAAACATGATGCTAAAAATATGAGGTATGATTCTTTGGTAAAGCATATATTTTATATTTTATATTTATTTGTACTTCTAAGCTCTCGGGCTTAGCGCGGTTGTGTAATCGCGCAGGTGATTATGCGATTGATCTGGAAGTTCAGCTGTTATGCCACGAGAAGGGTAAGAGTGTCTCGAGACCAACTAGAAGGTGATGCATACATATGTGATTTTAATTATATTGTATTTTTATAAGAATCATGATATTTGTAAATGTTCTTTAAATTAATGTAATATTGCTTGAACTTGGATAAAGGTTTTAAATAATTGAAACGAAAAGTAACATTCTTATACTTTATATACGTATTGTATGTATACCAGGTATATGTATAGTACTTATACAGAGTATGGGGGTGTTACAATGAAGAAGAATTTTAAGGAGTGTAGATTTTATACACTTACCAAGAGAATAAAACCAAATGGCCAATACCCTAGCCACATTGGCTTTGGTGTGGAAAAATCCTGTCAACTTATTTTTTAAGCCTCTGGTTTTGACCAGTTCATCAATCCTTGTTATGAATATGAAATAATCATGAAAACTGATACATACTATGATGCATGGCATGACACGATAAGATAGTTCTTGGAAAATAAGGAATACCCATTGGGAGCAACAAGGGAAGAGAGAAGAGCCATAAGGCGATGGTCCTTGCAATGCATCACCTTTCATGGAGAGTTGTATCAAAGATGGCCCGATGGAGTGCACTTGAGATGTTTAAGGAAGTCCAAAGTTGAGCAGATCATGTCAAAAATACATGAGGGAAGTTATGGACCACACATGAATGTATTAGCCCTAGTTAAGAAAATAATTCAACAAGGCTACTACTAGTTGACCATGGAGAGAGACTGTATAGATTTTGTAAAGAAGTGCCAGCAATGTCAGATGTATGATAATTTAAATAACATGCCTGCTGAAAAATTACATTCTATATCTTCACCTTGGCCTTTCGCAATTTGGGGGATTGACATTATCGGGGAGGTACATCCGACGGCTTCAAACGGTCACCGTTTCATTGAAGTAGCAGTGGATTATTTTTCAAAATGGGTTGAGTCTGAATCTTTTAGCAAGCTGAAGACAAGGTAAATGGCTAGATTTATTAAAAAGAATCTCATCTGCAGGTATGGGATCCCACACAATGTGATATCGGACAACTGGGTATAGTTTCAAGGAGCAGTTAATGACTTACTCTCGAAATACCGAATCCACGATCACTGATCCTCCCCTTATAGACCGAAGGCTAATGGTGCAGTGGAAGTAACAAACAAGACAATTAAGCAAATTCTATCTAAGATGACCAAGATGTATAGGGATTGGTCGGAGATACTTCCTTTCACTTTATGGGGTTATAAAATAAGTGTACGAACTCTGGCTAGAATGACACCATTTTCCTTGATTTATGGGATGAAAGCAGTGTTGCCAATTGACATTGAGATCAAATAATTGAGGGTAGTCTTAGAAGCTGAATTGCCTGAGATGGAATGGGTAGTGAGTAGATACACACAGTTAGCTTTGTTAGAAGAGAGGAGGTTAAAAGCTTTGTATCATCATCAGCTGTATAAAAGAAAGATAGCTTGGGCTTATAATAGAAGGGTTAAAATCAGGAAGTTTAAAGTTGGTGACTTAGTGTTGAAGCAGTGTAAGCCTAATGTCCTTAATCTAAGAGGAAAGTTTAGACCGAGTTGGGAAGGGTCGTATGTTGTAAAGCACATCATGAACAAGGGTGCAATCAAGCTATTAGACATGGATGGGAACGAGTTTAGTGAGCTAGTGAACATTGACAAGTTGAAGAGGTTTTATGTATATAAAAAAAAAAGAGCTCGCTAGGTTGAAAACCCAAAAAGGGCAGCCTAGGTAAAAGTTAGAGCAGTCCGCTACTTCTAAAAACCCAAAAGGGCAGGCTAGGAAACAATTAGAGCTAAATGAGAGAAAATTATCAACTAGAAAACCATAAAGGGCTCGTTGGTGATAGGAGTGATCTTGTGTATACTGGCTTTATGTTTGTTTGTTCCCCAATTTAATAAAATAGAGTTAATATTAAAATTATTCTATGTGCACTATTTCAAAATAATTTGACCATTAGGGTAAAATAAATTATGCAATAGTAAAGGGTGATGACAAATTATAAAAGGAAAAAAAATCTTTTATTAACATCATTCATCCTAACATCATTTTTTCTAAGGAATTGACAAGTGTAAAATCGATGGTAAATGATAAGTGTAGCGTGCAGGCCAGCTTTTCTTCAGTAGATCCAAAAAGGCTTCAGTCAGACGGGGCATGTCCAAATTAAGAGTAAACTCAGAGCCTCAAAGCTCAGCTCCATACTGGTGGTCAAGTCGATGAGGATCATAGAAAGTGCATCAACAAAAGGCAGCAAGAGGAACATACATAAGATACGTACGAATGGTAACATGGGTAATTGTGAGTGGGGATTTTTGCCCCCACTCCCAGTGGAATGGTTCTTGCGACTTCGGCACTGTTTAGGCTCGGGGCCTTAGAGAACATGGACCTAAGTCCGAAGAAAATGGAGTCGCCACCCGGACGGGCCGGGAAAAAAAGAAAGGGGTGGATGACTCGATTCCTAAGGAATCCCCAACCGGTTCAGAAAGTTGGGTATGTGTGGGGAAGGTGAGAAATGGCCCAGCACCCCCACAATGCCCGGTTCATTGGAACCGGCCTCCTTTACAGGTCTTAATATTATAAAATTCTTAAATATAACAATATTATTTATACTACACACAATAAAAAGAAAGCATCATTATATTAAAATCAAAGTAATTTCCAAACAAAACAAAACAAATAAATGGACACCCATCCGAAGATGGAAACATGTCCTTACATCACATGCCTAGATAGGACACCCACCGAAAGGTAGAAACATGCCCTTTACATAAGTTCTAAGATAGAAAAGCAAATTAAATTACATGATATTTAACTAATGAGGTACCCACCAAGTGGAAACATACCTCTTATAACATTTAGAAATCTAAATAAATTGATAAAACTAAATAACCAATCATAATAAATAAATTATTCATCAAAGGTACCAAATATCAATAAAAAGTAAACATCCATCCATGATAAATAAAATAAACCAAGCATTAAATTCAAATAAATTAAAGCATAAGAAATAAAACCAAGCATGATCAAATATGGAATTGAATAAGGTAAATAAAAATCAAAATCAAAATTATAGCTATTGTTTCCATTTAGGGTTCTTTATCTCATGTGTTAAGGTTTTGGAATTTATAAAATTAAGCTACTGTGACTTTTTTTACGAAATTAAAATAGATTGAGGTTTTATGTTTTAAAAGGTTGGTAAGACTCTTTGATTAACTAAATTAAGGTTTGAATGGTGAAATCATTAAACTAGGGTTTTAGACACTTTAAAATACTTTTGATTTATGGTTTTAAATGGTGATTTCAAGCTTACTGTGTAAATTTAAAATATTTATGGTTTTTAATGCTTTAAAGAATTAAGGTTTAGAAGAAGTTAGGGTTTAAGGTTTTAAAGGGGTTAAAATTTACTATTTTAGGTTTAGAAGTTGAATTTTGGGTTTAGTGTTTTAGAATTTAGGGTTTCGGTGGTGCATGATTTTTAGAATTTGGAAAAAGCAATTGATAATTTTATGAAGTTTTATGAATTTAAACAAACGGATTAAAGTTTTTATTAATAGAAAAGATGTTTTTTTTAAAAGCTTTTTGAAAGAAACAGAACCTAGTTTAAAATTTTGAAAGAAATAGAATCAAATTTTGGTTTTATTGAAAAATATATTTAATGAGGGTTTTAAGATTTTAAAGAAGTAAAAATAACAATTTTAAGCCTTTTGGAAAATAAACCAATGAAATAAGGTTTTTTTTTCTAACTTTAGAAAAAGTAAATTATAGTTCTAATATTTTAAATTTTGAAAAACACAAAATCCTAGTTTTAGCTACTGTGAAAAAATATAAAGAAATTAGAATTTCATACCTTATTTTGTAAGTTGCACCAAAATTGCTTCTTGGATGAACAAGCTCAAAAGACCAGCCTTTTTACCTTTTTAATCCCTTAAATCGTGTTTCTGATACTTTAAAAATCAATTGAATTCAAGCTTTTCCTTCACGGATTTGGATTTTCTTTTTCACTGTCCCTTTTGGCCTCCCAATTTCATTGGCTTTAGTCCTTATTTATAGTGGTTTGATATGGTTTATTCCTAATTAATTACGGCAAGTAATATTAATAAGAAAAGGAAACCGAAACCTAATTCAATTAGGTTTCAAAAAATTTGCATCGGAAAAATTTCGCTGCCGAAAAAAATTGCCGCAGGAAAAAATGCACTGGTAAAAAAATCTATCACAGGAAATTGCAGCAGTGGGCGAGGAGTGGGCGTCGCCCGCAGAAAATTCCTGTGGGCGACCATTTCACCTGCAGAAAAAATCTGCAGGCGAAATGGCTTGGGCTATTTCGCCCGCAGGAAATTCCTGCGGGCGAAATGCCCACGCGACAATTTTTTCGTCGCCGATTTTTTCGACGCCGATTTTTATTTTTATTTTGATTTGTTTATTTTTATTTTTTATTAATAACAATTAAATACTAAAGTAAAAAATATTTAATTAAGATAACAAAAATTATTTTTGACCAATTAGACAACAAAAATCATTTTGGACTAAATAAAACATATTGGACCGGACTGGGACAAAATTTAAGGGTCTAAAGTTTACCCCCTGCTTGAATGATCTGAAACTTTAGTGAAAGAGAGTGAAAAGCAATAAGACTTAATTTTTGAGATGGTTGAGGTTTTGGGTTCTGGACCCGGTTTGAGTTTTGGACTTAAGGATAAATTCTAGGTTCTAGACCTAAGAAAAGTTTGGGTTCTGGACCTGATTCGAGTTCTGGACTCAAGGATAATTCTAGGTTCTCGACCTAAGGAACATTTGGGTTCTGGACCCGGTTCGAGTTATGGACTCAAGGATGATTCTAGGTTCTGGACCTAAGGAAAATTTGGGCTCTGGACCCGGTTCGAGTTCTGGACTCAAGGATAATTTTAGGTTCTGGACCTAAGAAAAATTTGGGTTCTGGACCCGATTCGAGTTCTGGACTCAAGGATAATTCTAGGTTCTGGACCTAAGGAAAATTTGGATTCTGGACCCGATTCGAGTTCTGGACTCAAGGATTATTCTAGGTTCTGGACCTAAGGAAAATTTGGGTTCTGGACCCGATTTGAGTTCTGGACTCAAGGATAATTCTAGGTTCTGGACCTAATGGTAAATTTGGGTTCTGTACCCGAGAGATTTGGATATTCGATCCTAAACTAGACTCAGATACTCGATCCTAACTGGATTCTAATTGGGATACTCGATCCTAAATTGGGTTTGGATACTCGATCCTAACTGGATTTGGACACTCGATCCTAAATAGGGTTTGGATACTCGATCCTAACTAGGGTTTGGATACTCGATCCTAAACTGGATTGGGATACTCGATCTTAATTGGATTTGGACACTCGATCCTAAGCTAGATTTGGATTGGGATACTCGATCCTAAATTGGATTGGGATTGGCTTTGGATGCTCAATCCTTACTAGATTTGAATTGGGATACTCGATCCTAAATTGGATTGGGATTGGCTTTGGATGCTCAATCCTAACTGGATTTGAATTCGGATACTCGATCCTAAATTGGGTTCGGATACTCTATCATAACTGGATTTGGACACTAGATCCTAAATAGGGTTTGGATACTCGATCCTAAACTGGATTGGGATACTCGATCCTAAGCTGGATTTGGATTGGGATACTTGATCCTAAATTGGATTGGGATTGGCTTTGGATGCTCAATCCTAACTGGATTTGGATTGGGATACTCGATCCTAAATTGGATTTGGATACTCGATCCTAAATCAGATTTGGGTACTTAGACCCAAGATTGGGTAGTTGGACCCGAGATTTGAATTTGATTTGAGTATTTTGAACCCGAGATTGGGTACTTGGACTCGAGCTTAAATTGATTTTGATTTAATTTGGGTACTTGGACTCGAGATTGGGTAATTGGACCCAAGAATGAATTTAACTAACTTTTTATCAGTTGAGAAGTCTGACTGCTCCGGCCGTTCTATGCATTGTGGTTCTTTAGCCTCAAAACGGATCTTTACCCTTGGAGATTGGGTCTTCACCCTTGCAAATGGATCTTCATCTTCTGACATCGGGTCTTCACCCTTGCAAATGGATCTTCATCCTTTGAGATTGGGTCTTTACCCTTGAAACATGGGTCTTTATCCATTGGAGGTCGGGTCTTTACCCTAGATTCAACTCTTTTAGCTGGATTGGTCTTTTGTCTTTTGTATCTTCATTCTTTTGAGAGTTCTAATATTCCATTCTTTTGTTCTTCCTTTTTGCAAAGATTTAGCTATTTTTAATTGGACCTTATATCTCTTCAGTTTTTAGCTTCTTCTCAAATTTCTTTTCTAAATCAGCAATCATCTTTTCAACATCAGAAGTCTCGATCTTTTCAATAGTTGCCTTCTCAACAACCTTTGGCTCCTTTTTGTCTTGAAGGTCTTGGTAATATTGAGCCCAATCATCATCATCAATGATTACCTTATCATCATCAAAAGCTACTTCATCAACTTTAGTCTTCCCCTTGACTTTCTTGGTGCTAGCAGATGCTTCGGCATTATTTCCTAAAATTGTAGCTAGTTGATTCTTTATGGTCTCGGCCATGGCCTCTTTTATTTCTTCCATCTTGGCATTAAGGGCTTCATCCACCATTCTTTGAATTTATTCGAGCTCCATTGTTTTTGGTGAGCAAGTGATTGATTCGTTGCTAGATACTTCATCTTTGGCGTAGGTCGGATTGTCGTAGGCTTTTGAACTTTCGTAATCCAGGGCTGTGAGCCAGAAAGGATAAATGATATAAGATGCAAATGTATGCATGTATGCATGTATGCACAAACAATCAATGAAGAAAGATAATTAGGATGTTCCTTCCAACCTTATAACATCCACACACTAATGGCGAGTCTCTTTTCCTAGGTATATGGTTAACAAAATACCAACATGGGGTATCTTGCTTTCGAATAATTACCTCGGACGTTTCAACCAATAGTTATATTTTCGAAATGGAAATCAATCTATGATAATTACTATTAATTAGGTTTTAATCCATTCAACCAACTATAGTAGCTTTTATGCTATATTGGATTAAAACAAAATTAAGAGATTTATTACAAATAGATTTCTCACTTGAAAAAGGTAACTAATGATTCATGCCAAAAACAAGCCCAATGTTAATTTATTCTTAGTGTAAACTAGGCCCACAATTGATTTTTGGTATTTCATAATTGACCTAAATATTTTTCCAAGCTCTTTTAAAGAAAGTTTGGATGAAAATAATTTTGTTTCTAAGCCCATTGTAAAAGATTTTTTAAAAAAATGGATTTTGGGATTAGTATTTGGGCCATGAGCAAAAGAATTTTTGATTTGTTTTTAGAAAAGTCTTATATCCAAAGACCATCTTGAAAAGTTTTGAAAATAGTTTTGGTCTTTTGGATTTTAAAGAAAAATTTATTTTGAGCTTACAAAATACTTAGGTCATATTAGAAAAAGAACAAACCAAATAACCCATGATTTAAACTAAGATAAACTAACCATAGTCAAACAACATGCATTTGGGGTAAAACCTAAGGAAAGTAACTAGGCCAATTACATGAGCTTCAGTCTTTAGGTTAAAAGGCTTAGGTTCCCATAGCAAGTATATACCAAATGGTACAAGGCTATGAGTGGTTATGCCATGCTCAATCTTCATACCATGAGTGAAAGTATGGTATCCCTTACATAACATAACACGAGTAACACGGGCGTCCTAACTCACGCACACAATGCAATCTAATATGATGCAATGGATAATATCATTATATGAAAGAATAGAAAAATTTAAAGACCAACGAAATCAACTTCTCTTATCCCCAGTGGAGTCGCCACTGTGAGCTGGGATTTTTACCCCCACTCCCGGTGGAATGGTTCTTGCGACTTCGGCACTGTTTAGGCTCGGGGCCTTAGAGAACACGGACCTAAGTCCAGAGAAAATGGAGTCACCACCCAGACGGGCCGGGAAAAAAGAAAGGGGTGGATGACTCGATTCCTAAGGAATCCCTAACTCCCTAATGGGTTCAGAAAGTTGGGTACATGTGGGGAAGGTGAGAAATGGCCCAGCACCCCCACAACGCCCGGTTTATTGGAACCGGCCTCCTTTACAGGTCTTAATATTATAAAATTCTTAAATATAACAATATTATCCATACTACACACAATAAAAAGAAAGCATCATTATATTAAAATCAAAGCAATGTCCAAACAAAACAAAACAAATAAATGGACACCCATCCGAAGATGAAAACATGTCCTTACATCACATGCCTAGATAGGACACCCACTGAAAGGTAGAAAGATGCCCTTTACATAAGTTCTAAGATAGAAAAGCAAATTAAATTACATGATATTTAACTAATGAGGTACCCACCAAGTGGAAACATACCTCTTATAACATTTAGAAATCTAAATAAATTGATAAAAGTAAATAACCATTCATAATAAATAAATCATTCATCAAAGGTACCAAACACCAATAAAAAGTAAACATCTATCCATGATAAATAAAATAAGCCAAGCATTGAATTCAAATAAATTAAAGCATAAGAAATAAAACCAAGCATGATCAAATATGGAATTGAATAAGGTAAATAAAAATCCAAATTATAGCTATTGTTTCCATTTAGGGTTCTTTATCTCATGTGTTAAGGTTTTGGAATTCATAAAATTAAGCTACTGTGACTTTTTTTACGAAATTAAAATAGATTGAGGTTTTATGTTTTAAAAGGTTGGTAAGACTCTTTGATTAACTAAATTAAGGTTTGAATGGTGAAATCATTAAACTAGGGTTTTAGACACTTTAAAATACTTTTGATTTATGGTTTTAAATGGTGATTTCAAGCTTACTGTGTAAATTTAAAATATTTATGGTTTTATGGTTTTTAATGCTTTAAAGAATTAAGGTTTAGAAGAAGTTAGGGTTTAAGGTTTTAAAGGGGTTAAAATTTACTATTTTAGGTTTAGAAGTTGAATTTTGGGTTTAGTGTTTTAGAATTTAGGGTTTCGGTGGTGCATGATTTTTAGAATTTGGAAAAAGCAATTGATAATTTTATGAAGTTTTATGAATTTAAACAAACGGATTAAAGTTTTTATTAATAGAAAAGATGTTTTTTTTAAAAGCTTTTTGAAAGAAACAGAACCTAGTTTAAAATTTTGAAAGAAATAGAATCAAATTTTGGTTTTATTGAAAAATATATTTAATGAGGGTTTTAAGATTTTAAAGAAGTAAAAATAACAATTTTAAGCCTTTTGGAAAATAAACCAATGAAATAAGGTTTTTTTTCTAACTTTAGAAAAAGTAAATTAAAGTTCTAATATTTTAAATTTTGAAAAACACAAAATCCTAGTTTTAGCTACTGTGAAAAAATATAAAGAAATTAGAATTTCATACCTTATTTTTTAAGTTGCACCAAAATTGCTTCTTGGATGAACAAGCTCAAAAGACCAGCCTTTTTACCTTTTTAATCCCTTAAATCGTGTTTCTGATACTTTAAAAATCAATTGAATTCAAGCTTTTCCTTCACGGATTTGGATTTTCTTTTTCACTGTCCCTTTTGGCCTCCCAATTTCATTGGCTTTAGTCCTTATTTATAGTGGTTTGATATGGTTTATTCCTAATTAATTACGGCAAGTAATATTAATAAGAAAAGGAAACCGAAACCTAATTCAATTAGGTTTCAAAAAATTTGCATCGGAAAAATTTCGCTGCCGAAAAAAATTGCCGCAGGAAAAAATGCACTGGTAAAAAAATCTATCACAGGAAATTGCAGCAGTGGGCGAGGAGTGGGCGTCGCCCGCAGAAAATTCCTGCGGGCGACCATTTCACCTGCAGAAAAAATCTGCAGGCGAAATGGCTTGGGCGAGGAGTGATGCATGATTTTTAGGATTTGGAAAAAGTAATTGATAATTTTATGAAGTTTTATGAATTTAAACAAACGGATTAAAGTTTTTATTAATAGAAAAGATGTTTTTTTAAAGCTTTTTGAAAGAAACAGAACCTAGTTTAAAATTTTGAAAGAAATCTAAGCAAGAATTTGGTTTTGTTGAAAAATATATTTAATTAGGGTTTTAAGATTTTAAAGAAGTAAAAATAACAATTTTAAGCCTTTTGGAAAATAAACCAATGAAATAAGGTTTTTTTTTTACTTTAGAAAAAGTAAATTAAAGTTATAAGATTTTAACTTTTGAAAAATACAAAATCCTAGTTTTAGCTTCTGTGAAAAAATATAAAGAAATTAGAATTTCATACCTTATTTTGTAAGTTGCACCAAAATTGCTTCTTGGATGAACAAGCTCAAAAGACCAGCTTTTTTGCCTTTTTAATCCCTTAAATCGTGTTTCTGCTGCTTTAAAAATCAATTGAATTCAAGCTTTTCCTTCACAGATTTGGATTTTCTTTTTCACTGTCCCTTTTGGCCTCCCAATTTCATTGCATTTGGTCCTTATTTATAGTGGTTTGATATTGTTTATTTCTAATTAATCACGACAAGTAATATTAATAAGAAAAGGAAACCGAAACCTAATTCAATTAGATTTCAAAAAATTTGCGTCGGAAAAATTACGCTGCAGAAAAAAATTACCGCAGGAAAAAATGCGTTGTCAAAAAAATCTGCCGCAGGAAATTGCGGCAGTGGGCAAGGAGAGGGAAAAATGGCGTGTGCCATTTCGCTCGCAGAAAAAATCTAATTTTTTCGACGCCGATTTTTAATTTTTATTTAATTTTTCGTCGCCGATTTTTTCGACGCCGATTTTTTATTTTTATTTGTTTATTTTTATTTTTTATGAATAAAAATTAAATACTAAAGTAAAAATTATTTAATTAAGATAATAAAATTTATTTTGGACCAATTAGACAACAAAAATCATTTTGGACTAAATAAAACATATTGGACCTGACTGGGTCAAAAATTAAGGGTCTACAGTAATCTTCCACCAAGGTACCAACCAACGGATGTTTATCACAGCTCGTGAGCGGATCCAGTCAATCCAGTCAGCATATGAAGAAACAGGATGGAGTAGTTTCCAAGCAAAATGATGTCATGGCAAATATCTGGTAAAGTCCATAGATGGGGTGTAAAGTAAGCAAAGGTGCTCCTGTAGCCAGATCTGTAAACATAAGTAATAATTTAAAAAAAAATTTGTTAGGTTAAAAACCCACAAGGGCGGCCTAAGCAAGAATTAGGATGGTTTGCTAGTTCCGAAAACCCACAAGGTGAGAAATGGGGTCCGGTAAGTTTAAAACCCGCAAGGGCGGCTTAGAAAAAAATTAGGATAACTCACTAGTTTCGAAAACCCACAAGGGCAAACTAGGCAAAAATTAGAGCACTAAAAATAAAAGGCCTAAATTGAAAACCCAAAAGGGCAATTTAGGCAATTACTTAACGCAGCAAAGGACTCCTATCCAATCTTCTTGAAGATTATGTCTTGAATTGATCTAAGCCAACTAGGGTTTCAGCCAAGATCACGGGTATTGGTGACAATCCTCCTTCCATTTGGTCCACGATATCCAAAACTCATGGATCAATATTGCCGTAAGGAGAAACAAGCAATAATTGACCAAGCATGTAAACATAAAACATGCACCCCTAAGTTTTGGTGGGAGCCAAATGGGAAGTGCAAAAGTCAATCAAGGAACCAAGCAGAATTTTCTCACCTCTCATCAATTGTAGAACTTCAGGCTTTGAAAGTTGAAATAGTATCTACACCTTTTGATGAGTCTTCGAAGTCAGTATGGGCAATGTTATTGGCTGATTGCTTGGATATCCGAGAATAGCTTAAAATTCTTCAATCATGGGATAAATTTCAAATATGTTTATCTTGAAAGTCTTAGTTTTCACATCCCAAAAGGAAGCCATGACATGTAAAATGGAATGGTCTAACTTGACATTTTGGAAGCACTTTAATATATTGAGTTGAGACCATAATGTTTGTTCCCAATTTATAGGCTTGATGGTCTTGAATAAATTCTTTATCTTTTTCAAATTCACCTCATTCATTATGGGCGCCACAATTGCAATTGATTTAAATTGTTAAAGACCAAATCTGAAATTAGAATTTGAGATTATATGGAATGCAATTACCTTAGATTTATTGCAGCGCTACTACTTTGAATGTCAAAGAAAAGTAAGAGGTTTATTGATTTTTATAGCCACTGGCCGAAGTTCAAGTTGTCTAAGGCAAGAAAAATCCATGTCGAATTAAGTTAAAATTTTAATCCATGTCGAAGTAAGTTTAGTTCGCTGCAAAGTGGAAAATTGTTAAACCTAATCTGTGTAGGTATTGGTTTTATAGATTTAATTAATCCATGTCGAATCATTTTAAATGAATTTTGACATGGTATGAATTTGTACATATATCTGTAATATAGAAAAGTCAAACTAATTTTTTTAAAAAAATCCAAACAATAAAAAATGTCATTTAAAAAGTGAAAATATTTTATTTATCACAGTACATTATTTACCATAAGCTTCTCAGTGTATTACAAGCAAAATCACTATGAAGGAGGAGCGGCCTGTAGTTGAATAAAGTACTCAAAAATTTATTGCCTGTTGGAGGTGGAGGCACATCATCTGCCTAGTTTTCTTCCAAGAAAGAAGCGCCTAGATCATGGTTATCCTGAGAATCAATCCTATCATAATTAAACCCTGAGAAGGGAGGTGGCATGTCATGGTCATCCATCTAGATGCACTACGATCTCTATAGCCTTGAAATCTAAAGTTTTGAAAGTTCTGTTCAAGATGATCCGCACGCTAGCGACTAGCGGCTAATTCCTCCCACAACTTCTGGTTCTGCTCTTTAAGCATTTGTTTTGAGCTAGAAAAGGAAAAGTTTGGTTCATACATTTTCATGCATACATTCAACATATATAAATATGAAACGGGAAATACAAACTAGATAGCTTAGATCGAAGCCCTAAAACATGAAAGATGGATCAACATAGGGCGCTACGGGCAGCACATCTAGCTGCGATACAACTACATGAGATGGAATAGCCCCATCCTGACTGGGGCCACCTGATTGTTCCATCACCTGCAAAAATTTAATTTAAATGAGTACAATGACAGGGCAAGTCCAAGATTAAAAAAAATTCTGATTAAACTAAGAGGAGGCAACCATGGCATCATCATGGGCAGCATTCCTTTTACTATCTTCCTCCTCATCCTCTCCTCCCTCTTCATCCCCACTGCCTTTCTCTTCATCATCCTCCTCCTCCTCAATTTCCTCATCACCTTCTTCCACCATGTTATTACCCTCTTCTTCTTCTTCTTCTTCTTCTTCTTCTTCTTCTCCATTCCCTTCTTCCTCAAAATCTTTAAACCCATCAGGAGCAACCTCAAAGTGCAACAGCTAGTCTCGTATGAACTCTTTATATGACAAGTCTGGTCGAAGCAAGAAAGAATCAACATCATATCTGTTTTGGGCACGTCTCTAAATATTATCTGGCATAGATATACAAGTCAATATAGATGTTGGGATATTGGTTGGTACTCGCCTCTACTAAGGGCCAAGGAACCAATTGTGTACCCTCTCACCAAGAAGCCAACCACTAGAAACAGGCCTGTCAATGATTCAATGAGAGTTCTGTAGGGGTAATGCGTTATTCATGTTGGCAATCCAACTTGCCCTTTCCTTGACTCTCCACCAAGCAATGTTCACTTGAAAAATAATGACATAGGCAAGTTATTTTTTCAATAATACCAATTTTTTCTTTTACCTGATCCCAGTCAGGCGGCTCAGCTAGTAATACTAGGAATGTACATGATGACTACCGGCCACTTCTCTGCGACCCGATAATCACAAGCTTAATCTTGGGTATCCCATCCGTCTTCTAGGAATATCTGGCGCCCTCACCCGGTTATGTTCATATGCCCATACCTATCATGGTAAAAAAAAGGATCAAGCTTACTCATGTGCATCACTTGAATAAACGAAGAGAAGGATTCATACCTCGGGGATGACCATAAAGCCTGTAAATGATCTTGTAGACCCTTAATTTTTTACCAAGTCCAATCCGATATTTTAAAACAGTCAAAAATAATTTTTATTATTTATTTTAATATTATAATATAATATTTATTATTTAATTTTAAATTATATAATATTTATAATATATATTTTTAATAACAAAAATAAAAATAAATAAACAAAAATAAACAAACAAAAAAAATTGGATGATGAAGGGCATGCCAATTCACGGCAGGGCGTGCCCACCGTGAATTGGGGCATGTCAATTCACCGCAGGGTGTGCCCATGGCAAATTGGCTTACAGCCCGTGCCCCACCCCATGCAGCAGCCCACACCCATGGTCCACGTGCAATTTCCCTTGGCCGATTTTGCCAAAAACCTTATTTTACTCGGATGATTCAATTTATTTCGTAATTAGATTTTATTTCCTTAATTAATTAAGTTTTATTTTTTTTGAATTACCTATAAATAACAGTGTGAAACACAAAAATGGGGGGGGGGGGGGACTTTGGCAATTGATTCGGACTAGACTTTGAGTAATTTTTGGAGAGAGCAACGAGTGAATAAATTTAAATAGCAAGGAGATTTTCCTTAGGGACTTTTGGGATTTTCAACGAAAACAGAAATGGTGAGCAACAAAGCTTGAACATCAAACAGTGAAGCAACAAAATATCAAGCAGTGAGCAGTGAAACTAAACTACTAAACAAGGCAATAGCTGAGCATATTGTCTTGTGTTCAATTCAACCAATAAGTGTGAGGTTGGTGCAAATGAGAGTTTGGATCAAAGATTGATTATTGGTGGAATCAACAAACGGAGGTATGTCTCCTAAATTAATCTATTTAACACAGCGTACTAAGCTTGGATGATGATTGTTTATCCTTCATGATTAAACCTAGTGTGAGTGGGGATTTTCCCCCCACTCCCGCATGGAATGATTCTTTCGACTTCGGCACTGTTAGGCTGGGGGCCTTAGAGAACATGGGCCTAAGCCCGGAGAAAATGGAGCTGCCACCCGGATGGACAGAGAAAAAAAAATATGGTGGCCGAAAAAAAAAGGGGTGGATGACTCGATTCCTAAGGAATCCCCAACCCCCTAATGGATTTGAAAAGTTGGGTACATGTGGGGAATGTGAGAAATTGCCAGTATCCCCACAATGCCCGGTTCATTGGAACTAGCCTCCTTCTCAGGTCTTAATATTATAAAATTCTTAAATATAATGATATTATCCATACTACATGCAATAATTAAAATAAAGCATCGTTATATTAAAATCAAAGCAATGTTCAAACAAAATAAATAGATGGACACCCATCTGAGGATGGAAACATGTCCTTACATGGTCCAATGTCTAAAACTAAATAGGACACCCATCGAAAAGTGAAAATGTCTCCTTTATATTAATTCTAAAATATAAAAATAATTTAAATTACATGAAATTTAATTAATGAGATATCCAATTATGAAAACATACCTCTTACAATTTTAATAAACAAATAATAATTGAAAAAAAATATTCATCCATGATAAATTAAATAAACCAAATATCAAAATTAAATAAATCAATCATCAAGATATATAATAAACTACATAATCAAATCTAAAATTAAATAAACCAATAAATATATAAATTTAGGTTTACATCTTGAATTAGAGTTTTTAATCAAAATTAGGGTTTGGAATTCTTATGAAAAAGGATTGGGGTTTATGAAAATAGGATTAAATGGAATTAGGATTTAACTAAATTGTATTTTAGGTTAGATTCAAAGAGGTTGAATTAAATCAAGTTATTTAAATTTTATAATAAATCATAACCAAACATTATTTGCTGCTGGACTAAATAACTATAATATAGTATTATTGGAATTAAATCAACAATCTTCATGCTACTGGATTCAAGCAATTGTAAACTATTATAAACTTAAATGAACTAAAGAAAGAATAGCACACCTTCGTTTGTTGGCTCTACTAAATTTAAAGAGTTTTAATCAAACTTTTTTTAATATTTGCTATTGCCTAAATCAATTTATTTCTTTTGTTGAAGTTTGACAATTTGCAATTGTCTTGACACTGCCTTGATCACAATTACTGACCCTTTTTTATTTTAATTATCAATTCTTATCTCTGTTGCTCCCTCTCTTACTCTCTGTCTATGTCGCTCTTTTTTTATAATTAGTGTTTTGTAAAATTGCTACCGTCTCTTTTTCTTTACTGCCAAATTCTTAATACAAATTCCTGCCGATCTATTCATCCCTTGCCTATTTGTGTTAATTATGTATTTATAAAGAAACCAATACTTTAGCTAAAACCTAATCCGACTCTCATAAGTTAATTAGGAAGTCTAATAGCCGGTGCAATTATGTTTAGGACTCAAATTAAAGGCCGAAATTGACAAGGAGTGCACTCATATCAATTCTCATATCAATTTGGGCTAGCCAAATTGATATGAAATTGCCTCATATCAATTTGGACTAGCAAAATCGATATGAAATTGCCTCATATTGATTCGGCTTGCCAAAATCATTATAGAGCACTTGCCCATATCGATTTGGCAAGCTCAAATTGATATGGGCAGTACCCATATCGATTTGGCCATCCCAAATCAATATGGGCAGTACCCATATCAATTTGAAAAAACCAACTCGACCAAAACCATTAATTTTGACTCAAATCGGTCCAAAATAATTAAATTTTCAGCCAATATTTTTGAAATTTTGATATAACTTCCAATTTAATTCTAAAATTAGGTTTAAGAAATCTAAATTCATAATGGACCAACATAAACCTTTTAAATTTAAATCGATCCAAATTTAAGAGTCTACATTTTGCATCCTGTTTAAATGATCTGAGACTTGGTTGAAGAGAGTGAAAAGCAACATGACTTTGAGAAGATTTTGGATGAGGATGGGTTCTCGACCCGAGGTTGAAAATGCTTTGGGTTATTGATCCAAAAAAGATTTGGGTATTTGAACCTGGGGCTGAGTACTTGGACTCGAGACTGAATTTGATTTGGGTACTTGGACCCAAGACTGGATTGGGTACTTAGACCGGTGATTGGGTACTTGGACCCGAGACTTAATTGGGTACTTGGACCCGTGATTGAATTGGGTATTTGGACCCAAGACTTGGTACTTGGACCCGAGACTAAAATTAATTTGGATACTTAGACCAGAGACTGAGTACTTGGACCCAAGACTGAATTGAATTTGGATCCCTAGACTCGAGACTGAATTAAATTTGGGTACTTGGACCTGAGATTGAATTGGATTGGGTACTTAGACCCGAGACTGGGTACTTGGACTCGATATTGAATTGGATTTAAGTAATTGGACTCGAGACTGGGTACTTGAACTCAAGATTGAATTGGATTTGGATACTTGGACCCGAGACTGGGTACTTGGACCCGAGACTGAATTAGATTTGGGTACTTGGACCTGAGACTGGGTACTTAGACCCGAGACTGAATTGGATTTGACTGACCTTTTATCAGTTAAGAATTCTGGCTTAACTAGTTGTTCCATTCTTTAATGGATTGTGGGTCTTTATCCATTAGAGATTGGGTCTTTACACTTACAATATGGATCTTTATCCATTGGAAAATTGGTCTTTACCCTTGAAACATAGATCTTTATCCATTGGAGATTGGGTCTTTACCCTTGAAACATAGATCTTTATCTATTGGAGATCGGGTATTTACCCTTGAAACATGGATCTTTATCCATTGGAAATTGGGTCTTTACCCTGGCTTCAGCTTTGTTAGCTGGACTGATCTTTTATCTTTTGTATCTTCATTCTTTTGAGAGTTCTAATTTTCTTCTTTTTCCATTCTCTTTGTTTTTCATTTGCACTTTTGAAAAAATTCAGCTATTTTTTTAGCTAGCCTTCATATCTTCTTCTTGCCCCCTGTGTGAAAAAATATTGGAAGTGAGTCTCAAAATATTTTGTACATGCATAAACTCAAAAAATTGAAAGGAGAAACTTTGCCCCCTGTGTAGGCTCAAACCCATGATTTTTTCTATGCAACTTTTGTTGATGTTTGTAGATTATCTAGTTTCTTCAGACAAGCATGCATTTCTTCTTTTGCAAAATGACTGGAGCTTCCTCAAGCAATGAGCCTTCCATGCCCCCTGACTCCATATCTTCTTTTGATTCTTTACTTTTATAGAGTGTTTGTTGTTCACTTTGACAAGATAATAAAATGCAATGTGATATGCTCATGTATGCATGATATGCATGAATAATACTTACAATGGTTCCATCGACTCACAGACTGAGGTGATTAGCTGAAGTGTTCTCATGGATTTCTTCCAGATGCCAATTCAGGTCTTGCACTAGAATGCAGAAGGCATCATTTTTATGGCTTTTATCTTATAGATGTTGAAAACATGAATAATGGAGGCCCAAGTAGCAGAGATACATCTATTTCAAATTATGATTCAGTATGTCAATTGGTAGCTTCTTCATAACCTTGCCAATAATCATTTCCTTTGCCCAATATGTCCTTCGAGGTTCGATGATTCGACATATTTCCCTTAACTTGAAGGCTTTGTAATTTTTTTTTTTAATTTTGATTTTGAAATCAAATGTTAGCTTTGCCAAATAAATATCAATTTACCTCAGGACTTGATTTTCAAATTTAACATATCTATAACATGACAACCCTAGTTACCATACTAAACTCGGGAATCATTTCTATTTAAGCAAGAATTGTTGCACTTCAGATAGGCACATACACATTACTTGGATAAAGGTCTCATTGATTTTGAATATTGTCTATCTCATATGCATGCTTATTCAAACTATCTCCACTAATAGACTCTACCTACCAAGAGAGATCAACAGGTCTTTGATAGGCTTGAAATGGGGTCTATAAGGGACATGGTTTAAATGAAGGTCATTTTGAAATTGGAGTTGATGTGATACTATGGACAAGCCTTCACACTACAAACTTCTTGTTGGAACTTTAGGCAATTGGAAATATGAAAAGATAGAGTTTTGAATGTTCTCCCATCTTCTTGGTGTTAATCTGGATCTCGATTGGACAGTTTTTGCCTTTACAAAAAGTTTGATATCCATATTTCATCATTTCATCTTTTTCCTCTGTAGGATTATCAAGCAAAGGACTTTCAAAAACTAGATGGTCTTTCTCCTTTTTCTCTGATTTTGATTGAATATTTGGTTGGGTTGTACCAATTCAAGTCAAACAGTCCTTATGGAAGTCTTTTGTTGCTTTAGGTAAAAGAGAACTTGGTTGGCTTTCTGAACCATTTTGGGTTTTATTTTATTTTCTTTTTCTTTTTTTCTTTGTCTTTCTTTTTCTTCTTTTCTTTTCTTCTTTTTTTTGGTTCTAGCTCTAAAAGAGTTGTCTTGTTTGTACCAATTTGCGTTTCTAATAATGGATGAGTGGAGTGACATAAATCTTCTTTAATAGAGATAAATCATTTGTTACTATGATATTATCTTGATAGATTGGAGATATTAGGTGAACTTCAACTACCCTTATGGTCTTGAGAACATCAACTATCCTTACAGTTTTGGATATGCATTCCATTATTTGATCGTCTTGCATCTTCACCTTAGTGATCATAAGACTTGTCAAAAGTATAATAATAGCTCAGGGCAAGTCATTGGGCTTATAAGTCAATAAAAAGAAAGCTAAAATTCTATGAAGGCTCAATGGGACAACTAGGGATTGATATTTAATAGGGTGGATACTAACTGTTGGCTTATCAAACAATGCCTAGATCATTTCTCCCTTAAATAAGTAGAGTTCAATTTTGCCTCAAAGGTTTGTCAAAGTATGTTCTAAGATTGATTAGGACCTAGACAAAGGTCATTATGCAGGAGCCCTCTCTAAGTAAGCATACAACTCAATGCAACAGAAAAATTCCCTCACCTAGTAAAGTTATTATAATGCACAGATAAGCTAATTTATAAATATCAAGTTAAATTCGTCATCGGTTGAGCACCAAAATGAACAAAAATAATTTAATGAAAATAATTTATTTCAAGCAACTTTAAATTTGAAAAACACGATTGTTCCATAAAATAGCAAATAAAGAAAATAAAACAAAAATCAAACAAGCCAAGGGAAGTTTGTTGAGTTAAGCTTCTTCTCCCTTCACATCTTCAATATTCCCATCTTAAAAAGAGGATAAGACAAGATCTTCCTCCAATCCTCCTCCTACCATGAAGTTGCTGGTGGTGGCACTGTAACATCCTCTGACAATTCTTATATAAAAAAACTATCAGAGAATGTTATTCGATATACTGTCAGTGCTCCAATCAATTCATTTACAAAATTCTCTTCCAACTGACAAAAATTTTTAAATAATAATACAATCTGTATAATACAACACTTATAAATCCAACATTTAAACTAATCTCTAATATCTCAAATAATCCAATTACTAATTATAAATCAGATAACCATCATAAGTTTTTCAAATCAAATAAATATATAATACATTGCTTTATTTGATAATCATTCACTAGAATCTCAAACTTCGTCCTGTAAATACATATATTCCTTTCATGTTTACAAATTTGTACAATCTCTCAAATAGCCAAAGTAAATTGTATATATACATTTTATAACTTATGAGTACAATATACAAAAGATCTATATATGTACTGTAGGTAATTTCCTGAGATTCTTAATTCCATTTCTTAGCTTGCTCCGATGTCCTGATACCTGCGTGTTGGAAAATAATTCTAACACGCTAAGCAAAGCTTAGTGGTGCTTGTATAAACATATTTTGTCACTTAATATTCAAGAAAAATATTTATGGAAATATAGTAACAACACTTAGTTTTAAGAAATATTTCAATATATTAACTAATTTCAATAACAAATCAACATAATATTCTGATTACACAAAATAATAACTTTAACTTTATAAAAGTCATCATGTTATACTATACTTTTAGTATTGCAACTTTTCTCTTTATGAATCATTTTATTTAAGACTTGCTTTCTCATTTGTTAATATTGCTCACAATACGCTTATTTTATTTTTCAATAAGTCTTACTTTTCAATTTCACATTTAGTATAATTTTATTCAATATATAATTTTCAGCACTTAAATTTAGTACTATACTTTGGGGCACTTTGTAGCTTATATCATTATATACACTTTCAATCATTGCAACACTTATAAAGTTATTAATTAATTTAATAACTTGAGCATAACATTTCTTTTCAGTGCATTAGAACTTTCACTTGTAAACATTAATATATATATTACCAATCACTTTCACATTGTAACACAGTAAGTCAATTTCAAGTAATTGAATTATATTATTATTTTGCATTTCTTCCATTATTCACAGCTATCATATTCACATATATTTTCAATTTAGATATCTTCATTAAATATGCCTATACATACTGAACTCAGATCATAGGTTTGAATAATATGTTAGTGTAGCAATTTTAATGCCAAATCTCCAAAATGTATAATGGTAATTATGCCCATTATCACTGATAACACAATGTGTCCATTAATGGCACGAGGTGCCCACTATTGCTATGGCTATCCTTCCTCTGGTTAGCCATTCAATCCAAAGCTAGATCTAAAATCAGTATGATTTGGGCAATTCATTAGTTTTGATTAACATTGAATTTTTTATATCATTTCAATAGTACAATACTTTTATCAACATTTAGTATGATATATATTTGTCACGTATCTAAAGTTTATCACTCTTTTCCATACTTTTAACACATACACATGAATTCTCAACACAAAAGTAAGAAACATAAACATAGCCTCATAGTAGGCCCATATATCACAAAATATAAGCTAAAAATATTATCTAGGTACCCCACGGTCGTGGCATCTCAACCCCACGCCGTGGGATAAAAAATGAAGCTGTCAAATACCTTTGTAGACCCCCACAGTCATGGCATTCAAGGGCCATGGCCATGGCATTCAGAACGGCTCTGTTTTATCAAAATTTTAAAGAAACAACCTCATTCTCAAACCCACGGTCGTGGCACTCAATTGCCACGCCCGTGGCATTAGTTTTGGGTCTATTTTCGGAGTAATTCTTCCTCCAACAGTTTTGAATTTGATACCACACCCATGGCACCTTTAAGCCACGCCTTTGGCATCCCAAAATCATGTATTTTGCACTTTTAACTTCATTAAACACAAATATATTGAAGATCTAAGTTAAAGTGTATCAAGACAAAATTTTTGACATAAAAAGAGTTCATATCAAATAATTTACTAAAACTTCACTTAATCAAACTTTCAACCATCTCATATGGATAAAAATAACATCAAACCACCCAATTCTCATAAGGGTTGAATTAAGAATCAAACTCGCCACATAAAAGTTATTTTTCACTCATCAATCTAGTTAATCAATACTTTCAAGAAATATTTTATTATAAATAACTCAATCAATCAATTCAAACATTAAAACTCATAAAAAATCATATATTTGCATATTATAATACATAAGCACATACCTCCTTCACAATCCCTCTTCTCTCTTCTCCCTCTTTTTCTTTGATCACTTGTTGATAATCTCACCTACTCTAATTCTCTTAAAAATATTATTGCAAAAGATATATTTTCCCTTGATTCTTTTATGAAAGGAAGAAGAAAATAGAGAAGACGATGATGGTGATGGTAAATGGCGTGGAAGATGGGAGAAAGGAGAAGAATACTCTACACACACACATATACACACACATATATATAGTTTAATCAAGTGAGGGAATGCTCATAATAACTATGGTGCACCTTCATTCTTAACCGTTGATTCTAAATCGAGTTTTAGTCCCGTAAAACCATAAAAATAATTTCTTCAGTAAATTTTGAGATATACTATTCACTATTCTCTTTATAGCATTTATCCACATTACTTTTATCACTATACATTATCAATTATCAATATTAGTTAAAAAGTTTCATGTTTAAATTCTTAACCATTACAAGCACACTGTTGAACCTAGGCAGAGGATTGCTTTTGGTATTGGACTTATCCGGCTCGGGTAGCTTTCCACTATTAATTAAATTCTAGATCTCATGCCTCAACTTCATATAGTTGTCCATTTCATGTGCAGGCCTTTGATGGAATTGGCAAAATGCCTTAGTATCAAAGTTAGGTGGAAGAGGATTAGGCAAAGGACGAGGAGTCAAGGGTTGTAACAATCCCTTCTTTTGTAGTGTATTAAGAACCCAAGCCCCAATTCTAAAAACTGGCTCATTCCTCCTTGACCAGTGGCATTAACATCAGCTTCCTTTTGTGTATTTTGATTACCCAACTAGTAGTTCCCTTTCTCATTCCTTCTTGCTGAAAAGTGGTTCTTCTCCATTTCCCACTCTTCGATTTGCAAGCGAGCTTGCAAAAGGTCTTTGAAGTCCCTTATAAGGGTGTGAGACAGCCTCTCACAAAGGTTAGGCAGGACGCCTCTAACTATCATTCTGATATGATCTGATTCATCAGGCCTATTCTTGAGCAAAGTCGCCTTGTTCCTCCATCTCTTCTCATAGCCCATAAAATTCTCATTTAGTCATTGCCTAATGGCTTCCACCTCCATCAAGGTAACTTCCAGCTCGACATTGTACCCATAGTGCTGAATGAAAGCCTTGTACAATATGTCCTAATCTTTTTTAGTACTTTCCTCTAAGGTGTTGAACCAATTTTAGATAACATGATCCAATGAAAGCATGAAATAGCTTAGGGTTTGAGCCTTAGTAGCTTGGACAGACTGCATAGCAGTGATGTACTGCTTCACATGGAGATGAGGGTTTCCAGTTCCATCAAATTTGGCAAAGGAAGGCATCTTAAACTTGTATGGGACCTTCTCGTCTAGCTCGAACAACTTGTCAACCTCGGGCATCTCTTTAATTTTTAGCTTCTTCTCAAATTTCTTTTCTAAATCAGCAATCATCTTCTCAACATCAGACTTAGTTTTTTCAACAGTTGTCTTCTCAACAACCTTTGGCTCCTTCTTTTTATCTTAAGGATCTTAGAAGTATTGGTCCCATTATTCATCACCATCTATAACCATCTTGTCATCATCAAAGACTACTTCACCAACTTTAGCCTTTCTCTTGTCTTTCTTGGTGCTTCTGGATGCTTCAGCAGTGTTCCTAAATATTGCACCCATTTGACTTTTCATGATCTCAGCTAGGGCCTCCTTTAGTTCTTCCATTTTAGCATTGAGGGCATCGTCCACCATTCTTTGAATTTGTTCAGGCTCCATTGCTTTTGGTCAGAAAGTAATTGAGTTGCTGCTGGATTCTTTATCTCCGGCATAGGTTGAATTGTCATAGGCTTTTGAACTACTGTAATCCAGGGCTGTGAACCAGAAAGAATTTAATGATATGATATGAGATGTAAATGTATATATGCATGTATGCACAAACAACAAATAAACAAAGATAATTAGGACATTCCTTCCAATCTTATAACTTCCACACACGAATGGCGAGTCTCTTTTCCTAGGTATATGGTTAACAAAATACCAACTTGGGATATCTTGTTTTTGAATAATTCCCTCGGACATTTCAACCAATAGTTATATTTTCAAACATGAAAATCAGTTCATGATAATTTCGGTTAATTAGATTTTAATCCATCTGTGAGCGAGAATTTTTACCCCCACTCCCATGTGGAATGGTTCTTGTGACTTTGGCTCTGTTAGGCTCAAGGCCTTAGAGAACACGGGCTTAAACCTGGAGAAAATAGAGTTGCCACCTGGACAGGCCAGGAAAAAGAAAGGGGTGGATGACTCGATTCCTAAGGAATCCCCAACCCCCTAATGAGTTTGGAAAGTTGGGTACATATGGGGAAGGTGAGAAATGGCCTAGCACCCCCACAATGCCTGGTTTACTGGAATCGGCATCCTTTGCAGGTCTTAATATTATAAAATTCTTAAATATAACAATATTATCAAAATTACATGCAATAATTAAAAAAAGCATCATTATATTAAAATCAAAGCAATGTCCAAACAAAACAAATAAATGGACACCCATCCGAGGATGGAAACATGTCCTTACTTCGTCCATGTCTAAAACTAAATAGGACACCCACCAAAACGTGGAAACATGCCCTTTACATTAATCCCAAAATATATGAAATAAATTAAATTACATATGGTTTTAATAATGAGGTACCCCATAAAGTGGAAACATACCTCTTACTTACTACCAAAATAAATCAATAATAATAAAGAAAATGTCCATTCATTCATTCATTCATTATAAATTAAATAAACCAACCATTAAAACATATAATAAACTACATAATCAAATCCAAAAATAAATAAATTAATAAAAAAGTATAAGTTTAGGTTTCACTTCTTAAATTAAGGTTTTAAGAAATTAGGGTTGTTGAATTTAAGATTTGGAACTTAGGGTTTTGGAAACTAGAGTTTTGTAATTAGGATTTTTGAAACTAGAGTTTTGGAATTAGGGTTTTAGAATTACGATTTTTGAAACTAGGGTTTTGGAATTAGGGTTTGGAATTAAGGTTTTAGGATTCAAGAGAGGAAGATTTATGGGATTAGGGTTTGGAATTAGGGTTTTAGGGTTTAAGGAATTTAGGTTTTAAGAGAGGAAGATTTATGGGATTAGGGTTTGGAATTAGGGTTTTAGGGTTTAGGTTTTAAAAGAGGAAGATTTATGGGTTTTGATATTCTTGGATTATTGGAAAAAAAAAGGGTTTAGGATTTTAACTTACTGCCTTTGAAAAACAATTTTGGATTTGGGGAAATAAATTAAATTTTTGGAAGAATAATCAAGATTTTGGAGTCTAATAATGAAATGGTTTAAGCTTTTGGATAAAAATAGTTTAGGGTTTTGAGTTTCAATAAAATAACTTATGGTTATTGAGGTTTTAGTAAACAAACTAGATTCTGACAATTGATTCAAACCCTCAACAGCTACTGGATGGTTTTAAGTTTTTATAAAATATGCAAGTGGAGTTACAAACACCAACTAATTAATGTATTAACTAAAGCAAACAATTAAAATTATTAAAACAAAGATCAAGTTATTGCATGTTCTTATTAATCAAAGAAAATAAAGCTACTATAAATATGAATAATTTATGATTAAAGATCAAACCTCCATCGTCGGTTCCACAAAAAAAAAAATTGATTTCTGGGTGAACAATGTGAAGACAGTATGGACTCTGCCTTCTTCTTTGGTTCTCTTGATATTTCTGCTTGTTGTTCCCTTCATTCTAAAAAAAATTGTTGATGTTCTTCTCTGTTTGTTGTCATTCCAATGTTGCTAAAAATTACCCCCTGTTAAAGTATTAGGACCTCTTATTTATAGGCAAAACCAATCAAAAAAAGCCTAAACCTAACTCTGCTAATTTGTCTTTCAGAAGAATTCTAGGCTCCTTAGGAAACTCCGATCAAAAAATCTAAAAAACCAATTGAAACCATGTCGATCTGGGCAACCAGATCAACATGCATTATGGCCATGTCGACCTAGTAGCCCATGTCGACATGAGTCCAACCCCATGTCGATCTGAGCTGCCATATTGACATGAGGCATGCTAATGTCGACCTGGGCCCTCCAAGTCGACATGAGCAATTGCTCATGTCGCCCTGGCTGGCCTAACTCAAATTATTCTTATACTGTTTTTAACTTATGGACCAAAAAGTTTTAATTTTGGCCGATTCAACTTAATTTTAGGGTTTTACAATTGAATTTATGCCTCTTTAATCCGAACTGACTTATTTAAAAATTATAAACTAGGTTTAAATCTTTTAAAGTCGGATCAAATTTATTTAAGCATCCTTTAATCAGGACCATATCAAATTGGGGTCAAAATTAAGGGTTTATAATTTGTCCCCTGCTTGAGCGATCTGAGACTACAGCAAAAGAGAGCGAAAAGCAATAAGACTTTTAATTTTGGCAAAAATAGACTTAATTTTCTTGAGATGGTTCGGGTTTTTGGTTCTGGACCTAGTTTGAGTTCTGGACTAGAAAAAGACTTGGGTTTTGGACCCGAGAGGGACTGGATCCAGTTCGAGTTCTGGACTTAGAAGAGACTTGAGTTCTAGACTGGAAAAAGACTTAGATTCTGGACCCGGGATGGTTTGGGTTCTTGACCCAGTTTGAGTTTTGGACTCGAAAAAGACTTGGGTTCTGAACATGGGAAGGTTTGGGTTTTGGACCCGGTTTGAGTTATAGACTCGAAAAAGACTTAGGTTCTAGACTTGAGAAGGTTTAGGTTTTGGACCTAGTTCGAGTTATGGACTCAAAAAATACTTGGGTTCTGGACCTGAGACTATTTAGGTTCTGGACTCGGTTTTAGTTCTGAACTCAAAAAAGACTTGGGTTCTGGACCCGAGATGGCTTGGATTCTGGACTCGATTCGAGTTCTGAACTCGAAAAAGACTTGGATTCTGTACTCAAGATGGTTTGGATTCTGGACCCGGTTTGAGTTTTGGACTCGAAAAAGATTTGAATTCTGGACACGAGATGGTTTGGGTTCTGGACCCGGTTTGAGTTCTAGACTAAAAAAAGACTTGGGTTTTAGACCCGGGATGGTTTGGATTCTGGACCCAATTCGAGTTTTGGACTCGGAAAAGACTTGGGTTCTGGACCCAAGATACCTGCAAAAATAAATTAGAGTCAGTCAAATATTTTCCAAATATTAGGTTATTTTTTATTATTTTTTTGTTATTTTTTTGTTGGATGTAATAAATATCTATTGAAATTATTTGTGCTCATAACGCAATACTATGCACATTATTAAAATAGATAAAAGGTGAAGTAGACAATTTTGACTAACTAAAGTTAAATGACTTTACATAAAGAAATTTACAATAAATGGCAACAACATGTGAACTTGTCCCCCTTTTATTTGATTTTTTTATTTGATATATATTATATTTACTATTTTTGACTTATATACATTTCATTCTTTATAAAGAGGTCGTGTTATTTCTCTTGTTGCAAACTAAATACTGTCACATAGAATATTTCAATTCCATTATAAGATTTTTAAAGCTCAAACACTTACCATAGCAAGTGTCTGACACTTTTCAAGGCATAGGACTCGATCAAATAATGAATTGATTTCTTACCTTCAAGACAATGAAGTTGAGCAAATTTCGTTATTACCCGGCATGCATTTCCATTGGAGTTTCAAAGATAAAACACCAGTAAGTGGTATTTTTTCATATATATAAGTAATTTATTACAAGGTTTGTTAGTATAATTATGTTCATGTAAATTATACAAGAATAAGAATGAAAGTTGATATACAAAAATATCTATGTAGCAGAATTTATTTGTATAACAAAATCTACAAATTTATGCATGAAACTTCTGATGTACTAAAATGATTGTATAAGAATGAAACACAACAATTCTTGTGCGAGAAATTATTTGTCTGTGTCCTTTTTTTTATTATATACATAAATATATTGCTTTATATATTTATATAAAATTATTTTATTTATTTTTATTTAATATATTTTATATTATTTACTATTATTACTTTTTATTTATTTATTATAATAGTTATACTTTTTTCAAAAGTGTGTGAGGGAAATTACGTGTGTACTTACTTGGACTTACATGTATTCGGACAGCATGATGGTTGTGATATTAAAGTGGGGGGAAATATTCATAAGGCCAGTAAGTGGTATGACCAGGCCCCGTCTGCAGTAAAGAGAATGGTGCGGGAAAGTGGTTTTTAGGACTTCACTTTGCAATTACCAGCACGGGGCTATCAAATAGACCAGAGCGTGATTCAGGCGCTTGCAGAATGATGGATGGACACAACTCATACTTTTCATTTGCCCATTGGAGAGATGATAATTGGTTCGGTTGACTTTGCTGCTATAACCGGCCTCCGATGTGATAGAATTCCCGTCCCTTTGACCAGCAATATTTTGAAAGAAGAAGAAATTTGACAATTGATCGTTGTCAAGCCACGATATAGGAGGTCATTTAAGATCCGATATGAGCCCATCCGAGAGTATTGGGTAAAGTGCACTCGACCCATGCAGGGTGAGAGGGCAAAATAATATACTCGTGGATTTTTGTTATATTTGTTGGCGGCAACCATTTTGGGTAGCACCGAGTCTGCCATTCACTTATCTATGTTGCGCGCCCTTTCTGACTTGGATCATATATCTTCTTATGCATTGGGAAAGCTGGTCTAGCTTGTCTTTATCATGGTTTTGATGCACTCTGTAGGAAGAAAAGATCCTTTATTAGTTTCGCAGCCATTGTTGAGGTGCTACTTCCTTTAAAATTATTGATCCACACAATGCATGTGCATAGGCTTGATTTTCTCTTTAAGTACAGGTCTGGGCATATGAACATAACTTGGTGAGGGTTCCAAACATTACATAGCCATGATTCAATTTTCTGAGGTTGGGTGTTTGGTTGTCGGGTCGCAGGGAAGTGCCTGGGAGTCACCATGTGCACTCTCACCATTACCACTTGATTCGTCTGACTTGGGATCAAGTAAGAAAAATGTTAATATTAATATCAAACCTATGATAAAAGATAAATTACTGATTTTTTTTTCTGCAGATGGATACAGCCTGGTGGAGAGATGAAGAGAAAAATGGCTGGATTAGATGTATGACTGATGCAATGCCTTTGCATAACTCTCGTCGAATTATTGCTAGCCTGGTCTCTTATGGCTAGTTTCTAGGTGAGAGAGTACATGACTGGTTCCTTAGACCTAACAGGCGTAGAGTGCTAGTTGATTTTTCATCATATGTTCTGAACTCTATAGCAATGCCGAAGCTTTATTGGAGACATTCTCGTAATGGTTTTGATATTCATGACTTCCTACTCTTACCGAACGTGTCATATGCTCAATTTATCCGGGATCATCTGCTAAGTTTTGAAGTGTCACGTGCTGGTGTCCGTGGGCTGTCTGGAGGTGAAGAAGAAATAGAAGTGGAGCAAGGAGAAGATGGAGAATATGAAGAAGAGGATGAGGATGAGGAAGAAGATGAGGACGAGACTTCTTCTCAATCCCATGGCAATTCTGGGGCTGGCACTTTCCAGGTAGCTATCACTTTGTCATTACAACTGTCTCTTCGTTTATCTATTCTGATTATTTATATAATCATTGCAGGCTGCTGGTTCCTCTGACTATGGGGTTGTCCCTCTATATGATACCCCGATACAGCGATAGTTTTCACCATTTGCCCCTTCTCATTTAGATGTACCATCTGATTCGCAAAGCTTTGATCTGAGTTACTTGGTCAGTCATTCTTATCCCATAATGATGTATGCTTGCATGTATGCATGAAAATGTATGGACTTACCCTTTCCTTTTCTGGCTCACAGCAGATGCTTGAGGAGCAAAACAGGAAGCTCAGGAGGAATTAGCTGCGAGTCGTCAACATGCGGCCCATTTTGAGGAAATGTATCAACAGGAGGCACGGGATTCTTTTGATTTTAAGGCATGAGGGAACCAAATGCCTCTTCATCAAGGGGATCCCAGACTGTTATCCATAATATACCACCTCCCTATTTAGGGGATACTAGAACTGATTTTTGAAGTCCTAGAGGTTTAGATATTTCTTCTTCGAGTGGATATTGAACTAATAATATGCCCCCTCCTCCAACGAGTGATGATTTTCTTAGGGCTTTGTCTGATTATGGACCGCCTCCTTCCTCGCAATGACAAAAATAAAAAACTTGTAATAAAATTAAGCAAAAATGGTAATGATGATAATTTTTTTTCTATACACTTTTTTTTTTACTTTTGCTTTTTTTTAATTAGATACAGTGGCTCATGATGATCCCAATTTTGGTTTCGTCATGGGATAAATTCAAGAATTCTAACATATTCGGTCACTTCCTAAATTCGGACTCCTTTCCTTGTGCATCTTGGATTCGAATTTCTACGCATTCCACATCGGTTCACCAACCAACAATTATATAAATGAGCTAATATCCTTCATTTGGGATGTCCCAAACCTTTCACAATTAAATCAGAACATCTGTAATTTGCGTTCAAACCCATCACAATTTATTCAAATAATTTTAAAACCTCTAGCTTCAGCTTCTGCCAATATCGACTTGGATCAATTACCATTATTTTTGTGCAACAATGATTATTTCATGCAACAATGACTGAGGCCAATTTAAAAAAGATAAAGAATTTATTTAAAAGCATCAAGGCAAAACACTAGGAACAACTATCATGGTCTCAACTCAATGTCTTGAAATACTTTCAAAATGTAAAATTGGATCAACCGTTTTTACATTTCATGGCTTCCTTTTGGGATGTGAGAACTAGGACCTTTAAGATAAACAACTTTGAAATTTGTCCTATAATTGAAGAATTCGAAGCCATTCTTGGATATCCAAGCAACCAACTGATAGCGTTACCCATACTGACTTGCAAAACACAATAAAAGATGCAAATGTTGTTTCAACTTTTAAAACCCGAAGGTATGCAATTAACTAGAGGTGAGAAAATTCTGCTTGGTCCTTTGATCGATTTTTGCACTTCTCAATTGGCTCTGACCAAAGCTTGGGGACGCAAGTTCTATTTATGTTTGCTTGGTCAATTCCTACTCATTTCTACTGATGGTGACATTGATCCGCGAGTACTGGACATCGTGGAATAAAAGGAAGGAGGCTTGTTGTCGATACCAATAATCTTGGCCGAGACCTTAGTTGGGTTGGACCAATTTAAATTAGATTCTTCAAAAAGATTGGTTGGAAGTCCGCTGCTGCTTCAGGTGATTATCTAAACTTTCCTTTTGGGTTTTCAATATAGACTATTGTTCTTATTGCTCTAATTTTTGCCTAGCTCGTCCTTATCGATTTTCAAAACTAGCGAGCTGTCCTAAATTTTTCCTAGGCCACCCTTGCGGGTTTTCAACTTAGCAGGCTCTTTTTTTTATTTTTTTTATTTTTTTATTTTTTTTACATTGCTGCTGGTCTTTACATTTGGTTACAGGAGCACCTCTGCTTGCTCGACACTCCATCCATGGATTTCCATAGATATCTACCTCAACATCATTTTTCAAGGAAGCATCTTAGACCTATCCCTTCATATGCTGACTGGATTTGCTCACGAGCTATGATTAACATTCATTGGCTGGTACCTTGGTGGAAGATTACTCACGTCACCATTCAGACATATCTGATATACGTTCCTCTTGTCTCTCTTTGTTGAGGCACGTGTTATGATCCTCATCGTCTTGACCGCTAGTATGGAGCAGAGCCTCGGGGTTGTGAATTCACTCCTGACCTGGACATGCCTCGTTTGACTGAAGCTTTCTTGGATTGACTGAAGCAAAGCTAGCCTGTGCGCTACATTTATCGTCTGCCATAGATTTTACATTTGTCAATTTTTAGAATAAATAAAGTTAGGATGAACAGTAATAAAAAAAATGTCCTCTCTCCTTTTATAATTTGTCATCACCTTCTGCTATTTGATATTTATTTTATCTAATGATTTAATCATTCAAACCAATGCTCATAGAACACTTTTAACATAAACTCTGTTTTATTAAATTAGGGAACAACCAAGAAAAACATTAAACCAACATACACAAGATCACTCTTGTCGCCAACTAGCCCTTTCGGATTTTCTAATTGACAATTTTCACTCATTTAGCCCTAATTGTTGCCTAGCCCAACCTTTTGGGTTTTTGAAACTAGCGGACTACTCTAACTTTTACCTAGGCCACCCTTTTTGGGTTTTCAACCTAGCGAGCTCTTTTTCCTTTTCTCTTTTTTATACATAAAAGCTCTTCAACCTGTCAATGTTTACTGCCTCATTAAACTCGTTCCCGTCCATGTCTGATAACTTCATTGCACCCTTGGTCATGACTTGTTTCACAACATATGGCCCTTCCTAGCTAGGCCTCAATTTCCCTCTTGGATCATATACGTTAGGCTTACATTGTTTCAACACTAAATCATCGACTTTGAGCTTTCTGATTTTAACCCTTCTATTGTAGTCCCGACCTATCCTCCTTTGATATAGTTGATGATGATACAATGCTTTTAACCTTCTCTCCTCTAGTAAAGCTAACTGTATGTATTTGCTCACTACCCACTACATCTCAGGCAGTTCATCTTCTAAGACCACTCTTAACGACTTAATCTCAATTTCAATTGGCAACACCGCTTCCATCTCGTAAACCAAAGAGAACGGAGTCATTCCAATCGGTAATCGCACACTTATTCTATATCCTCACATAGCAAAAGGAAGCATCTCTGACCAATCCCTGTATGTCTTGGTCATTTTGGATAAAATTTGCTTAATTGTCTTGTTTTTTGCTTCTACTGCACCATTAGCCTTTGGTCTATAAGGAGAGGATCGATGATGATGGATTTGGTAATTCGAGAATAAGTCCTTAACTGCTCCTTGAAACTGTATCCCATTGTCTGATATCACACTGTACAGGACCCCATAACTGTAGATGAGGTTCTTTTCAATAAATCTAGCCATTTGACTTGCCCCTAATTTGTTGAAGGATTTGGCTTCGACACATTTTGAAAAATAATCTACCGCTACTACAATAAAACGGTGACCGTTTGAGGCTGTTAGATATATCTCTCCTATAATGTCAATCTCCCAAGTCGTGAAAGGCCAAGGAGAAGATAAAGAATGTAGTTCTTCGTGAGGCAAGTGGTTCAAGTTACCATGCATCTGGCACTATTGACACCTTCTCAATAAATCGATGCAATCTTTCTCCATGGTCAGCCAATAGTAACCTTGTCGGATTATCTTCTTAGCTAGGGACAATCCGTTCATATGGGGTACACAACTCCCGGCATGTATTTCAGACATGATCTACTCAATTTTAGACTTCTTTAAACATCTTAAGTGCACTCCATCGGGCCATCTCCAGTATAACTCCCCATGAAAGGTGATGTATTGTAAAGATTATCGCCTTATGGCTCTTCTCTCTTCCTTTGTTGCATCCTGTGGGTACTCCTTATTTTCAAAAAATCTCCTTATTGTGTCAAGACTACCTCTTCGCTATCCGGTAGTGGTTGTTGGGCCAGGAATTCTACCACTACTCTACCTTTGATTATTTTCCTAGTTACATACTCAATCTCAAATTCTTCCAATATTATCAACCATCGCCCATATTTCCCAATTAAAGAGGGTGTCTCCCTTAAACTTTATTAGATCCAACTTCAAAATTGCTTGCACACTATAAGATTGAATGTAATGCTGCAACTTCTTAGAAGACCAAACCACAGCTATACAGGTCTTTTCAATGATACTATACTTAATTTCGTAAGGTAAGATCTTTCTACACAAATAGTAAACTGCGTGCTCAATCCCTGACTCATCTGCTTGAGCTAGCATAGCTCTTGCTAACTCTTCTTCTACTGCTAAGTATAGTAACAGGGGTTTACTGGGTTTATGTGGCTTCAAAATAGGTGGATTCAGCAAATACTCCTTTATTCTCTCAAAGGCCTTTTGACACTCTTCATTCCACAGGACTGGCTGATTCTTTTTAAGCAATTTGAAGATAGGTTCACATATTGTGGTGAGTTTTGCTATAAACCTGATAATGTACTATAATTTACCAATATATCCCTGAACTTCTCTCTCCATCTTAGGAGCTAGCATATTCCTGATTGCTTTAACTTTGTCCGAGTCAATCTCAATGTCATTTGGACCAATCACATGTCCCAACAATTTGCCTGAGGTAACCCCGAACACAGACTTCTTCGGGTTTAATCTTAGCTTATACTTCAATGCTCTATTAAAGAATAATTATAAGTTTTGGAAGTGTTGTTCCCTTGTATCTTATTTCACCATCATATCATCAATATAAACTTTGACTTCTTTGTGCATCATGTCATGAAATAATGTGGTGGCCATCCTTTGGTAGGTTGCTCCAACATTCTTTAATCCGAACAGCATCACCCTATAACAAAATATATCCTATGTAGTAATGAAAGCATTTTGGCTTTATCCTCTTGGGCCATTAACACTTGATTGTATCCGAAAAATCCATCTACAAATGAGTGTAACACGCTAGAGGCTGCACTATCAATGAGAACATTTATATGGGGTAAAGGAAAATCATCTTTATGGGAAGCCTTGTTTAAGTCTCTATAGTCTACACAGACCCTAATTCTTCCATCTTTCTTTGGCACAGGTACTATATTGGCTAGCCAATTTGGATAATCTATCACTTCAAGGAACTTTACTTATATTTGTTAGTGACCTCTTCTTTAACCAATTCAGCCCATTCAGGTCTTAATCTCCTAAGCTTTTGTTTGACAAGTTTCATGGGGGTGTAAGTAGGAATAAGATGTTTAGCTATGTCTCAATCTATTCCAGGCATATCCTCATAAGACCAAGCAAATACTTCTTCATATTTTTTAAATATTTTTTCAAATCTCTCTATCTCTCATTAGGAGTAAGGTTGGATGCTATACTAATGTTTTTAGGATTTTTGGTTGTTTCCAAATTTAATGATTGTGTATCAACAAAGTTAATATTAAAGATGCTCATGTAGACACTATTTGAATGTATGCAACCATCAGGCGAAATATCACACAAGTAAGCAAAATCAGACTTTATTGCATTCATTTTGGAAAAGAAAACATCATCATCCTCATACAAAGTAGACAAATTAAAATCAAAATCATTGTTCTCAAAATCATAAAGCAGAACATCTTCAAACTTCTCTTCAACCAGGGCAGCAATCACCTCTGGAGTCTTCTCAGCTTTCAAGACAGCTTCCTTCTCCCCTTCTAGATTGGGCTCCTTGTCTGCTAGCATGGTGAGCTCTTTTTTTGCTTGTTGCACTGGCTCAGCAACATCAGCAAAAATTTTAAAACCCAGGATCATCTTTCCAGTGAACATGATTGTCTCGGGCTTTCCTTGGAGTGGTCCCATGTCTAGAGCTTTGACAAAGATCTCTTCAAGTTGTGGGAAGCTAATCTTCTCATTCTTCTTTGGCTGAACATCTTTGCTAGCTTCTTCATACCCCAACCCTTTCTCGGAAGTTTGAGTCTTGAAATCTGGAAGCTTTGTCATACTGGCCTTGAACTTTCCAAGACCAGCTCATCTTAATTTTTCCGAGTGGCGGGAAGTGCATCATCTCATTCTTCTTTGGCTGGACATCTTTGTTGGCCTCTTCATACCCCAACCCTTTCTTGGAAGTTTGAGTCTTAAAACCTGAAAACTTTGTTACATCAGCCTTGACCTTTCCAAGACCAGCTCATCTTAATTTTTTCGAGTGGCGAGAAGCGCATCATCTCATTCTTCTTTGGCTGGACATCTTTGTTGGCCTCTTCATACCCCAACCCTTTCTTGGAAGTTTGAGTATTAAAACCTAAAAGCTTTTTTACACCGGCCTTGCCCTTTCTAGGACCAACTTCAGGAAGGTAGCTCATGTTCTTCATCATGTTCAAGACCTTAGAGTCCACTACTTCATCATTAGAAATTATAGCTACATGAAAATTATTGAGAGGCCTCTCCACCATTAGAGAATTAACAACCTCATTATCCTTGGCCTCGATGACCACCGTCTCATCTCTGTTAGGGAACTTGATCTTTTGATGGAGGGTGGAAGAAACTCCACCGAGAGGATGAAACCATGATCATCCCAAAAGTAGATCAAAGGTAAAATGTATGTCCAAAACAACAAATTCAATAATAGTTTCAATTGGACCAACCTTCACAGCAGCTTTAAAAGTTCCTTCAGCGTGCCTCTTGGTATTGTCATAAGCCTGAATGGTTACCTCGGTTGGGCTTAGATCTCTCATTGACATAGCTAGCTTTGGCAATATTTTAAGTGGACAAACATTTATGGCGGACCCATCATCAACCATTACACACGGAGTCCTTTTTCCTTTGATTTCCACTTTGATAAAGAGAGGACAGATGTGATCTCTCCCCTCTTCTAGTAAATCTGCATCTGAGAAAGATACCATTCCCATGTCAATTTTGCTCTTCTTTTGAATGTCTTCACACTTCATTACTCCTTTAACTTTTATGAAGATAATCAGTTCCTCCGGTGTTATAGAGGTGGAAATTGGCATGCTAGCCAAGGCCTTGGCCATAGTTTCACGATGCTTCTTAGAAGTGGCCAATAAGTCCCAAATGCTAACACTTGCTTGGGTTCTCTTCAACTGCTTAACCACAGTATCATCTTCCTCTTCTTTATTTCCCACTTCATCTTCCTTTCCTTTATTAGCCTCTACCTCCTTAGGTGGTGGCCTTGCATAAGGCTTACCAGATCTTGTGTTCATTACTTCATCATCTTTAGGCTCGGACCAGGTCCATTTCTCCTTCTTGAGTGCAAGATCGTCATCAATATCGTTGGAATCTCAAAACTCATTCACAACACAGATTGTTACTTCTTTACCCACCATAGTTTGTTCAAATTTGCTACATACCACTTCTTTTTTGGTTCCTTCTTCACCTAAATCTTAGAAAGAAGACATGACAAAACTTTCATGTAAACCTCCTCCAATCATGAAGGTCGCTGGTGGTGGTACTCTATTAAACCTTGGTAATGGATTGTCTTTGGTGTTTGGCTTGTTGGGCTCGGGCAACTTCCCACTATCAATCGAATTTTGGATCTCATGCCTCAACCTCACACATCTATCTGTGTCATGCCCTTTGATTTGATGAAATTGACAAAATGCTCTAGTGTCAAAATTAGGTGGGAGAGGGTTAGGCAAAGGATGAGGATTTAAGGGTTGTAACAATCCCTTCTTTTGTAGCTTATTGAGGACCCAAGACAGTGGCTTCCCTAATTCTGAAAACTGCCTTCTTCCTCATAGGCCAGTAGCATTAACACCAACTGCCTTTTGTATGCTTTAATTACCAGACTGGTAGTTTCCTTTCTCGTTCCTTCTTGCCGAAAAGCGATTGAAGTCCCTTATAAGGGTGTGAGATAGCCTTTCATGGAGGTTCAGCAAGATGCCTCTGACTATCATCCTGATTTGGTCTAACTCATCAGGTCTCCTTTTGAAAAGTGCAGCCTTATTTCTCCATCTTTTCACATAGTCCACAAAATTTTTGTTTTGTCTTTGCCTAATGGTATCTACCTCCATCAAGGTTACTTCCAGCTCAACATTGTACCCATATTGCTGAATGAAAGCCTTGTACAACATGTCCTAATCTTTTTTAGTACTTTCCTCTAAGGTGTTGAACCAATTTTGGACAACAAGGTCCAATGAGAGCATGAAATATCTTAGACTTTGAGCCTTAGTAGCTCGGGCAGACTGCATAGCAGTGATATACTACTTCACATGGAGGTGAGAATTTTCGGTTCCATCAAACTTTACAAAGGATGGCATCTTGAACTTGTACAGAACTTCATCGTCTAGCTCAAATAATTTGTCAACTTCGAACATTTCTTCGGCTTTTAACTTCTTCTCAAATTTCTTTTCCAAATCCGTAATCATCTTTTCAACATTATAATTTTTAGTTTTCTCCATAGCTGGTCATTCAACAATCTTCAATTCTTTCTTCTTATTTTGAGGATCTTGGAAGTATTGAGCCCAATAATCATCATCATCAATGATCACCTTATCATCATCAAAAACCACTTCACCAACTTTAGCCTTCCCCTTGTCCTTTGGCTTCTTGGTGCTAGCAAATGTTTCAGCATTGTTTCCTAAAATTGTAGCCAATTGGTTCTTCATGGTCTCAGCCAGGGCCTCTTTTATTTCTTCCATCTTGGCATTGAGGGCATCATCCACCATTCTTTGAATTTGTTCGAGCTCTATTGCTTTTGGTGGAAAAAGAGATTGAGTCATTGCTAGATTCTTCATCTCCAGCATAGGTCAGATTGTCATAAGCTTTTGAACTATAGTAATCCAGGGCTGTGAGCCAGAAAGGATTAATGATATGAGATGCAAATGTATGCATGTATGCACAAACAATAGACAAAGATAAGTAGAACATCCCTTCCAACCTTATAACTTTCACACACGGATGGTGAGTCTCTTTTCCTAGGTATATGGTTAATAAAGTACCAACATGGGGCATCTTATTTTCGAATATTTCCCTTAGACGTTTCAACCAATAGTTATATTTTCAAAAATGCAAATTAGTTCATGATAATTCCCATTAATTAGGCTTTAATCAATTCAATCAACTAAAGTAACTTTTATGCTATATTGGATTAAAACTAAATTAAGAGGTTTATTATAAATAGATTCCTCACTTGAAAAAGTAACTAATGATTCATGCAAAAAACAAGCCCATGATTAATAACTCTTAGTATAAACTAGGCTCACAATTGATTTTGGGTATTTCATAATTGACCTAAATATTTGTAAGCTCTTTTAAAGGTTGGATGAAAATAATTTTGTTTCTAAGCCCATTGTAAAGAAAAAATGGATATTGGGCTTAGTATTTGGGCCATGAGCAAAAGAATTTTTGATTTGTTTTTGGAAAAGTTTTATGTCCAAAGACCATTTTGAAAAGTTATGAAAATAGCTTTGGTCTTTTGGAATTTAAAGAAAAATTTATTTTGAGCTTACAATGTACTTAGGTCATATTAGAAAAAGAACAAACCAAATAAGCTATGATTTTAGCCAAGACAAATTAACCATAGTCAAATAATAAGCATTTGGGGTAAAACCTAAGGAAAGTAACTAGGCCAATTACATGAGTTTTAGTCTTTGGGTTAAAAGGCTTAGGTTCCCATAGCAAATATATACTAAATGGCATGAGACTATGAGTGGTTATGCTATGCTCAATCTACATATCTTGAGTGAAAGTATGGTATCCCTTACATAACACAACACAGGTTAGACGGGTGTCCTAACTCACGCACACGATGCAATCTAATATGATGTAATGGATAATATCATGATAAGAAAAAATAGAATAATAAAAAGACCAACGAAATCAACTTCTCTTATCCCTAGTAGAGTCACCACTGTGAGCGGAGATTTTTGCCCCCACTCCCATGGGGAATGGTTCTTGCGACTTTGGTACTGTTAGACTTAGGGCCCTAGAGAACACGGGCCTAAACCCAGAGAAAATTGAGTCGCCACCCTGACGGACTGGGAAAAAGAAAGGAGTGGATGACTCGATTCCTAAGGAATCTCTAACCCCCTAATGGGTTCAAAAAGTTAGGTATGTGTGGGGAAGGTGAGAATGGCCCAGCACCCCCACAACGCCCGGTTCATTGGAAACGGCCTCCTTTGCAGGTCTTAATATTATAAAATTCTTAAATATAACAATATTATCCATACTACATGTAAAAATTAAAATAAAGCATCATTATATTAAAATCAAAACAATGTCCAAACAAAGCAAATAAATGGACATCCATCCGAGGATGAAAACATGTCCTGACATTGTCCATGTCTAAAACTAAATAGGACACCCACCAAAAGGTGAAAACGTGCCCTTTATATTAATCCCAAAAATATGAAATGAATTAAATTATATAAAGTTTAAATAATGAGGTACCCCAAAAAGTGAAAATATACCTCTTACATTAGTACCAAAATAAATCAATAATAATAAAGAAAATGTCCATTCTGTAACATCCTAAAATTTTTGAAAATTTTGATAAAATAAATTATAATTTAAAAGGATAAATTAAATTAAGGAATTTTAAATGAAAAATTGGAATATATATGTGATATATATGAAAAATATACATAACATATAAAAGTCAACATTTTTTTAAAAGAAAAGGGTATTTTGGTAATTAAATCATATAAATTCAAAATTGATAAAATAATTCAAAAACAAATTATTTTTGAATGGAAGAGGAAAATTAGGACTTTTAATTTATTAAATAAATAAATAAATAATTAATTATTAAATTATTTTAATATATATATATATATATGGTTTAAAAAAAGATGAAAAGGAAAAGAAATATTAACAAGTCTTCTTCTTCTTCCTCTAGGACGTTTTTCCATGAAAGCTTGGAGAAAGAATTTGATTCTTTCATACACCAAAAATTGAAGGATTTAACAAGTTTCAAGTGGATTTTTGGTGATTTCTTCCAAAATTAGTAAGTTTCCATCTCTTTTCTTTGAATTCCATGGAAGATTGTATTATGTGAGTTTTGATCTTTTGAAGTAGTATGTTATAATTGTTGGAATTGGTGTGTATGATGTTATTTTGGGTAGTTAACAAAGATTCTAGGGTTAGATTGAAGAGATGATGGAGTTTGGATAAAGAATGGTGAAGAGAGAGAATTTAGGGTTATGGATTTTTGGGGTTTTGAAAACATGAATTTTAATTGTGTAAATTGATTCCAAATGAGTTGTTTTGATTCATAAACAAGTATTTTTAAAGTCAAATATTGGATTTGGATGTTTTTGGTTGGAGTTTGAGAATGGAAGTGGAGATTTAGGGTTTTGGAAAAGTGATTTTCCAAAGTGGTTGAATTGTGTGATTTTATTTGTTTAAGAACGTTGTTTAGTGTTAAAAGTGATGAATAAGCTTGGAATGAGTAATGAATTGTATTGGAATGGAAAACCTTCAATGGGGAAAGGTTATGCGATTTTTGAGATTTTGTGTATAAGAGTATATTTTTATAATGTAAATTATTTAAATGTATTAAAATATATTTTTAATAATATAAATAAACTTAAAACACTAATTTAATTGTAGTAGAATGGAATTCCAATGTTGAAGTAAGGAAAAGCTAAATTTTTGAAAATTTGTAGGAGTGATGTGTAATTATGGTTTAATATTGGAAATGCCATTGATTTAGGCATTGAGGGAGGTTGATTTGCTTCATCCAAGTGGTGAAGGGCAAGTTGGAAAGATTGGACTGGAGGTTATTTTAAGCTTGCTTTGGGTTGCTAGTGGAGGTATGTACAAACTTTGAATATAATGTTTATATTTGTATGACATTTGGACTTAACACATTTGGTTGGAAAATGTGTTAAGCTACTTGGTTCATTGATTGAGTATGAATAATGTGCTACGACATTTGTAATGTCATATATGTTTTAAATGCATTGTGAAAAGCCATTAATAATGGACAATTTGTGAAATATGTATATTATGTAATAATGGCTAAATTATGTAACAATTTATATATATTATGTATATTATGTAATAATGGCTAAATTGTGTAAAATGTGAAATATGTATATTATGTGAAAATTCCCAAAGTAATTGTGTAATGTGTTGTGAATGCAAAAATGAGATATGTGGAATAATGAAATGAATTGATGTTGATAAAAGTGAGAAAAGTGAGAAAAATGAGAAAGATGTGAAAAATGAGAAAAGTGAGAAAAATGTGAAAATAAGGCAATGTGCCTAGATTGAATATGTGACAATGAGAAAGAGATTAATAATGAGAAAATTGAATAAATTGTGTGACTAATATGTTATTCAATTTTCAGAGTTCTGGGTTTATGTTTAGATCATATTTGTACTAGTTTTCAGTATGATTTTTATGTGTTTTTAGTTAATGTTTTGATTGATTTTTGTTTTAAGTTTGTTTAAAGTGTTTGTTTTAGGTTTAAGTGCAAAAACTCCCGTGGATGATCAAAACAATCAAGAAAAATGAAGAAAGAGCATGAATCAAACAAGACATGGCCAAGCCAAAACAAGCTTGGCCATGTCCCTCAAAAGAATTCCATGACAGTAGCTGACACATCCAAGAGACACGGCCAAGCCACTGGCCGTGTCTCACCCAAGGAAAAGAAACCAAGAAAGAAAAAAAATAGAGGCAGTACTTGACACACTCACAGACATGGCCATGTCTGTGAGTGTGTCTAATCGACATGGCCATGTCACTTGAACTTGGCCATGTCTCATTGTCTTGGCCGTTTCATCCTAAAATAGAGGCAGTACTTGACACACTCACAGACATGGCCATGTCTGTGAGTGTGTCTGATCGACATGGCCATGTCTCTCAAAGAAAGTGAAGCAGTGACTGACACTGGCAAGAGACACGGCCAAGTCACTTGCCGTGTCTCACCTAAGGAGCAAAATATCCAAAGAACAAAGAAAGAAGAAGGCAGTGAAGAACACGGCCAGCAAGCTTGGCCTTGTCCCAAAGAAAAATGAGAGACACGGCCAAGCCAAATCAAGCTTGGCCGTGTTACCCTTAATTTATATAAATTCTTTTGCATGAAAGAAAAAAGTGAGGGAGGAGACGGCTAGGGTTTGAGAGAGAGAGAAAAGAAAAGAGAAGGAGGGGGCAAACATGATTTGGGATGAGGAGAGAGTGACACTCTCCTCGTCCCTTCATCTTCATCCTCCATTTTCATCTTCTCCATCTTCCATTGACAAGATCTTTGAGGTTCTTTGGGATAAATTGGGTTAAACAAGCTCTTGAAGGTTGAAGAAGCTTTATTGAAGGATTGGTGACTTGAGAAAGCTCCATTCCATCTTCCAAAGGCATAATCATTGAAAGGCTTGGTGACTTGAGAAAGCTCCATTCCATATTGCAAAGGGGAATCAACCATTGAAGAGGGCTTGAGTTCTTCATCATACATCAAAGTGGAGCTAGGAGGAAGACTAGTAATCCTACTCTTGGCATCTTCACAAGGGGTTTTTCTATTCTCTCTTTTAATTCATTTCTTATTGTTATTGTTGTATTAAGAGAATTGATATTGAAATGGACAATTTGTATTTGTTTTATATTGAGTTGAATTAATGTTTTAAATTGATGATGTTGAGCTAAATACCCATGCATAGGGTTTGTAGTATATTTGATTGAATGCTTTGATTTGGTATTTACATTGATGTACTTTGTTGTTAGTTGATTGCATTGGATTGTATGCTAGGTTGATAGATTAGCTACCTATTGACCTCTAGATATTGAATGAAGGACCGAGAGGCGAAATTTGATATTGGAATTATGCAATCGACCACCCTATGAATGAATTAGAAATATAAGTTCTAGGGTTATTTAATTTGGTAATGTAAAATAATTGGTTAATGCTAATTCATGAATGTGAGAACTAATGAATTGGTAATTGACTAATTAACCTTAAGGAACAAATTAAGTGCAAGGTTATGTTAATGGATAATTGAGAATTGAGCTTTGATTGAATGGACCTATACCCCTAGGAACCTTCCCAAGAATTGATTTGATCTTGTACACCCATCACACACATCAATCCTACACTCCTTAATCTTAGGTTTAAATCATTCTCGCACCATTCCAACACAACAAACTTCCGCATTTAAATACTTGTCAATCAAGCTATTACGAACCACACCTTCTTGGGGAAATGACCTTGGGGCGATCACCTTTGCTACAGCTACTTCGTATACTTGCGAGTGACGCTTGTAGTAGTACTTAATTCGAGCGCAACAAGTTTTTGGCGCCGCTGCCAGGGAAGGCTATTTAAGTAGTGATAGTTTGATTTTTCTTTACAATTTAATTGATTGTTTGTTTTCTTTGAATTGTTTGTTTGTTTTGTTTGATTTTCTTTCAATTTAATTATTTGTTTGTTTTCTTTAAGTTGCTAAGTGCCTTTTATAAATATGCATTTTTCATGGTACGTAGGGGTTTATGATGATAACCCTAACTTTGACATGGCATGGCAATTAGCAGAATTAACGAACCAACTTAAGATGCTAAATGCAAGAGGAAGAACACCTATGCCTACTCATGAAGTATGTTCAGCATGTGGCATTGCAGGACATAGCGCAAACATGTGTTCATTTGGTTATGGACAATACCAAGAGAGGCAAGAGGAAGAATATGCCTATGAAAGTTTCCAGCAAATGGGTGGAAACGACCCATATCCCAGACCTTATAATTCAAGCTGGGGAAGCCACCCAAATTTTTCTTGGGAAAATCAACAGCAAATTCCACCTCAAAATTTTTTTTCAACCTTACCAAAGAAATCGTTACTCTCAAGAACAATACTCAAATCAAGATCACCTTAAGAAACCCACATTAGAGGATAGTTTGAATGCCTTCATTCAAACTAGCGCACAAAATCAAGATCGACTTAAGGAACCCACTTTGGAAGATAGTTTGAATGCCTTCATTCAAATTAGTGCACAAAATCAGGATCAATGCAAGAAATTCACAGTGGAAGATAATTTGAATGCTTACCTTCAAATTAGCACACAAAATTAGGAAGGGAGCAATGAGAGGTTTGATTCTTTGGGGGAATCATTGAAGAGGGTGGAAGCTCAAGTTGAGCAATTGGCACATCAACTCCAAGCACACCAAAAAGAGGAATTTCCTAGCCAACTGGAGCAAGTCAAGGTAATCACAAATTTGAGGAGTGAACATGTGATATATAACAGTTTTTGTGATTCCTTTGATGCAGGAACTAATCAAGAAAAAGATGGTGAGGAAATACAACCATACATAGAGGAGTTAATTCAATCAAAGGAGGAGGAGAATTTGGAAGCATCAACTTCTACAAAATTGCATGAACCTCCATGTAACACCCCGATACCCTATATAAGTACTATACATATACCTAGTATACATACAGTAAGTATATAAAGTATAAGGATGCCACTTGTCATTACATTTTTAAAACCTGTAACAAAGTTCAAACCATAATACGTTAATTTAAATAACATTTACAAAATTATTATCTTTATCAAAACTTCTTTTATACATATAAATATTCTCTCGTCAGAAATACATTATAATTAAAAGTTATACATGTATGCATTACCCTCTAGTTGGTCTCGACAACTCTTATTCTTCTCGTGGCATAACGAAAGACTTCACATCTTCCACCTAGTCACCTGCGCGATTACACGTCCGCGCTAAGCCCGAGAGCTTAGTAGTACTAATATAAAATATAAACATACATTATAAAAATATTAACATATGATGATATATCAATTCCATGTACCATTAGTTTCCTATCTTGATTTTCCTTTTGAATTGCACCTTTCATACATCTCAATTCATTTCATATATGATATACATATATACATATCATTATCAGCAACCATAATCCATCATCAATCCTCACAATTAATATATCAATACACATATTGCACTTCACACTTCATAACATTACTTTATTCACAATTCACCGATCATAAATCACATTTCCAACAGAGGCAATCATATATCTCATTTATTCATTTATTTCAACATTTGTATATCACATTGTCAACAAAGACAGACTCGGGCCCAACAGACACTAATATGTTATTCGACTTTCAGAGTTAATGCTTTGGTTTAATTATCACATTATCATTATCATTATCCCAACTAGGCTTCAAGGATTTAGGTTCAACCAAGCTTCAAGGGGAACAAAGCATGCTAAGTATCAACCCAACTTGGCTTCAAGAACCAATCCAACCTAGCTTCAAGGGTTGTAACATCTCAATTAGGCTTCAAGGACTTAGCCAACCTAACTTCAAGATATTGTTACTAATATTAGGCATGCCACCAACAACAAACTCTGAAAATGGAATAACACATTAGCCACACAATTCATTTATTATTTCATTATCCATTCCATTCTTAATTGAATCATCATCTAGGCAAACATGCCTCAATTATCACAATTGTATCATCATAGCCAATCACAATGGCTTCACATCACATTTGAATCATCATTGCCAATCACAATGGCTTCACAACTCTATTAAATCATCATAGCCAATCACAATGACTTCATAACCCATTTGATTCATCATTATAATATACAACATCAATTACATTAACTAAACAACATACCATTATTCAATCATATCATCTAGGCATGTTTCAATCATATCATTCACATCATTATAACTCAAAACACTAGTTCTACATTTCTTTATGTCTCAATTACCATTATGGTAATTCATCATAAGAAATTGCATTGCACATACCTTTTTGAATGATCCACATCTCTTCCACACTATACAAGTCATAATATTAGTCACATTATTCATATAACACATTATCATTCACAAGATTCACAATGCATAACATAACATTGTTCATTTAGAATCATATGCATCATTGATACCACATTTCAACATATATTATTATTGAAATGTACATAATCAAACAAATTAAACATCCATTAAAATGATCATCATTGATATATGTACACATATATAATTCACCTTATTCTTAAATTTAGAATCCTCAATACACATTTGTTTAGGTCATCTTTACTTTAAGTATGTTCAAAGTATAAATACAAAAAGACCTTGGAAGGATTCAACAATGTGAGAAAAACAAGAAACAAATCATAGTAAGGGACACCCTTAAGGGACACGGCCAAGCTTGTGGCCGTGTCTCTCAACCAAAAGCAACAGAAGTAGACATGGGCAAGGGACACGGCCGTGTCTCCTCCAAAAATCACCCAACACGGCCAAAATTTCATAGACTTGGCCGTGTCTCTCAAAATTTCTTTAGTTTGGCAGTGTCTCTCCCTTGGTTTGGCCGTGTCTCTCATGAATGAAACCCTAAACATAACCAAAACTCCTTTGATTGAATTAACAACACAACCTCATTCAAATGAATGTAATCAATGTTATTAACACATATTCATCACAATATTCACATTAACACTACACTAACCATACATTCAATCAATTACCACATCAAACCCTAAAACCAACATCAATCTTCTTCTTTCAATAACAACATCTACTTAACTTACCATTTTCAAACAAAACCAACACCAATTTAACCTTTTTAACTCATAATCAATTCCAATACTCATAAACACATATCAAACACACCAAATCATAATGTTAACAAACCACAACTCATTTCAAACACAACTTCAAAAATAACAAAGAAAAACAAGAGAGTACTTACCTCAATTGAAGAAATTTCACAAATCTCCAACTTCATCCTTTGATTCTTCCTTCAATTTGATGTTAGAAATCAAAACACCTCACTTGCTCTTCCTTTCCCTTTGGTAGCCGGCCACACCAAACAAAGAAGAGAAAATGAAGACAAATCCAACTTCTCTTCTTCTTTAAATATCCACCAAGCAATTTTAACAAGGCAATTACCTAGATGCCCTCATCCATTTAACTTAACTTTTGTCACTTATATGCCCATTTAGTAATTTCACACACCACAAATAAATATCCTCTTGCATTGACCATCCATTTTGACTAATGTATATGTTATATATATTACCATATACCCAACATATACACTTTCTCTCTACACATTCCTTTCCTTTTTAAACAATACATAAACATTCTCTTTTCAATTTCTTTTCTTATCAACATAACATATACACATAATTCAAACAAACAACAATTATATCCAAACTTCTTGGGCAAACATTGGGATATTACACTCCAAATCCTTGTATGCCACAAATACCATTCCCAAGCAGGCTGAATGAAGAGAAACAAGGTATGCAACTTTCTAAACTTTATGACATGCCCTATAGTGAAGATAGTGAAGATAAGCTTGAGGTAGCCATGACCTTAGGAGTAGAGCCTAAATTTTTCCAATTTAGAAATTGAGGAGAGCAATTTACTATTAAATAATGAGATTGTTGAGGGGGAGCTTCAAATTGCTAAAGAGGATGAAGAAGTGGTTCAACTAAACTTGGATGAACTTAAAAAGACCCCAAGAATTTTGAAAGACATTTTGGTTGGGGAGTACAGTATGCAACAAATTATCATCTCTCCCACGCTTGGTGGTGAGAACGAGCAAAAACCATATATAACCATGTTGCAAACTGAACAAAGTTCTTACCGCGTCCCTATAGCATTAGAGGATCAAGTTAAGACAACCCTCACATGTTCTTTTTGGACAATTGCTCTTCCAAGGATGTTACCTAGGCTTTTCAATACATTGGGCACATTTCAAAGTTGTATGTTGTTCATCCTCTCACACATGGGCTCCAATTGTATTATGGGTGGAAGGAGCCCTACACATCGTATATGGGAACGATGGAAATTAGGTATCATCTAAACTCTCTTTTAGTTTATGCATGCTCACATTGAGGACAATGTGAATCTTTAAGTGTGGGGTAGTGCATTTTGTGTTTTTACTTTTTAAGTTTAATAATGTTTTACCTTGAATAAATGAGTTTTAGAAAGTTCAATTGTTATAAAAATTGTTGATAGATGACCTTTGAATTTTTGAAGCATGAATTTGAGAATTGAGTAGAATTGGTGCTTATTGTCAATTTTGTTGGTTTTTCCTTGCATTACCATTAACCTAGTGAGGAATTGAACCATCAACTTATCATTATTGTGGTGGGTGAACATCTTTGATTGATGAATTGCTAGAACTTGCTTTGACATGCATTTTAAGATTACATAAAAATTTCAATTAGGCATCAAGATGATTAAGGTAATTAGGTGAACCCACTTTGTCTTAAAAAGACCAACCCTATTTTTAACCTTAGTTAGCCAATTTTGAGCTTATGTTATTTTTCCTTTTCTTTCTTTTTCACAACACCATTATCTTGGACCTTTTTGTTTAACTCTTACCCTTTCATTAGGTCAAGAGCATTTTAAGAGCATTTATGACCGAGTGTTGTGTTGAATTAAGTGTGGAGTTAAATTTAGTAAGTTTAAGATTGCAAAGCAAAATAATAAAAATAAAAGAAAAAGAGAAAGAGAAAAATAAAAAAAAATATATATATATATAATAATAAGAATAATTGTTGTTCTTGTTGAAAGGGTTGGAATGTATCATTGCAATATTTAATAAGTGAGTTCCCTTGAAAAGCTCTTTAATGTCAAGGGGTAGATGAGAGGAAGGTGTTTTGGGATTGTTGGGTTATATATATGATCAGGTACTTCATTCTTAAAGTGCTCTTGAACTTAATGATCAAGCTCACATTTCCTAAATATCATGCCTTTACCTTAGCCCCATTACAACCCAATAAAGACGTTTTGATTGATGCTTGATTGTTATTTTGTGGTGGAGATTTGATTGATAAGCAAGCCTATGGCAATAATCTTTCATTGATTGTTATGAGTGTAAACACCACCATGATCAAACACTTGTAAGAGTTGGTGAAGGAGTGACAACATTGGTTATGCATGGAAAGCCAATTAATTGCATTGGTGCTGATTTTGTTTGATTCGATATTGATTGTGGATTTAGGGATAAGGAAGTCTTGATGCATCTTTATAACTCTTGAACTTAACAAAATTCATCTTGTTTAGTGTGTTTTGATTTTAGCCTTGTTTGGGGACAAGCAAGGAATTAAGTGTGGGGTATTTGTTTAGATCATATTTGTACTAGTTTTTAGTATATTTTTATGTGTTTTTAGTTAATGTTTTGATTGATTTTTGTTTTAAGTTTGTTTAAAATGTTTGTTTTAGGTTTAAGTGCAAAAACTCCCTTGGATGATTAAAACAATCAAGAAAAATGAAGAAAGAGCATGAATCAAGCAAGACATGGCCAAGCCAAAGCAAGCTTGGCCATGTCCCTCAAAAGAATTCCAAGACAGTAGCTAACACACCCAAGAGACACGGCCAAGCCACTGGCCATGTCTCACCCAAGGAAAAGAAACCAAGAAAGAAAAAAAATAGAGGCAGTACTTGACACACTCACAGACATGGCCATGTCTGTGAGTGTGTCTGATCGACATGGCCATGTCACTTGAAGCTTGGCCGTGTCTCATTGTCTTGGCCATGTTTCATCCTAAAATAGAGGCAGTACTTAACACACTCACATGTCGTGTTTCATCCTAAAATAGAGGCAGTACTTAACACACTCACAGACATGGCCATGTCTGTGAGTGTGTCTGATCGACATGGCCATGTCGCTTGAAGCTTGGCCATGTCTCTCAAAGAAAGTGAAGCAGTGACTGACACTGGCAAGAGACACGGCCAAGCCACTAGCCGTGTCTCACCTAAGGAGCAAAAAATCCAAAGAACAAAGAAAGAAGAAGGCAGTGAAGGACACGGCCAGCAAGCTTGGCCGTGTCCCAAAGAAAAATGAGAGACACGGCCAAGCCAAATCAAGCTTGGCCATGTCACCCTTAATTTATATAAATTCTTTTGCATGAAAGAAAAAAGTGAGTGAGGAGACGGCTAGGGTTTGAGAGAGAGAGAAAAGCAAAGAGAAGGAGGGGGCAAACACAATTTGGGATGATGAGAGAGTGACACTCTCCTCGTCCCTTCATCTTCATCCTCCATTTTCATCTTCTCCATCTTCCATTGACAAGATCTTTGAGGTTCTTTGGGATAAATTGGGTTAAACAAGCTCTTGAAGGTTGAAGAAGCTTTATTGAAGGATTGGTGACTTGAGAAAGCTCCATTCCATCTTCCAAAGGCATAATCATTGAAAGGCTTGGTGACTTGAGAAAGCTCCATTCCATATTGCAAAGGGGAATCAACCATTGAAGAGGGCTTGAGTTCTTCATCATACATCAAAGTGGAGCTAGGAGGAAGACTAGTAATCCTACTTTTGGCATCTTCACAAGGGGTTTTTCTATTCTCTCTTTTAATTCATTTCTTATTGTTATTGTTGTATTAAGAGAATTGATATTGCAATGGACAATTTGTATTTGTTTTATATTGAGTTGAATGAATGTTTTAAATTGATGATGTTGAGCTAAATATCCATGCCTAGGGTTTGTAGTATATTTGATTGAATGCTTTGATTTGGTATTTACATTGATGTACTTTGCTGTTAGTTGATTGCGTTGGATTGTATGCTAGATTGATAGATTAGCTACATATTGACCTCTAGATATTGAATGAAGGACCGAGAGGCAAAATTTGATATCGAAATTATGCAATCGACCACCCTATGAATGAATTAGAAATATAAGTTCTAGGGTTATTTAATTTGGTAATGTAAAATAATTGGTTAATGCTAATTCATGAATGTGAGAACTAATGAATTGGTAATTGACTAATTAACCTTAAGGAACAAATTAATTGCAAGGTTATGTTAATGGATAATTGAGAATTGAACTTTGATTGAATGGACCTATACCCCTAGGAACCTTCCCAAGAATCAATTTGATCTTGTACACCCATAACACACATCAATCCTACACTCCTTAATCTTAGGTTTAAATCATTCTCGCACCATTCCAACACAACAAACTTCCGCATTTAAATACTTGTCAATCAAGCTATTACGAACCACACCTTCTTGGGAAAACGACCTTGGGGTGATCACCTTTGCTATAGCTACCTCGTATACTTGCGAGTGACGCTTGTAGTAGTACTTAATTCGAGCGCAACAGTTTAGCGGCATGCCTATGATTGCCTACGGGCTAAACGCTGGAATGGTGAAAAGACTAGATCATAAGCTAGGCCAACTGATAACTATGTTGTTTTTGGGGTGAAAAGACTGGGTTGTAAGCCTCAAAAACAAATTCTTGAAGCTAGACTGAGAGAAAAGACTGGGTTGTAAGCTCAGATATAGTTTGATTATCCATGGATATATTGCCTATTGGGCTAGACACATGGTGTCATTATGGACCAAAGAAGTAACTCTGAAATTTGAATAGCATATTAGATCCTTTTGGGCCCATGCTTGTATTTGCTTTAATGTGAATTATGAATTGAGATACAATTGAGCAATATAATGTTATGAGTTGTGATTATGAAATATTTAAAAAATATAAGAAAGTGGAATGATGTGACATCTATATACATTGTGCATTGGCATTGCATTGAGTTTTATTGTTATTATCAAAGTTTGTACCACTAGGCTTCAGCTTAGCGTGATTGTTTCCACCGCGCAGGTGACAGTGTAGACTCAGCTGAGCCAGAGAGTTTTTCTAGACCAGGTTGGGTCTAGACATGTAGTTGAGCTTGTTGAGTTGCTATCGAGATCATAAACACTGTTAGCAACATGTACATATTTTTATGTTACACATTTTGAGGACAAATTTGTTTTTGGGGGAGAGAATTGTAACATCCTAAAATTTTTAAAAAAATTGATAAAATAAATTATAATTTAAAAGGATAAATTTAATTAAGGGATTTTAAATGAAAAAGTGGAATATATATGTGATATATATGAAAAATATACATAACATATAAAAGTCAACACTTTTTTTAAAAGAAAAGGGTATTTTGGTAATTAAATCTTATAAATTTAAAATTAATAAAATTATTTTTAAAAAAATTATTTCTGAATAGATGAGGGAAATTAAGACTTTTAATTTATTAAATAAATAATTAATTAATTAATTATTAAATTATTTTAATATATATATATGGTTTAAAAAAAGATGAAAAGGAAAAGAAATATTAAAAAGCCTTCTTCTTCTTCTTCTTCTTCTTCTTCCTCTAGGACGTTTTTCCATGGAAGCTTGGAGTAAGAATTTGATTCTTCCATACTCCATAAATTGAAGGATTTAATAAGTTTCAAGTGGATTTTTGGTGATTTCCACCAAAATTAGTAAGTTTCCATCTCTTTTCTTTGAATTCCATCGAAGATTGTATTATGTGAGTTTTGAACTTTTGAAGTAGTATGTTATAATTGTTGGAATTGGTGTGTATGATGTTATTTTGGGTATTTAACAATGATTCTAGGGTTAGATTGAAGAGATGATGGAGTTTGGATAAAGAATGGTGAAGAGAGAGAATTTAGGGTTATAGATTTTTGGGGTTTTGAAAACATGAACTTTAATTGTGCAAATTTATTCCAAATGAGTTGTTTTTATTCATAAATAAATATTTTAAAGTCAAATATTGGATTTGGTTGTGTTTGGTTGGGGTTTGAGAATGGAAGCGGAGATTTAGGATTTTGGAAAAGTGATTTTCCAAAGTGGTTGAATTGTGTGATTTTATTTGTTTAAGCATGTTGTTTAGTGTTAAAAGTGATGAATATAAGCTTGGAATGAGTAATGGATTGTGTTGGAATGGAAAACCTTCAATGGGGGAAGGTTATGCCATTTTTGAGATTTTGTGTATAAGAGTGTATTTTTATAATGTAAATGGTTTCAATGTATTAAAATAAGTTTTTAATAATATAAATAAACTTAAAATACTAATTTAATTGTAGTAGAATGGAATTCCAATGTTGAAGTAAGGAAAGGCTAAATTTTTGGAAATTTGTAGGAGTGATGTGTAATTATGGTTTAATATTGGAAATGTCATTAAATATGATACTAAATGATTATTTGCTATCACATTTAGTTTAGACATTGAGGGATGTTGATTTGCTTCATCCAAGTGGTGAAGGGCAAGTTGGAAAGATTCGATTGGATGTTGTTTTAAGCTTGCTTTGGGTTGGTAGTGGAGGTATGTACAAACTTTGAATATAATGTTTATATTTGCATGACATTTGGACTTAACACATTTTGGTTGGAAAATGTGTTAAGCTACTTGGTTCATTGATTTAGTATGAATAATGTGCTATGACATTTGTAATGTCATATATGTGTTAATGGCTAAATTGTGTAAAATGTGAAATATGTATATTATGTGAAAATACCCAAAGTAATTGGATAATGTGTTGTGAATGCAAAAATGAGATATATGGAATAATGAAGTGAATTGATATTGATAAAAATGAGAAAAGTGAGAAAAGAGAGAAGTGAGAAAAATGAGAAAGATGTGAAAAATGAGAAAAGTGAGAAAAAAATGTGAAAATAAGACAATGTGCCTAGATTGAACTTGTGAGAATGAGAGAGAGATCAATAATGAGAAAAATGAATAAATTGTGTGACTAGTATGTTATTCAATTTTCAGAGTTCTGGGTTTGGCGGCATGCCTATGATTGCCTACGGGCTAAACACTGGAATGGTGAAAAGACTGGGTCGTAAGCCAGGCCAGCTGATAAATATGATGTTTTTGGAGTAAAAGACTGGGTCGTAAGCCTCAAAAACAAATCCTTGAAGCTAGACTGAGTGAAAAGACTAGGTCATAAGCTCAAATCTAGTTGGGTTATCCATGGATATATTGCCTACAGGGCTAGACACATGGTGTCATTATGGACCAAAGCAGTAACTCTGAAATTTGAATAGCATATTAGATCCTTTTGGGCCCATGCTTGTCTTTGCTTTAATGCGAATTATGAATTGTGATACAATTGAGCAATATAATGTTATGAGTTGTGATTATGAAATATTTGAAAAATATAAGAAAGTGAAATGATGTGACATCTATATGCATTGTACATTGGCATTGCATTGATTTTTATTGTTATTATCAAAGTTTGTACCACTAGGCTTCGGCTTTGCGTGATTGTTTCCATCACGCAGGTGACAGGGTAGACTCAACTGAGCTAGAGAGTTCTTCTAGACTAGGTTGGGTCTAGACTTGTAGTTGAGCTTGTTGAGTTGCTATCGAGGTCATAAACACTGTCAGCAGCATGTATATATCTTTATGTTATTGCACATTTTGAGTATTATGAATAATATATTATGTTTTGAATTTTATGTATTATATATTATAAAGAATGTTTGGGTCAATGTATTTGAAATGGGAGAGTAAGTGTGTTTTAAATTATATATTTCTATATATAAATGTTTGAGAAACTTGGTGAAATTGAGGAGTATGGTTGAGATGGTAAATTGAAATTATTTGGAAGTGTTATCTTTTTGCAGGTTGTGTTTTTGCTAAATTTTAGGATGTCCAAATTATAGACAAAACTCTGGCGAATTTTTTCCAAAGATTTATATATATATTATTTATTTTGGGTTCTTATAACAAGTAAAGAATATTTATATGCTATTTAATTTTAAATATTTAGAATTTAAAATTTAAAATTGGAAATATGAAATTTTTTTTATCAAATCGATCTGTGACATTTTTGTATCGTATATGTGTATATTACATATGCTGGAAATATGTATTGTACGTATATAGGGTATAAGGGTGTTACATTTGTTATGGTATCTGAGCCTAGGTTTGAGGTTCTCGACCTAGGCGGGTTGATAGAGAGAGAAAATGGGGGATTTGAAAATAGTTTTTAATTGTAAAACATGCATTGGCACTGGCAGTTTTTGATCTCTGATATAGTATTTTTTGTTGTGTTTGCAGATATAGGTAGTTTCGCATCTCGGATGCATTAGGCTACTGAGGGTAGTGCAGAGAGTGTGGCACCGGATGAGGGTAGAGATGGAGCTAGACTTGTGTCTGCTGGTGAGGCTTCTGTTTCTGTGCCTGTGAAATCAGCAGCTAATGAGATTCCGCCTGGCTGGGTTTGGCATATGGTAGAGTTGTTGAGGCAGGCTCCAGTTCCGCAACCACCACATCCACAGCCACAGCCGCAGTTGCTGGTGAGGCAGTATGATAAACTGAGAAAGTATGGAGCTGAGGACTTTGGTGGTAATACAGACCCTACTATAGCAGAGCAGTGGCTAGACCGGGTTCAGAGGGTATTCATTCAGTTACAAGCTAGTCCAGAAGAGAAGTTTGATTATGCCAGATCTCTTCTACAGAGGGATTCATATTATTGGTGGAAGACGGTTCCACATACTCTGGTTGATCCACCAGTCTTGACCTATGATGATTTTCTACGGGAATTAAAGCAGAAGTATACTCCGAGAGAGTATAAAGATGCAAAGAAGATGGAGTTTCTGAGTCTGAGATAGGATACAAGGACAGTGATCGAGTATGAGATCGAGTTTATCTGGTTGAGTTATTATGCTAGTGGGATCATTTCTGACGAGTTTGACAGGTGCAGGAGGTTTGAGGAGGGACTGAGACCCTCTATCATGTGCATTATCGCAGGCTCTTGGTATCAAGATTTTTGCCAGTTATTTGCAGCTGCCAGGAGTGTAGAGAGAGCACAGGGTCTTGCAGCAGCTGCCAGGATTAAGGAGACCAGAGCTAGGAGACCCCAAAGTGAGGCATGGTCTTCATTAGTGAAGAGAGGCCGAGGGGGATATTTTCAGAGGTTTAGTAGGAGTCAGGGGTAGTTTGGCAGGTCAGTACAGCAGAAGAGACAGAGACTTGCAGTTTCAGTGGCTAGTGCTCCAACTCTAGTGGCTCAAAGATCTGCTCCACCAACTTGTGTTCATTGTGGTAGAGCAAACGGAGGGGTCTGTTGGTGGAGAGGTGCTTCGGGAGGGTGTTTCAAATGTGGGTCATCAAACCATTTTGTCAGAGATTGTCCCGAGCCACTAGAGGTTAGACAGGTAGATACTGCAGCTTCTCGACCCAGTGTCAGAGGGGTCGTGGCCGCAGAGGTTTTGGTAGAGGTGGTCGATATGGGTCTAGTCAGAGAGGAGGTTCTACAGTTGGAGGTAGTAGACCAGATGAGGCAGGACCATCACAGTGGGTTTATGTGATGCAGAGGCAGCCATATGCTTCAGCTATTATTGCTGGTAATTTTACATTATTTGGTACTTCAGTTCTTGCATTATTAGACCCTGGGTCGACTCATTCTTACGTAAGTGCATCCATCTTGCCTGTGACTGACTTGCATTCTGAGTCCCTAGGATTTGATGTTTTGGTGACAAATCCTTTAGGGCATAGGGTTTTGGAATTAGGGTTTTTGAAACTAGAGTTTTGGAATTAGGGTTTTTGAAACTAGGGTTTCAAAATTAGGGTTTTGAAATTAAGGTTTTTGAAGCTAGAGTTTTAGAATTAGGGTTTGGAATTAGGGTTTTTGAAACTAGGGTTTTAGAATTAGGGTTTTGGAATTAAGGTTTAAGGAATTAGGGTTTAAGAGAGAACAATTTATGGGATTAGGGTTTTGATATTCTTGGATTATTGGAAAAAAGGGTTTAGGATTTTAACTTACTGCCTTTGAAAAACAATTTTGGATTTGGGGGAAATAAATCAAAGTTTTGGAAGAATAATCAAGATTTTGGTGTTTAATAATGAAATGGTTTGAGCTTTTGGATAAAAATAGTTTAGGGTTTTGAGTTTCAATAAATAACTTATGGTTCTTGAGGTTTTAGTAAACAAACTAGATTCTCACAATTGATTCAAACCCTCAACAGCTACTGGATTGTTTCAAGTTTTTATCAAACATGCAAGTGGAGTTACGGACACCAACTGATTAATGTATTAACTAAAGCGAACAATTAAAGTTATTAAAACAAAGATCAAGTTACTGCATGTTCTTATTAATCAAGGAAAATAAAGCTACTGTAAATATGAATAATTTATGATTAAAGATCAAACCTCCATCATCGGTTCCACCAAAAAATTGATTTATGGGTGAACAATGTGACGACAATATGGACTCTGCCTTCTTCTTTGTTTCTCTTGATATTTCTGCTTGTTGTTTCCTTCATTCTAAAAAAAAAACTGTTGTTGTTCTTCTCTGTTTGTTGCCTTCCCAATGTTGCTAAAAATTACCCCCTGTTAAAGTATTAGAACTTCTTATTTATAGGAAAAACCAATAAAAAAAACCCTAAGCCTAACTCTGCTAATTTGTCTTTTAGATGAATTCTAAGCTCCTTAGGAAACTTTGGTCAAAAAATCTAAAAAACCATCCCGATCTGGGCAACCAGATAGACATGAGTTAAGGCCATGTCGACCTGGTTGTCTAGGTTTACATGAGTCTCACTCATGTCGACCTGGTAGCCTAGGTTGACATGAGTTCAACCCCATGTCAATCTAGGCTGCCAGATCAACATGAGGCATGCTCATGTCGACCTGGGCCCTCCAAGTCAACATGAGCAATTGCTCATGTCGCCCCGACCGGCCTGAGTCGAATTATTCTTGTATTTGTTTAACTTATGGACCAAAAAGTTTTAATTTATGCCAATTCAACTTGATTTAAGGGTTTTACAATTGAATTTATGCCTCTTTAGTTCATACTGACTTATTTAAAAATTATGAACTAGGTTTAAATCTTTTAAAGTCGGATCAAATTTATTTTGGCATCCTTTAATTAGAACCATATCAAATTGGGGCCAAAATTAAGGGTCTACACCATCCAATCAACTAAAGTAACTTTTATGCTATATTGGATTAAAACTAAATTAAGAGGTTTATTATAAATAGATTTCTTGCTTGAAAAAGTAACTAATGATTCATGCCAAAAAATAAGCCCATGATTAATAATTCTTAGTATAAACTAGGCTCACAATTGATTTTTAGCATTTCCATAATTGACCTAAATATTTGTAAGCTCTTTTAAAAAGGTTGTGAAAATAATTTTGTTTCTAAGCCCATTGTAAAGAGATTTTTAGAAATAAATGGATTTTGGGCTTTGCATTTTGGGTCATGAGAAAAGAAAGTTTTATGCCCAAAGACCATTTCAAAAATTTGGAAAATAGTTTTGGTCTTTTGGATTTAGAGGAAAAAAAATTTTGAGCTCATAATGTAATTAGGTCATATTAGAAAAAGAACAAACCAAATAAGCCATGATTTAAACCAAGATTAACCATAGTGAAACAACAAGCATTTGGGGTAAAAACCTAAGGAAAGTAACTAGGCCAATTACATAAGCTTTAGTCTTTGGTTTGAAAGACTTAGGTTCCCATAGCAAGTATATACCAAATGGTATATGGCTATGCTCGATCTCTATATCTTGAGTGAAAGTATGGTATCCCTTACACAACACAACACGGGTAACACGGGCATCCTATCTCATGCATACGATGCAATCTAAATGATGCAATGGATAATATCATGATAAGAAAGAATAGAATAATATAAAGACCAATGGAATCAACTTCTCTTATCCCCAAAGGAGTCACCACTATGAGCATGAATTTTTGCCCCCACTCCCGCATGGAATGGTTCTTGCAACTTCGGCACTGTTAGGCTCGGGGCCTTAGAGAACACGGGCCTAAGCCAGGAGAAAATAGAGTCGCCACCTGGATGGGCAGGGAAAATGAAAGGGGTGAATGACTCGATTCTTAAGGAATCCCCAACCCCCTAATGGGTTCAAAAAGTTGGATACGTGTGGGTAAGGTGAGAAATGGCCCAGCACCCCCACAACACCTTGTTCATTGGAACCGGCCTCCTTTTTAGGTCTTAATATTATAAAATTCTTAAATATAATGATATTATCCATACTACATGCAATAATTAAAATAAAGCATCGTTGTATTAAAATAAAAGCAATGTTCAAACAAAATAAATAAATGGACACCCATCCGAGGATGGAAACGTGTCTTTACATAGTCCAGTGTCTAAAACTAAATAGGACACCCACTAAAAGGTGGAAATGTATCCTTTACAATAATTCCAAAATATAAAAATTATTTAAATTACATGAAAATTAATTAATGAGATATCCAATTATGAAAACATATCTCTTACAATTTTAATAAATAAATAATAATTGAAAAAATATCATCTATGATAAATTAAATAAACCAAACATCAAAATTAAATAAATCAATTATTAAGACATATAATAAACTACATAATCAAATCTAAAATTTAATAAAGCAATAAATATATAAATTTTGGTTTACATCTTGAATTAGGGTTTTTTTAATCAAAATTAGGGTTTGAAAATCTTATGAAAAAGGATTAGGGTTTATGAAAATAAGATTAAATGGAATTAGGGTTTAACTAAATTGTATTTTAGGTTGGATTCAAAGAGGTCGAATTAAATCAAGTTATTTAAATTTTATAATAAATCATAACCAACCCTCATTTGTTGTTGGACTAAATAACTATAATATAGTATTATTGGAATTAAATCAACAATCTTCATTCTACTGGATTCAAGCAATTGTAAAATATTATAAACTTAAATGAAGTAAATAAAGTGTAATATCCCAAGGTACACCCTAAAAGTTTTGAAATAATTATTGTGCTATTTGGATTTAAGGAGTATGTTTAATGGAAGGAGAAGAGAAGTGAAGGTATATATAACATATATAAGTTAAACTAATGAAAGTCAAAAGAAGATAAATGAATTAATTTAATACCCGATTTTGGTGTACATTGGAATGGTAGTTGTGAGAAGATATATTGGTAAAATATGTAAGGAAAATATTATAAGAAATAGGTGTATATGAGGGATGATATATATTTATGTGGTATTTGAAAAATATGGAAAATATAAAGGAAATATAAAAGAGATATACATATACCAACATATATATTACATATACATAATGTATAAAGTGGTGTAGGAAAAGTAAGTTTATATAATTAATTAATTAATAATAATAATAATAATAAAAGAAAAAGAAGAAAGAAAAGTCAAAGGGAGAAAAGTGTGTGGTGGAGGTTTTTAGAAATAATTTATTTTATTATAATTATTATATATATATATATGATAAACATGAAAAGAAGAAGGGAAAAAGATATTTTTCTTCTTCTTCTTCTTCTTATACGAGAGAGAGAGAGAGAGAGAGAGAGAGAGATATGAGATTTTACTTATATACACATCAAATCCATAGGGATTTTGAGAGAATTAAAGATGGATGTTGAAGATTTGGCATAATATTCAAGTAAGTTTTCTTTTGATTTCTCTTGTTCTATTTGGAATTTTGTTTGAGTTTGATGGAGTGTTGTTGATGGTTGGAGTGTGTTTGTGTATGGTGTGTGTAAAAGTATTTAAATAAAACTAAAGATAAGAAGTTAGGTTGGTGTTGGTGATGGAAGAGTAAGAGTTGTGTTTAGTGAAATTTTTCTGTTTTACAATTAGTAAAGGCTGTGACTTGTATGATTTTTAATTAAATATAGAAAAATTTTCTTGAAGTAAATTTTTGATATGTTGTGCCTCTATGAGTCTAGAATTACTGAAAAATATGTTGATTCGATTTTGGAATGGTTATGATTTTGGAAAGATTATTTTTATTAGACCCGTTCCAGCAGGTACCTTAACTGAGACAGCCATTTTCGGGATTTTTAATAAAATGTAGAAAAATCATATCCAATTGAATTTTGGATATGTTTTTTCTTAGTGAGTCTAGTATTTGAGAAAAATAATTTAGAACCACGTTGATTGAATTTAATTTATGGAATTCACAAAGTTCAGAACTGCTGCCAGGATGCAGGGCAATTGGAGCAGTCTGGTTGGGTGAACTATTTGACCAAGCTTTTGTGTTCATTTTGATCTGAAAATTTAAAGGAATGATTTTAAGATGTAAAACTAAATTCTGTAAAAGTTTTAGAGTTTTTGGTCAAGTAGATTATTTTATACAATTTTTCAAAATAAGGATTAAGTTGAGTCCAAAACCAGAATTTTACTATTCATATGGTCATTTTGCTAATATTCCTTTTGGATTAGGTTGTGAAGAGGTTGAATTGCCCTAATCTAAGTGTTGAGGATTCTTGGAAGAGTAAGTGTATAGATTGGTGTGAGTTGGTTTTAAGGTAAGTACAAACTACATTATTGCATAAATGCATATGACTTTGAGACTTGATACACATTTGGTTGTAAATGTGTTAGGAAATGTAATGCATTGTTGATGTATATTAATATTAGGAAATGTAATGCATTGTTGATGTATATTAATAATGTTATGTTTGGTATAATATTAATGTTGTGATGAGTATGTAAAATGTGTGTTAATGCCATTGATTATATACATTTGAATTGATTAAGGTGATTTGAGATCATATGAGATATGAGGCCATGGTTGTTGGCTATGATAATGCAAATGAAATATATAATTGAGGCATGGTTGTCTAATTAATTATGAGAAATGAAATGAAAAGAGATTGATAAAGAGATAAATGAAATGATTGTGTGCCTAATGTGTTAATTCAATTTTCAGAGTTCTGTTTTTGGCGGCATGCCTATGAATCACTGGATAGGTGAAATGACCGGGTCGTAAGCCGATTCCAGTTGGAAAATGTGAAATGTGATGTTTTTGGGGTGAAATGACCGGGTCGTAAACCTCAAAAATAAATTATTGAAACTAGATTGAGTGAAATGACTGGGTCGTAAACTCAAATCTAGTTGAATATCCAGGGATAAATGTATTGATGATTATGATTATAGACCAAAACAGTAACTCTGAACTTTGAATAGCATATTAGTGTCTTTTGGGCCCATGCTTGTCTTTGTTTAAATGTGATTCATGAAATGTGAAATGAATGAATAATGAGACCAATGATTATTTTTGTTTAAATGTGAATTATGGAATAAGATGTAATGTTATGAGATATATGATGATAATTATGAAATGAGATGATTACAATGTATAAGTAAATTATTGAAGGTGAATGTGGATTGAAAAATTATGTTGAATGATGAGATCTGAAGGTACTACATGAAAATACAATATGATGTATAATATGGATGTGGTTGTGGACATTGTGAGTATTATTTTATGAATTTTTTAATAAGTCATGGAATTGTGGGTTGTATTAATGAAATACGTGCATATGTATATAATTATGAGATTAGTAGAAATATATATAAGGTGTAATTGAAATGGGAAAATATGATAAGAAAATAATAATATATGAAGTTAACATATAAGTATGATTGTCTGTTATGTATGTTTATAATATTTATTTGTACTACTAAGCTTTCGGGCTTAGCGCGGTTGTATAAATCTCGAAGGTGAGTAGGTGGTTGATCTGGAAGTCAAACTGTTATGCCACGAGAAGGGTAAGAGTATTTCGAGACCAACTAGAAGGTGATGCATATATGTATAATTTCGTTATGTTGTATTTTCTGACAAGAATGTATTCATAAGTATAAAAGAAATTTTGGTAAAGACAAGATTATCATATATATGTAAGATTATTGAAAGTATAATGATTTTGTAAATGTTCTATATTTAAATTAATGTAATATTATTTGAACTCAGATATAGGTTTTTAAACTGTAACAAAAAGTGACATTCTTATACTTTATATACGTACTGTATGTATACCCGGTATATGTATAGTACTTATATAGAGTATGGGGGTGTTACAGTTATACTGTACGTTAGTAGAATGTGATAATAATAAACCTCTACTTATTTTGTATTAGAAGTGTGAACTCTTCTTGCAGGTTTGTAGTTGAGGGTATAAGGTGGATTCATTGGGAGTGTATTGAAACTGATTGCATTGGTTTGTGTAAAAATGTTTTCAAAAATCAGAAAAAAACCAGTTTTGTCGACACTTGGGATCCAATTACTAGGCAAACCTCTGGCAAAATTTCTGTAAAACCGGAACTAAAATTCGAATTAAGTAAAATTGGTAACAACATTAGGATAGTGTGGCGCCTCTACTTGGCTTACACATGTAGGCTGGGAAGGGGTGTTACAATTTTTTGTATCAGAGCTTAGGTTCGAGATTCTCGGCCTAAGTAGAATTAAAAAGAGAAAGTTTTGAAAAGCTTAAAGAGAATTAAAAAGAAAAGTTTTGAAATGAAATTTGTAATACATGCATATGCATTAACACCTAGGTTGGTCTCGGATGTGGCATTATGTGAATTGTAATGTATTTGAATTAGATGAGATGGATGATAGTATGTGGATGAAGTTCTACATGAAAGGAAAAAAAATGAAAAATGATATGGAAACATTCATATGAGTTTAATTGATAAATTAAAGAATGGAAATTTTTAACTTGAAGGAAATATGGTGGAACATTGAGTAAGTTGACTGGTATAGACAAAATGTGATCATTTAAGGTTTGGGTGTATAAAGTTAAAGTTTTGTTTAAAAGAAAAAGAGATGATGTTGGTTAAGTAAAAAGATATATTGGTATTGTTTGTATTGTTATTTTAATGCAACATTGTGATTTCAATGTTAGAAATGTGATATGTTTGAATATTGTGAAAGCTCATGTTAATGGTGGTAATATGTGACATTTGGATTTTTGAAATGAGCTTAATAATTGTGAAAATTATATGTTTGGATGTTGCTTTGTGGTATATATATAAGATGTTTTTAAAGTTGATATTAAGAAAAGATGAGAATTGTAAGTTGAAGTTTAGGTGAAATAGTGATTTGAGAATTTAGAATTTTAATGGAATGTTGATAAAGATTATTTAGATATTAAACATATGAGCTATTTGCAATGAATATTCTTGCATATGAGAATACTACGAATTGGGTAATGAGATTGATAGTATGAGAATTTGTTTTGAAATAAAAAAAAAAGTGATTGAGCGAGTGAAAATGAGTTACTTAAAGTCATTTTACTGGAAAGGGTGAAAATGGATATGAAGGTACATTAAATGCTTTAAAAAAAATGAGAGAGATGTCACATTAGAAATGTGACTTGAATATATGTGAAGTGTTATTATGGTTAGAATGTATATATTTGTTGTGTTGATGAATAATTTAAATCATGTCAAAAGAATGAGTATGATAATGTTCAAAGAAAAATGATAAACATTAAATTTGTACAGATTGTATGCAAAAGAGAAATTAAATAAAAGTACCTGATTAAGTGTATACATGCATAGGATATGTGAGATGAGTTTTTCGATATGAATGTAATTGTATTATGTAAGAAATGTGGGAAGTGAGTCACATTATGGATGTGGCCTATGAATATGTAGATGGTATAATTACTGGTATAATGATATTAAGAATGATATTGCATGTATTAGTGGACCTAAGAGAGATTAGGTCTTGAACTGTGCAAAGCTAGATGGATTATGTAACGAAATTAAGAGTGAGAATGGACTCGAGTAATATTGGATGGTGAAATTGTTATGGTAATCACTGAACCTGATGATTATATAATATTTTGAGTCCCAAGGTATCCACATGTGGGAAGGTTTTATGTATATGTGTTTAATAAGAGATTGTAAATGGATTAGAAATAGATTCGAAATGGAGTAACAAAAGGGAAATTGTGTAAGAATTGCATATGATTGAATATGTATACATAAGAGATGTTAATAATAATATTGTTGAACATGAGTTAGGCTAATGATGAACATAATCGAGTGCAAATTGTTTTGAGATAGAGTTGAAATGTGTTAACTCTTGGTGTAGCAAAAGTTTAGAGAATGAATATGCAATTCTTGTGATATGATTTAGCATTGTAATTAGAAAGGTTGGAAGTTGAATAATAAAGGAACATTATGGATTTATAAGCTTCAGGCATGACCATTAATCTCCTATAATTCTATGATTTGTTTAGTATATTTTGGTCGATTAATTTTGTTATCCACAGATTTGGAACTGAGATAACATGACTGTAGTGCAGCTTTGGTGAGATTGATAATTATGTTTCTAGAAACATGGTCAAGAATTATGACTGGTAAAGTTATACTTTATCATTTTTTTGTTAGAAATTTGGTTATAATTATGAAAAGTAAGGAAAGAAAAGAGAAATGTAAAAAGTTTTGAGTTATGGCTAATGTGATAGAAAGCTGATTATATAAAGATTGTAATGGTATGAAATGTGAGGAGATATTAAAAAAGGGAAATTACAAAATGTGACTGAAAGTTATACTAAATATGTTTATGGTATAAAGTGAATAAGTGAATGGATTTAAGGTTTAAGTGAGTGAACTATGGATAGGAAGTATGGTATGAGATTATCATGAGAATTGGTGGAAATTATACTAAGATAGTAGAAAATAAACTATGTGTATATTGAAAGATAATTTAAAGTGATTTGTAGTCATGATAATTTTACTGAATATGGATCTGAAGAGATCAGGATTTGAATATAAGTTTGCTCTAATGGAATTAAGTTATATATATATATTGTGAAATTTCATGATAAGTTTAAATAAATTAATTGTTGATTTGAATTAAACAAGATTGAAACATGGGTATATTGTGACAGATAGATCAATTGATCTAGATTCTATGAAGATTATGAATCATTATTGAAATTTAATGTGTACAGTTGTACTAGGAGCATAAGATTTAAGTGATAATGTATATGATGTAATATTCTAATAAATAAATGAACGTGAATATATTGAGTTAAATCAGTTGTAAATGATGAAAAAATAAGTGTAGGAAAAATAAGGATATTGTTATCAATTAAGGTGTGATAAATGTCTATTCTGGAAGTGATTTTAATGATGGGATAATCAATGATTTTTAAGGTTGAAGTTAAGAGAGTAATTATAAAGAGATGAAGTAATAAAATATCTTGAATGTAATAATTAGACAAAGTACATGTATAATATAAGATGATCTGATTCTTGCATCAAGATAAATTAATTGGGAATGTAATGAGATATTTTGAATGTTTGGATAAAAAAGTAATAAGATATATAAATAGATCTAGTGATGAGTTATGAAATTTAGAGAAGATGATTGACTCTAAGGGAGAGAGTAAAAGTTATATGATGTGATGACATAATAACTTAAGAATATAATTAACTTCATATGAAAGTTAAGATGGTATTATGTTAAGAATGGATTGCTATTGTACTAGATAATTTCGAGGACGAAATTATTTAAGGGGGGAGAGAATTGTAATATCCCAAGGTACACCCTAAAAGTTTTGAAATAATTATTGTGCTATTTGGATTTAAGGAGTATGTTTAATGGAAGGAGAAGAGAAGTGAAGGTATATATAACATATATAAGTTAAACTAATGAAAGTCAAAAGAAGATAAATGAATTAATTTAATACTCGATTTTGGTGTACATTGGAATGGTAGTTGTGAGAAGATATGTTGGTAAAATATGTAAGGAAAATATTATAAGAAATAGGTGTATATGAGGGATGATATATATTTATGTGGTATTTGAAAAATATGGAAAATATAAAGGAAATATAAAAGAGATATACATATACCAACATATATATTACATATACATAATGTATAAAGTGGTGTAGGAAAAGTAAGTTTATATAATTAATTAATTAATAATAATAATAATAATAAAAGAAAAAGAAGAAAGAAAAGTCAAAGGGAGAAAAGTGTGTGGTGGAGGTTTTTAGAAATAATTTATTTTATTATAATTATTATATATATATATATATATGATAAACATGAAAAGAAGTTACATATATTTTCTTCTTCTTCTTCTTATACGAGAGAGAGAGAGAGAGAGAGAGAGAGAGAGAGAGAGAGAGAGAGAGAGAGAGAGAGAGAGAGAGAGAGAGAGAGAGATGAGATTTTACTTATATACACATCAAATCCATAGGGATTTTGAGAGAATTAAAGATGGATATTGAAGATTTGGCATAATATTCAAGTAAGTTTTCTTTTGATTTCTCTTGTTCTATTTAGAATTTTGTTTGAGTTTGATGGAGTGTTGTTGATGGTTGGAGTGTGTTTGTGTATGGTGTGTGTAAAAGTATTTCAATAAAACTAAAGATAAGAAGTTAGGTTGGTGTTGGTGATGGAAGAGTAAGAGTTGTGTTTAGTGAAATTTTTCTGTTTTACAATTAGTAAAGGCTGTAACTTGTATGATTTTTAATTAAATATAGAAAAATTTTCTTGATGTGAATTTTTGATATGTTGTGCCACTATGAGTCTAGAATTACTGAAAAATATGTTGATTCGATTTTGGAATGGTTATGATTTTGGAAAGATTATTTTTATTAGACCTGTTCCAGCAGGTACCTTAACTGAGACAGCCATTTTCGGGAATTTTAATAAAATGTAGAAAAATCATATCCAATTGAATTTTGGATATGTTTTTTCTTAGTGAGTCTAGTATTTGAGAAAAATAATTTAGAACCACGTTGATTGAATTTAATTTATGGAATTCACAAAGTTCAGAACTGCTGCCAGGATGCAGGGCAATTGGAGCAGTCTGGTTGGGTGAACTATTTGACCAAGCTTTTGTGTTCATTTTGATCTGAAAATTTAAAGGAATGATTTTAAGATGTAAAACTAAATTCTGTAAAAGTTTTAGAGTTTTTGGTCAAGTAGATTATTTTATACAATTTTTCAAAATAAGGATTAAGTTGAGTCCAAAACCAGAATTTTACTATTCATATGGTCATTTTGCTAATATTCCTTTTGGATTAGGTTGTGAAGAGGTTGAATTGCCCTAATCTAAGTGTTGAGGATTCTTGGAAGAGTAAGTGTATAGATTGGTGTGAGTTGGTTTTAAGGTAAGTACAAACTACATTATTGCATAAATGCATATGACTTTGAGACTTGATACACATTTGGTTGTAAATGTGTTAGGAAATGTAATGCATTGTTGATGTATATTAATATTAGGAAATGTAATGCATTGTTGATGTATATTAATAATGTTATGTTTGGTATAATATGAATGTTGTGATGAGTATGTAAAATGTGTGTTAATGCCATTGATTATATACATTTGAATTGATTAAGGTGATTTGAGATCATATGAGATATGAGGCCATGGTTGTTGGCTATGATAATGCAAATGAAATATATAATTGAGGCATGGTTGTCTAATTAATTATGAGAAATGAAATGAAAAGAGATTGATAAAGAGATAAATGAAATGATTGTGTGCCTAATGTGTTAATTCAATTTTCAGAGTTCTGTTTTTGGCGGCATGCCTATGAATCACTGGATAGGTGAAATGACCGGGTCGTAAGCCGATTCCAGTTGGAAAATGTGAAATGTGATGTTTTTGGGGTGAAATGACCGGGTCGTAAACCTCAAAAACAAATTATTGAAACTAGATTGAGTGAAATGACTGGGTCGTAAACTCAAATCTAGTTGAATATCCAGGGATAAATGTATTGATGATTATGATTATAGACCAAAACAGTAACTCTGAACTTTGAATAGCATATTAGTGTCTTTTGGTCCCATGCTTGTCTTTGTTTAAATGTGATTCATGAAATGTGAAATGAATGAATAATGAGACCAATGATTATTTTTCTTTAAATGTGAATTATGGAATAAGATGTAATGTTATGAGATATATGATGATAATTATGAAATGAAATGATTACAATGTATAAGTAAATTATTGAAGGTGAATGTGAATTGAAAAATTATGTTGAATGATGAGATCTGAAGGTACTACATGAAAATACAATATGATGTATAATATGGATGTGGTTGTGGACATTGTGAGTATTATTTTATGAATTTTTTAATAAGTCATGGAATTGTGGGTTGTATTAATGAAATACGTGCATATGTATATAATTATGAGATTAGTAGAAATATATATAAGGTGTAATTGAAATGGGAAAATATGATAAGAAAATAATAATATATGAAGTTAACATATAAGTATGATTGTCTGTTATGTATGTTTATAATATTTATTTGTACTACTAAGCTTTCGGGCTTAGCGCGGTTGTATAAATCGCGCAGGTGAGTAGGTGGTTGATCTGGAAGTCAAACTGTTATGCCACGAGAAGGGTAAGAGTATTTCGAGACCAACGAGAAGGTGATGCATATATGTATAATTTCGTTATGTTGTATTTTCTGACAAGAATGTATTCATAAGTATAAAAGAAATTTTGGTAAAGACAAGATTATAATATATATGTAAGATTATTGAAAGTATAATGATTTTGTAAATGTTCTATATTTAAATTAATGTAATATTATTTGAACTCAGATATAGGTTTTTAAACTGTAACAAAAAGTGACATTCTTATACTTTATATACGTACTGTATGTATACCCGGTATATGTATAGTACTTATATAGAGTATGGGGGTGTTACAGTTATACTGTACGTTAGTAGTATGTGATAATAATAAACCTCTACTTATTTTGTATTAGAAGTGTGAACTCTTCTTGCAGGTTTGTAGTTGAGGGTATAAGGTGGATTCATTGGGAGTGTATTGAAACTGATTGCATTGGTTTGTGTAAAAATGTTTTCAAAAATCAGAAAAAAACCAGTTTTGTCAACACTTGGGATCCAATTTCTAGGCAAACCTCTGGCAAAATTTCTGTAAAACCGGAACTAAAATTCGAATTAAGTAAAATTGGTAACAACATTAGGATAGTGTGGCGCCTCTACTCGGCTTACACATGTAGGCTGGGAAGGGGTGTTACATAAAGAATAGCACACCTTCGTTTGTTGTCTCCACCAAATTTAAAGAGTTTGAATCAAGCTTTTTTTTATATTTGTTACTGCCTAAATCAATTTATTTCTTCGGTTGAAGTTTGGCAATTTGCAATTGCCTTGACACTGCCTTGATCATGATTACTAACGCTTTTTTAATTTAATTATCAGTTCTCATCTTTGTTGCTCCTTTTCTTACTCACTGTCTGTGTTGCACTTTTTTTTTGATAATTAGGGTTTTGTAAAACTGCTACCGTCTCTTTTTCTTTTCTACCAAATTCTTAATCCAAATTCCTGCCGATCTATTCATCCCTTGCCTATTTGTGTTAATCACATATTTATAGGGAAACCAACACTTTAACTTAAACCTAATCCAACTCTTATAAATTAATTGGGAAGTCTAATGGCCAGTACAATTATGTTTAGGACTCGAATTAAAGGCCGAAATCAACATGGAGTGCACTCATATCGATTTGGGCTAGCCAAATCGATATGAGGCAGATTTCATATCAATTTAGGCTAGCCAAATCAATATGAAATTGCCTCACATCGATTTGGCTTACCAAAATCGATATGAGCCGCTTGCCCATATCGATTTGGCAAGCTCAAATCAATATGGGTAGTCCCATATCGATTTGGCCCTCCCAAATCAATATGAGTAGTACCCATATCAATTTTGGAAAACCAACTCGACCAAAACCATTAATTTTAACTCAAATTGGTCCAAAATAATTAAATTTTTAGCCAATAATTTTGCAATTTTGATATAGCTTCCAATTTAATTCTAAAATTAGGTTTAAGAAATCTAAATTCATAATGGACCAACATAAACCTTTTAAATTTAAACCGATCCAAATTTAAGCGTCTACACCTAGTAATTCTTGATTCCAACAACTCTGATGGGTTAAAATTAATATTTTTGCATGCATGATTATTTAGTTACAAATATAACAGCAAGCTTATTTTTTCCAACATTAAAATCTTATTTTCATAAATTCCAAACCATTCTAGTATACTTAAACCATAAACCCTAAATTCTATTTTCTTAAAACCTAAAACCCTAATTAAATTTTTTTCTCAAATGACACAGAAGCTTAATATTTTTAAAATAATAATAATAATAATATCAATTTTGTAAATCTAAACCTACAAAACCTTAATTTCATTCAAGAAACCCTAATTCAAGATATCAACTTAAATTTGTATATTTATTGCATTATGTGAGTTAGATACATGATTTATTTTATGTATTAATGAATGGTTATTTTTGTTTAATCTTTGATGAATTATTTATTTATGACGAATGATTGATTATTTTTATTGATTTATTTTGGTTTCAAGAATAGTAAGAGGTATGTTTCCATGATTGGGTAACTCATTAATTGAGCATCATGTGATTTGGTTTATCCTAAATATCGGGATCAATGTAAAGGACATGTTTCCACCTTTCTGTGGGTATTCTATTTAGTTTTAGACATAGACGATGTAAGGACATGTTTTCATCCTCGGATGGGTGTCCATTTATTTATTTTGTTTGGACATCATTGTGATTTTAATAAAGTAATTATTTGTTCTTATGATCGCATGTAGTATGGATAATATAGTTATATTTAAGAATTTTATAATATTAAGACCTGAAAAGGAGGCTGGTTCCAATAAATCGGGCATTGTAGGGGTGTTGGGCCATTTCTCACCTTCCCCACATGTACTAACTTTTTGAACCCATCAGGGGGTTGGGGAATCCTTAGAAATCGAGTCATCCACCCCTTTCTTTTTCCCAGCCCATCCAGATGGTGACTCCATTTTTCTCTGAATTTAATCCCATGTTCTCTAAGGCCCTGAGCCTAACAGTGCCGAAGTCACTAGAACCATTCCACGTGGGAGTGGGGGCAAAAATCCCCGCTCACAGATGTTTTATTCCGGCTAATTTATCAAAGTCATGATAGAGATAGGCAAGGCCCACCTCTCCCTAAGTGTAAAATGCAAGAGATCAAAATTAGACAAAGCTCGCAAAACCGACAGATGGATTGACACTTCAATGCTACATAAAATCATCATGGCTAACAAATACAAAAAAAAAAAATTAATTTGTGGGTATACCTTTTCGCCCATGCACTTTGTACGGGTTGGGTCTGCCTTATCCAGTAATCTAGAATGTATTTATATTTTATCTTGCATGCTCCCTTATACCTGGGCCTTAAACCGATTAACTGATGAATCTTATCCATAGTCAATATATCGTTGGTCAAATGGACAGGGATTCCATCTCACTTTAAACCCATTATTGTAGTGAAGTCCATCGGACCGATCGTCATCTCTCCAATGGGCAAATGAAAAGTGTAGGTGGTGTCCATCCACCGCTCAGCAAGCTCTTGAATCATGCTTCTATCAATTTGGAATCCTTTGGTCATCAGTTGTAGTATAAATTCTTCAAAGCCACACTCTCGGATCATTCTTCGAACTGTCTGTGGTACTCACTCATACCATTGGCTCTTTTGGACATTCCCACCACCATGAATTACACAACTATCATATTATCACAATAAAGGTAAGTCAAGTTAGGTAAGTATATCTGCCTACCGCTAATTCTAAAGTAATAAAAAATGAAAGAAAAATATAAAATGTCATACATAATTATTTCCAACACCCTGTTAATTTTTGACATTTATTTCTTTTTTTGTAGATTTTAAAAATTGCTTTTTTAAATATATCTTGAATCATGACTAATATTTTATTTATTTTATTTTATATTCATGCATTAATTTCTTTTAGTTCTTTTTTCAAGTTGTAGACCCTTAATTTTTTACCCAGTTCGGTCCAATATATTTTGTTTAGTCCAAAATAATTTTTGTGTTGTCTAATATATTTTAATTGGTCCAAAATAATTTTTGTTATCTTAATTAAATAATTTTTGCTTTATTATATAATTTTTATTAATAAAAAAATAAAAATAATAAAATAATAAAAAAATAAAATAAAAAAATCAGGCTGCGAGAAATGGCCTATGGCCATTTCGCTCACAGTGGCGACTCCACTAGGGATAAGAGAAGTTGATTCCGTTGGTCTTTATATTATTCTATTCTTTCTTATAATGATATCATCCATTGCATCATCTTAGATTGCATCGTGTGCGTGAGTTAGGACGCCCGTGGTATGTAAGGGATACCATACTTTCACTCAAGGTATGGAGATCGAGCATGGCATAACTACTCATAGCCTCGTACCGTTTGGTAAATACTTGCTATGAGAACCTAAGCCTTTTAACCCAAAGACTAAAGCTCATGTAATTGTCCTAGTTACTTTCCATAGGCTTTACCTCAAATGCATGTTGTTTGACTATGGTTAGTTTATCTTAGTCTAAATAATGGCTTATTTGGTTTGTTCTTTCTCTAATATGACCTAAGTATATTGTAAGCTCAAAATAAACTTTTCTTTAAAGACCAAAAGACCAAAGCTATTTTAAAATTTTTTTCAAGTTGGTCTTTGGACATAAGACTTTTCTAAAAACAAATCAAAAATTCTTTAGCCCATGGCACAAATACTGAGCCCAAAATCCATTTTTCTAAAATCTTTTACAATGGGCTTAGAAAAAAAACTATTTTCACCCAACTTTTTCTCACAAAGAGCTTGCAAAAATATTTAGGTCAATTATGAAATACCAAAAATCAATTGTGGGCCTAGTTTACACTAAGAATAAATTAACCATGGGCTTGTTTTTGGCATGAACCATTAGTTACCTTTTTTTTTCAAGTGAGAAATCTATCTATAATAAACCTCTTAATTTTGTTTTAATCCAATATAGCATAAAAGCTACTATAGTTGGTTGAATGAATTAAAACCTAATTAATAGGAATTATCATGGATTGATTTCCATTTTTAAAAATATAACTATTGGTTGAAACGTCCAAGGGAATTATTTGAAAGCAAGATACCCCATGTTGGTATTTTGTTAACCATATACCTAGGAAAAGGGACTCACCATTCGTGTGTGGATGTTATAAGGTTGGAAGGAACGTTCTATTTATCCTTATTTGTTGATTGTTTATGCATACACGCATATATTTGCATCTCATATCATTGATCCTCTCTGGCTCACAGCCCTGGATTATGATAGTTCTAAAGCTTACAACAATCCGACCTACGCCGGAGATGAAGTATCTAGCAACGACTCAATCACTTGCTCACCAAAAATAATGGAGCCCGAATAAATTCAAAGGATGGTGGATGAGGCCCTCAATGCCAAGATGGAAGAAATAAAAGAGGCCCTAGCTAAGACCATGAAGAACCAGTTGACTGCAATCTTAGAGAATCATGCCGAGGCATCTGCTAACACTAAGAAGACAAAGGACAAAGGGAAGACTAAAGTTAGTGAAGTGATTTTTGATGATGAAAAGGTGATCATTGATGATGATGATGATTGGGCTCAATACTAACAAGATGTTCAAGAGAAGAAGAAAGAACCAAAGGTTGGTGAGAAAGCAACTATTGAAAAGACCGAGACATTTGATGTTGAAAAGATGATTGTGGATTTAGAAAAGAAATTTTAGAAGAAACTGAAAACCGAAGAGATGTCCGAGATCGATAAACTATTTGAGCTAGATGAAGAGGTACCTTATAAGTTCAAGATGCCTTCCTTTGCAAAGTACAATGGCACCAGAAATCCTCATCTCCATGTGAAGCAGAACATCACTGCCATGCAGTCTGCCCGAGCTACTAAGGCTCAAACCCTAAGATACTTTATGCTCTCATTGGACCCTGTTGTCCAAAACTGGTTCAATACCTTGGATGATGGAACACAAAAGAGTTGCGATCTACTTTACAAAGCCTTCATCCAACAATATGGATATAATGTTGAGTTAGAAGTTACTTTAATGGAAGTGGAGTCCATAAGGCAAAGGCCAATTGAGAATTTTATGGACAATGTGAAGCGATGGAGAAACAAGGCCGCTTTACTCAAGAAGAGGCCCGATGAATCCGATCAAATAAGGATGATTGTGAGAGGGGTGTTGCCTAATCTTCGTGAGAGGATGTCTCATACACTCATCCGTGATTTCAAAGACCTTTTCCAAGTTGGTTTGCAAATTGAAGAATGGGAAAGGGAGAAAAGCCGTTTTGCAACAAAAAGGAATGAGAAAGGGAGCTATCAACCTGGTAGCGAAAGCATGCAAAAGGCCGTCAGTGTTAATGCTACTAACCAAGGAACAAGGAGACAATTTTTGGAATTGGAAAAACAGATGTCTTGGGTTCTCAACAAGCTTCAAAGAAAAGGATTGCTACAACCCTTAAATCCTCGTCCATTGCCTAACCCTCTCCCACTTAATTTTGACACCAAAGCATTTTGTCAATTTCACCAAATGCAAGGACATGACATGGATAGATGTGTGAGGTTGAGACATGAGATTCAAAATCTAATTGATAATGGGAAGCTACCTGAGCCCAACAAGCCAAACACCAAAGACAACCCATTGCCAAAATTCAATAGGGTACCACCATCGGCAACCTTCATGATTGGAGGAGGTTTGCATGAGGACTTTGTCATGTCTTCTTTTTAAGATGTGGATGAAAAAGCAACCAAAGAAGAAGAGGCATTTGTCAAAATTGAACAAGCTATGATTGGTGGAGAAGTAGCGATTTGTGTTGTCAACGGGTTTTGGGATTCAAGTGATAGTGATAATGATATTGTATCCAAGAAGGAGGAGTGGACTTGGTCCGAGCCTGAAGAAAATGAGGTGATGAATACTAGATCCGGTAAGCCTTATGCAAGGCCACCACCTAAGGAGATAGAAACTAATAAGGGGAAGGAAGTCAAAATAGAAGAAGATGATGTTGTTCTCAAGCAATTGAAAAGAATCTAAGCAAGTGTTAGCATTTGGGACTTGTTAGCTACTTCTAAAAAGCACCGAAAAACTATGGCCAAAGCCTTAGCTAGCATGCCAATTTCTACCTCCACAACACCGGAGGAGTTGATCAACTTCATAAAAATTGGGGAAGTAATGAAATGTGAAGAGGTCCAAGAAAAGAGTGAAGTTAATATGGGAGCAGTTTCTTTTTCGGATGCGGACTTACCGGAGGAGGGGAGAGACCACATCCGCCCTCTCTTTATCAAAATAGAAGTTAAGAGGAAGAGGACTCCTTGTGTAATGGTTGATGATGGGTCCACCATAAATGTTTGTCCTCTTAAGATATTACCAAAGCTACCCATGTCAATAAGAGATCTAATCCCGACCGAGGTAACGATTCGTGCTTATTACAACACTAAGAGGCATGCCGAAGGGACTTTCAAAGCGGCTGTCAAGGTTGGTCAAATTGAATATATTGTTGAGTTTGTTGTTTTAGACACACCAGTTACCTTCGCCTTGCTCCTGGGGCGGCCATGGTTTCACCCTCTTGGTGGAGTTCCTTCCACCCTTCATCAAAAGATCAAATTCCCCAACGAAAATGAGAAAGTGGTCATTGAATCTGAAGATAATGAGATTGTTAACGCTCTAATGGTTGAGAGGCCTCTCAATGGTTTTTGAGTGGCTGCAATTTCTGATGATGAAGTAGTGGACTCCAAAGTCTTGAATATAATGAAGAACATGAACTACCTTCCCGGAGCTAGTCTTGGAAAGGGTAAGGCCGGTTTAACAAAGTTACCAGATTTTAGAACTCAAACTTCCAAGAAAGGGTTGGGATATGATGAAGGCAATGATGTCCAGCCAAAGAAGAGTGAGAAGATGAGCTTCCCACCACTTGAAGAGATCTTTGTCAAAGCTCCAGATATGGGACCACTCCAAGGAAGGCCTAAGCCAATCATGTTCATGGGTAAGTTAATCCCAGGTTTTGAAATTTTTGCAGATGTTGCCGAGCTAGTGGAGCAAGTGAAGAAAGAGCTCACCCTGTCAACCAATAAAGAATCCAATCCAAAGAGAAGAATGAAGTTGCCCTGAAAGCCGAGAAGACTCCAGAGGAGATTGCCACCCTGGTTGAAGAAAAGTTTGAAGACATCCTACTTTATGATTCTGAGAACAATGATTTTGATTTTGATTTTGATTTGTCTTCTTTTTATGAGGATGATGATGTTTTCTTTTTCAAAATGAATGCAATAAAGTCTGATTTTGCTTACTTGTGTGATGTTTCTCCTGATGGTTGCATACATTCAAATAGCAGTTATATGAGCATCTTTAATATTAATTTTGTTAACACACAATCATTAAATTTGGGAACAACTGAAAATCCTAAAAATATTAGCATAGCATCCGACCTTATGTCACATCCGCCCACCGCATTTATACTTAGTAGTCACGTGCACAGTGAGAGGAGGGGAAAGGAGAAGATAATTCCTGACAACGGCCCCAGACAAGGCTATAGGACCAATGGGACCTTAATTGAACAAATACAAAGTTTTGGGGAGGTGACTGTAATTTTCAAAAGTTTTGGGGAGGTGACTGTAATTTCAAAAAGTTTTGGGGAGGTAACTGTAAATTCCAAAAGTTGTACTGGAGGTTCTTAATAGTAAACAAAACAGATTCCAAAAATGGAGAGTAGAGAAAAATAGGGTCGCAACGACACGTAACGGTTTTTCCAGAAAACGTACGGTTTGGAAGATATACGGGATTTTGACTAGGGACATGTTGGTCATTATTAATTAAAATTTATACATGAATCTAAAGTAGGAAATAAATATAAGAGTGAGTAGAGGATGTCGAGGGGTTGAATATGAAACGATCGTCAGTAGAAACGGAGCCCGGGCAAAACCCGAGCAAAGAAGGGACCTAAAGGAAATTTTGTAAAAAGTCAAGGGCTTATTCGTAATTTTTCAAAATGGCTTGGAAACCTAAAATAGACCTTAAAAATAGAAAGTAGAGGTCGAGAGGATCAAAACCATATGCAGTTTGCCTTGTGGAACTGTACGCTTTAAAAGTTACGACCGATTAATCGCCGGAGGGTATTTTGGTCTTTTCACACCTTAGACCATAAAACTTTCGGCACAAGGAGGTGGAGGGGCCAAAATATAATTAAAAGAAAGTCTAAGGGCTTGGGTTTTAAATAAATAAAAGGAAGAGACATTTGGGCTAATGAAAATTAGCCATTTAGGGTTTATAAAAAGAAGAAAAAAAAAGTGGTGGACAATTGGCCTTAAAACATTCATTCATCCAAAAGTGGACATCATTTCCACTATATATATATCATCATAGCAAGAAGAACAAAACTCTCTCTCTCCCACTTCAAAATTTCGGCCACCATAGGAAGAACACCAAAGAGTTCCAATTTTTGTCAAGTTTGATTTTCAAGGTAAGTTTTAAGGTTTTCAAGTATGTAGATTTCAATTCTAGCATCAATTTTAAGTATTTATATATCTATTGGAAGATTGGAAATTAGGGTTCTTATGGTGGATTTGGGGAAAATTTTAAGTAGTGAAGATATTGATAAATTAAATGGAAGAATCAAGGTTTCTAAGGTTTAATAAGGCTAGATTAGGGTTTAGTTTGAAAAGAAATGGAGGATAGCTTATTGTTCTAAATTGCTAAGGGTTATGTTTAAGGTTGTGTTCTTGAATTTCTTGAAGGGGAAACAAAGATTAAGGAAGGAGAAGAAGGAAAAGCCAAGGGGATTTAAAAGAACAAGGTTTGGTACTTTACCATAAAAGAAATTTTATTTTTCTTACAAACTTTGGTTTATGGAATTTTTGATGTTGATGAACTTTAATTAGTTGATTTAAGTTAAACATGCAAAAGTTATCAAAAGGAAGTGTTTGAATCTTCACTTTATCATTAAAGAAGACTTCATATTGATTTGAAAAATAAAAATAAACTATTCCATGTATTTCATATTTTTGGGCCGAAATGATCCCAAAGTGACAGCTTTCTGGACTATTTTTGTGGCAATTGTTTGAGGTATCTAATGAATGAATTTTTCAACGAAATTTTACGTGCAATTAGTCAACATATAAATAAGCTTTCTGTAAAATTTCAGCCAAAAATAAGATCATTTACCTGGTCAAATGCATGACCGAAACAGACTGAAATTTTGACGAAAATCCAGATTTTTACTATTCATTTGGTCATGCCATTTTGCGTTGCCGATTTTATGTGCTGCGACACTATTCATTTGGTCAATTTGTGACTTTTTGAGGAATGCTTTGAAATGTTTGATATGTTTAGTATGGATGTTAAATATGTGAAAAAGGGTAATGGTTTGACTAAAGAATGTGGTGCGCGGCGTAAATGGCAAAGTGCGATGGGAATTTAAAATGATTTCTCGAGTCATTATAAAATGAGGTTTGAGGCTTAAATTGAATCATTTTAACCTTTTTGTTCTACTAGATAGTTGGGAGTGGTAGATAAGGGTACGGTGCATTATACTAACTTATGCAGTACTGCTTGATATTGTGATTGAATTGTTATTATTCGAACTCAATGGTGAGGGCCATTGGGGGCCAATGGTGAGGGCCATTAGTTATAACCAGGATGGTGAGGGCCATTCCTGTGATTTGATATCGGTGGTGAGGGCCACCTATGTTACAGTGGTGAGGGCCACTGCCTTATCACTATGGTTCCCTATATACCAGTAGAGCCAAAGTTCGGTTCTTATTATTATTTTTTTAAACCACGTAATGCAAATGAAGTTGAATTATGGTTTTTTACATTTGTTGAAAGCATATTTACACTGAATGTACAATAATTTCCATTGATTTAATGTTGGTTGATTTATGATTTAATTATTTCGGTTTATTTTAAATGCTTTCATGTCTTACATATATTTTCATCAGTAAAGTACCCACTGAGCGACATTGCTCAGCGAGTTAAGTTTTCCTTGACTCGTAGGTTCGGAGCAGTAGCTAAATTTTGGGAAAGCGACGACCAGACCCACAGCAGCTTAGGGTAGATCTACTAGTTTCCATTATGAGTTAGCTAGTTGTGGCATGTATATGTATATATATAAGTTTGAGAATTACTATGTTATATTGTACGTTAGTAGTATGTAATAATAATAAACCTCTACTTTATTTTGTATTAGAAGTGTGAACTTTTCTTGCAGGTTTGTAGTTGAGGGTATAAGGTGGATTCATTGGGAGTGTATTGAACTGATTGTGTTCACATTGGTTTGTGTAAAAATGTTTTCAAAAATCAGAAAAACCAGTTTTGTCGACACTTGGGACCCAAATTTCTAGGCAAAACTCTGGCAAAATTTCTGTAAAATCGGAACTAAAATTTGACTAAGTAAGATTGGTAGCAACCTTAGGATAGTGTGGCGCCTCTACTCGGCTTACACATGTATGCCGGGAAGGGGTGTTACAATTTGTGGTATCAGAGCTCCGGTTTAGTCGGTTCTGGGTAGTTAGTTGAACAAAACCCTAAATGTATGACACATAGGGTTAGGTTAGGGGTTCTAACTTTGAAACTATACATGTGTGTAGTAGTATTAGTTATATTATTTTAATGATAACAGGAGTAATTATGGGTGATCGAAACGATGAGATGAGGGAGCTGAGAATGGAAGTAGAGAGGCTAAAATAGATAGTGCAGGAGCAAGATGATACCCTAAAAATTTTGGCAGATCGAAGTATACAGGATCGTGAAGACCTGAGATCAAAAGATGAGATGATTACCTCCTTGATAAGAGACATGCAGATGTTAAAGGAGTATAGGCTTAGTCAGAGAGTGGAGTTTGATAGTGCTTGTAGGAGCCTCGGGGCAGCACATAGAGAGATTCGTGCTTTGCAGGAGAGGGTCCAGGAGCTAGGCCAGCACTTACCTGGTGAAGCATCGCATGACCCAGATTTTGATCTTGAGATAGAAGAGTATTTGTCTGACAGTGCCACCTCACCCAGGGCACCTACTCACTGAGCATCGAGATGTGTTGCTGTTTGGAGGTTCTTTTGATTATGTACATATGTGACATCGGGGTATCGTGTAAATATTGTATGGTAGTATGACATGATGATATAGTAGTAAGGAGTCCTAAATTTTGGAATGTACATAAGGGCTTCCTAGTAATGTAAAAACTTTTGCTTGGAAATAAATAAAAGTTGTGTTGTATATGTGTTATTTAAGAGTTTTTTTTTATCTTTATATACATGCCACCTAGGGTAATATAATGTTGTTGGTCTGGGTCGTTACTGATGATGGGATTGTATACGTTTTGCTTTGTTCTTTAGATGTCGCGAATAGCACAGCGTGATATAGAGGAGGAGGTCGAGTCTCAGGCCTCCCGAACTGTAGACACTCATGTATTAGAGATACCTGCATCGGAGCAACCACCAGCTGATGCTCCTATCCCCAATGAAATGTTGCAACAAATGGCTGCCGTATTACGGCAGATAGCCGGTGTTGCCCCAGCACCACCACCAGTGCCAACACCCATACCAGTACCTGCTGTAGGAGGGGAAAGGAAACCCCCGATCGAAAAGATAAGAAAGTACGGGACGAAGGAGTTTAGGGCCCGAAGGGACGATGATTCTTCTATAGCCGAGTATTGGCTGGAAGGAATAGTACGAGCCTTAGATCAATTACAATGTACACCAGAAGAGCGAGTGGTATGTGCTACTTCCTTATTAGTAGAAGAAGCATATATATGGTGGGACACAGTTCGACAACGAGTTTCACCAGAACAGAGGACATGAGATTTCTTTGTCAATGAGTTCAAGAGGAAGTTTATATCGGAGGCATACCTAGATGCCAAGAAAAAGGAGTTTCTACACTTAAAGCAAGGTCGACTGACCGTTGCCGAATACGAGAGGGAATTTACCAGGCTGAGTAGGTATGCCAAGAAGACAATTGAAGATGAAAATGATAGGTGTAAGCAATTCCAGGATGGTTTGAATAATGAGATTAGGATGCAGCTAATTACTGCTAATATCAGGGAATTTTCCGAGTTGGTCACCAGGGCTCTGGAAGTAGAGCAATGTCAGTCTGATGAGCAGAATAGAAGACAGAAGATGAAACAGAAGAGAGGTACCCAAAACTATTCGGAAAACTACCAATCATCAAGGAAGCGATTCCGAGGCAGTGGTTCCACGGGAGGCGGTCAACGCCGGGGTTACAGTCAGGGATCGAATCGCAATGGTCGAAGTCAAGCTACTTCAGTCGCTAGTACCGGACGATCCGGAAGAGGGCAAGGAAGAGGATTCAGCCGAAGCGGAGGTAACTTTTCTATCGGTCCGAGAGGTAATGGAGGCGAAAATACTATTCCATGCTGTGATCAATGCGGACGCCGCCACATGGGAGAATGTTGGGGTCGGACATTTGCATGCTACATATGTGGATCTCTAGATCACCTTATGTGAGAGTGTCCCCAGCGAATGCAGAATCTATCTAGGGAGACTGAGGGATCGCAAGCGGCAGCAGGGCGAGGCCGAGGTAGAGGTAGGGGTGAAAATCCGTCACGTGTGCAGTCTGAAACGGTGAATCGACCAGAAGCGAGGGCTCCTGCTAAAATGTATGCCATGAGGAGGCGAGAAGATGAAGAATTCTTAGACGTGATTGCAGGTCAGTTGTCTATGTTTGGAGTTCCGCTTTACGTTTTAATAGATCCAGGTTCTTCACACTCATATATATGCACGAAAAATGAAAAACTTGGGAACCTAAAGGTAGAACTAGAGGAAGAGGGAATATTAGTTACTAGCCCATTAGGGAGTGAGGTGATTACGAGGAAGGTAGTGAAAGATTGCCCCGTGGAGATACACGGACATATCTTTCGAGGAGACTTATTTGAACTACCATTTCAAGAATTAGACGCTATTCTTGGGATGGATTGGTTGGCCAAACACGATGCACTGGTTGACTGTAAACGGAAGAGAGTTACTCTGCATACGTTAGACGGCGATGAAGTGACCTTAATGGGAAAGAGGAAGGATTATCTACTATTTGCGATTTTCCCGACATTTTTCCTAACAATTTACCCGGATTACCACCTAAACGAGAGGTGGAATTCACCATAGACGTGTACTCGAGAGCTGCACCAGTATCCATCGCACCTTACCGAATGGCCCCAGCTGAGCTAAAAGAACTAAAGGTACAGCTATAGGAACTTTTAGACAAGGGGTTTATTAGGCCAAGCGTGTCACCATGGGGAGCGCCAGTATTGTTCATGAAAAAGAAAGACGGATCCCTAAGGTTGTGTGTGGATTACCGTCAACTTAATAAGTTGACCATCAAGAACAAGTATCCGCTACCTCGCATAGACGATTTGTTTGATCAACTCAGAGGTGTTGGAGTCTTTTCAAAAATTGATCTACGATTGGGTTATCATCAATTGGGGATCAAAGATGAAGACATACCAAAAATCGCATTCAGAACTCGCTATGGACATTATGAATTCATTGTTATGCCTTTCGGATTAACGAACGCACCTGCAGTATTCATGGATCTGATGAACAGAATCTTCCACCCGTATTTGGATCAGTTCGTGGTTGTATTCATTGACGACATATTGGTGTATTCAAAGAATCGAGAGGACCATGATCGCCACCTTAGGATCATTTTGCAAACCTTGCGAGAGAAGCAGTTATATGTTAAATTCAGCAAATGCAAATTTTGGTTGGAAGAAGTAACCTTCTTGGGACATATTGTATCCCAATAAAATAGAAGCAGTGTTGGAATGGAAGCCACCTAAGACGGTAACGGAAATCCGTAGTTTCTTGGGGTTAGCAGGATATTATCGGAGATTCGTTAAAGGGTTTTCCATGATCGCCGCACCTATGACCAAGTTACTTTAGAAGAATGCCAAATTCCAGTGGACCGATGCTTGCCAATGGAGTTTTGAAACGCTGAAGCAAAAACTTACCGAAGCACCCATTCTTACACAACCCGAATCAGGAAAAGATTTTGTGATTTATAGCGATGCATCCCACATCGGATTAGGTTGCGTATTGATGCAGGAGGGAAAAGTCATTGCGTATGTCTCTCGACAGCTCAAGCCACATGAAAAGAATTATCCCACACATGACTTTGAACTAGCAGTGATTGTTTTGGCTTTCAAGACGTGGAGGCACTACCTATATAGGGAAAAGTGTTACATTTATATGGATCATCAAAGCCTGAAGTACCTGCCCACGCAGAAAGATTTAAACCTGCGACAGCAAAAATGGATGCAGTTGTTAGCCAACTACAACTATACGATTAACTATCACCGGGGCAAAGCGAATGTCGTAGCAGACGCACTTAGTAGGAAGTCAATACAAGCGCTATGTGCTATAAGGGTAGAATTAAAGCCCACAGAAGATGGAGCTATCTTTGTAGAAATGCACGTGCGACCTACCTTACATCAACAAATACGTGAGGCTCAGAAGGAAGATAAACAAGTGAAGAAGTTGAGTCAATAGGCGCAGGAGAATTCATTAGGAGATTATCAAATTCATCCAGATGGTATTCTATACTACAAGAAGAGAATGGTGGTACCTAAGTCCGAGGAACTAAAGAAACAGATTTTGCAAGAAGCTCATAACAGTCCTTATACAATGCATCCGGGAGCAACGAAAATGTACCGGGACTTGAAGGAGTATTATTGGTGGCCAGGAATGAAAAGAGACATCGTGGATCATGTGACGAAGTGTCTAACCTGTCAGCAAGTGAAAGCGGAACATCAACTACCCTCAGGACTACTACAACCTATCACGATTCCAACCTGGAAATGGGACCATATTACTATGTATTTTGTCATAGGATTGCCTATGACTAGGGACAAACATGACGCGATCTGGGTAATCGTGGATCGGCTTACTAAGTCGGCTCATTTCTTACCAGTACGTGTGGATTACTCGCTTGACAAGTTGGCAGACTTGTACATCAAAGAGATCGTACGTCTCCACGGAGTCCCAACTTCCATCATATCAGATCGAGATCCATGCTTTACGTCAAATTTTTGGCAGAAGTTCCAAACAGCCCTTGGGACTCGAACGTACCACAGTACAACATTCCATCCCCAGACAGACGAACAGTCGAAAAGAGTGATTCAAGTTTTGGAAGATATGCTGAGGGCGTGAGTTTTACAATTTAAAGGCAGCTGGGACGAACACCTGAGCTTAATGGAATTCGCGTACAACAACAGCTATCAATCTAGCATACAAATGGCTCCTTACGAAGCATTGTACGGTCGAAAATGCAGAACTCCAGTTTGCTGGACAGAATTGAGCGAGGAAAAGATGTTGGAGCCAGACATAGTTAAGGAAACTGAGGAAAAGGTAGAGATCATTCGAGACCGATTAAAAGTAGCGGCGGACAGGCAAAAATCATACGCGGACCTAAAGAGGAAAGACATACAGTTCGAGGTCGGCGAAAGAGTATTCCTCAAAGTCTCTCCTTGGAAGAAGGTGTTACGATTTAAACAGAAAGGCAAGCTAAGCCCTAGATTCATCGGACCATATGAGGTCATCAAATGGGTAGGTCCGGTAGCTTACCAATTGGCGTTACCACCCGAATTAAGTAAAACACATGATGTTTCCACGTTTCAATGCTAAGGAGGTATCATTCAGTCCAACCCACGTTATACAAGCTCAAGACATCGAGATTCAGCCCGACCTGACGTACGAGGAAGAGCCAGTAGAAATCTTAGCACGGGAAATCAAGGAGTTGCGGAATAAGAAGATATCATTGGTCAAAGTGCTTTGGAGGAATCACAAAGTAGAAGAAGCCACATGGGAACGTGAAGAAACAATGAGGAAGCAGTATCCATACTTATTTCCACCTGATGGGCTTCGGGACGAAGCCTAAATTAACGAGGGAGGAATTGTCACATCCACCCACCGCATTTATACTTAGTAGTCATGTGCACAGTGAGAGGAGGGGAAAGGAGAAGATAATTCCTGACAACGGCCCCAGACAAGGCTATAGGACCAATGGGACCTTAATTGAAGAAATGCAAAGTTTTGGGGAGGTGACTGTAATTTTAAAAGGTTTTGGGGAGGTAACTGTAAATTCCAAAAGTTATACTGGAGGTTCTTAATAGTGCACATAACAAATTCCAAAAATGGAGAGTAGACAAAAATAGGGTCGCAACGACGCGTAACGGTTTTTCCAGAAAACGCACGGTTTGGAAGATATAGGGGATTTTGACTAGGGACATGTTGGTCATTATTAATTAAAATTTATACATGAATCTAAAGTAGGAAATAAATATAAGAGTGAGTAGAGGACATCGAGGGGTTGAATATGAAACGATCGTCAGTAGAAACGGAGCCCGGGCAAAACCCGAGCAAAGAAGGGACCTAAAGGGAATTTTGTAAAAAGTCAAGGGCTTATTGGTAATTTTTCAAAATGGCTTGGAAACCTAAAATAGACCTTAAAAATAGAAAGTAGAGGTCAAGAGGATCAAAACCATATGCAGTTTGCCTTGTGGAACTGTACGGTTTAAAAGTTACGATCGATTAATCGCCGGATGGTATTTTGGTCTTTTCACACCTTAGACCATAAAAATTTTGGCACAAGGAGGTGGAGGGGCCAAAATATAATTTAAAGAAAGTCTAAGGGCTTGGGTTTTAAATAAATAAAAGGAAGAGACATTTGGGCTAATGAAAATTAGCCATTTAGGGTTTATAAAAAGAAGAAAAGAAAAAGTGGTGGACAATTGGCCTTAAAACATTCATTCATCCAAAAGTGGACATCATTTCCACTATATATATATCATCATAGCAAGAAGAACAAAACTCTCTCTCTCCCACTTCAAAATTTCGGCCACCATAGGAAGAACACCAAAGAGTTCCAATTTTTGTCAAGTTTGATTTTCAAGGTAAGTTTTAAGGTTTTCAAGTATGTAGATTTCAATTCTAGTATCAATTTTAAGTATTTATATATCCATTGGAAGATTGGAAATTAGGGTTCTTATGGTGGATTTGGGGAAAATTTTAAGTAGTGAAGATATTGATAAATTAAATGGAAGAATCAAGGTTTCTAAGGTTTAATAAGGCTAGATTAGGGTTTAGTTTGAAAAGAAATGGAGGATAGCTTATTGTTCTAAATTGCTAAGGGTTATGTTTAAAGTTGTGTTCTTGAATTTCTTGAAGGGGAAACAAAGATTAAGGAAGGAAAAGAAGGAAAAGCCAAGGGGATTTAAAAGAACAAGGTTTGGTACTTTACCATAAAAGAAATTTTATTTTTCTTACAAACTTTGGTTTATGGAATTTTTTATGTTGATGAACTTTAATTAGTTGATTTAAGTTAAACATGCAAAAGTTATCAAAAGGAAGTGTTTGAATCTTCACTTTATCATTAAAGAAGACTTCATATTGATTTGAAAAAGAAAAAGAAACTATTTCATGTATTTCATATTTTTGGGCCGAAATGGTCCCAAAGTGACAGCTTTCTGGACTATTTTTGTGGCACATGTTTGAGGTAGCTAATGAATGAATTTTTCAACGAAATTTTACGTGCAATTAGTCAATATATGAAATAAGTTTTCTGTAAAATTTCAGCCAAATATAAGATCATTTACCTGGTCAAATGCTCGACTGAAACAGACTGAAATTTTGACGAAAATCCAGATTTTTACTATTCATTTGGTCATGTCATTTTGCGTTGCCTATTTTATGTGCCGCGACACTATTCATTTGGTCAATTTGTGAATTTTTGAGGAATTCTTTGAAATGTTTGATATGTTTAGTATGGATGTTAAATATGTGAAAAAGGATAATGGTTTGACTAAAGAATGTGGTGCGTGGCGTAAATGGCAAAGCGCGATGGGAATTTAAAATGATTTCTCGAGTAATTCTAAAATGAGGTTTGAGGCTTAAATTGAATCATTTTAACCTTTTTGCTCTGCTGGATAGTTGGGAGTGGTAGATAAGGGTATGGTGCATTATACTAACTTATGCAGTACTACTTGATATTGTGATTGAATTGTTATGATCCGAACTCAATGGTGAGGGCCATTGGTTATAACCAGGATGGTGAGGGCCATTCCTGTGATTTGATATCAGTGGTGAGGGCCACCTATGTTACAGTGGTGAGGGCCACTGCCTTATCGCTATGGTTCCCTATATACCAGTAGAGCCAAAGTTCGGTTATTATTATTATTTTTTTAAACCACGTAATGCAAAATGAAGTTGAATTATGGTTTTTTACATTTGTTGAAAGCATATTTACACTGAATGTACAATAATTTCCATTGATTTCATGTTGGTTGATTTATGATTTAATTATTTTCGTTTATTTCAAATGCTTTCATATCTTACATATATTTTCATCGGTAAAGTACCCACTGAGCGATATTGCTCAGCGAGTTAAGTTTTCCTTGACTCGTAGGTTCGGAGCAGTAGCTAAATTTTGGGAAAGCGACGACCAGACCCACAGCAGCTTAGGGTAGATCTACTAGTTTCCATTATGAGTTAGCTAGTTGTGGCATGTATATGTATATATATAAGTTTGAGAATTACTATGTTATATTGTACGTTAGTAGTATGTAATAATAATAAACCTCTACTTTATTTTGTATTAGAAGTGTGAACTTTTCTTGCAGGTTTGTAGTTGAGGGTATAAGGTGGATTCATTGGGAGTGTATTGAACTGATTGTGTTCACATTGGTTTGTGTAAAAATGTTTTCAAAAATCAGAAAAACCAGTTTTGTCGACACTTGGGACCCAAATTTCTAGGCGAAACTCTGGCAAAATTTCTGTAAAATCGAAACTAAAATTTGACTAAGTAAGATTGGTAGCAACCTTAGGATAGTGTGGCGCCTCTACTCGGCTTACACATGTAGGCCGGGAAGGGGTGTTACACCTTACTCCTGATGAGAGAGAGAGATTTGAAAAAATATTCAAAAAATATGAAGAAGTGTTTGCTTGGTCTTATGAGGATATGCCTAGAATAGATCGAGACATAGCCGAGCATCATATTCCTACTTACACTCACATGAAACCTGTCAAATAAAAGCTTAGGTGATTAAGACCTGAGTGGGCTACACTGGTTAAAGAAGAGGTCACTAAGCAAATACAAGTGAAGTTCCTTGAAGTGATAGAATACCCAGATTGGCTAGCCAACATAGTACCCGTGCCAAAGAAAGATGGAAGAATAAGGGTGTGTGTGGACTATAGAGATTTGAACAAGGCTTCCCCTAAGGATGATTTCCCTTTACCTCATATAGATGTTCTCATTGATAGTGCAACCTCTAGTGTGCTACACTCATTTGTAGATGGATTTTCCAGATACAACCAAGTGTTAATGGCCCAAGAGTATAAAGCCAAAACTGCTTTCATTACTACATGGGGTATATTTTGTTAGAGAGTGATGTCGTTCGGCTTAAAGAATGTTGGAGCAACCTACCAAAGGATGGCCGCCACACTATTTCATGACATGATGCACAAAGAGGTTGAAGTATATGTTGATGATATGATGGTCAAATCAGATACAAGGGAGTAACACTTCCAAAACTTAGAATTATTTTTCGATAGAGCTTTGAAATATAAGCTAAGATTAAACCCAAATAAGTGTGTATTCGGTGTCACTTCAGGCAAATTATTGGGACATGTAATTGGTCCAAATGGCATTGAGATTGATCCTGACAAAGTTAAAGCAATCAGGGATATGCCAGCCCCTAAGACGGAGAGAGAAGTTCAGGGATTCATTGGTAAACTGCAGTACATTAGCAGATTTATAGCAAAGCTCACAACAATCTGTGAGCCTATCTTCAAATTGCTTAGGAAGAATCAGCCGGTCACATGGAATGAAGAATGTCAAAAGGCCTTTGAGCGAATAAAGGAGTATTTGTTGAATCCACTCGTTTTGAAACCACCTAAACCCGGCAAACCTCTATTACTATACTTAGCAGTAGAAGAAGAGTCGATAGGAGCCATGCTAGCCCAAGCAGATGAATCAGGGATTGAGCATGCAGTTTGCTATTTGAGTAGAAAGCTCCTACCTTATGAAATTAAGTATAGTATCATTGAAAAGACATGTATAGCCATGGTTTGGTCTTCTATGAAGTTGCGGCATTACTTTCAATCATATAGTGTGCAAGCAATTTCCAGGATGGATCCAATGAAGTACTTAAGGGAGACACCCTCTTTGATTGGGAAATATGGTCGGTGGTTGATAATATTAGAAGAATTTGAGATTGAATATGTAACCAGGAAAACAATCAAAGGTAGAGCGATAGCAGAATTCCTGGCCCAACAACCATTACCAGAAAGCGAAGAGGTAATCTTGGAGTTTCCAGATGAACATTTAGAAGCAATTGAAGTACAAGGGTGGAAAATGTATTTTGATGGAGTAGTAAACAGGAAAGGAGCAGGTTTGGGAGTTATACTAGAATCGCCTGAAGGGGAACTCATCCCTTTAGCCAAAAATTTGAAATTTAGGGCAACCAATAATATGGTGGAGTACGAAGCTTGTATTTTCGGTTTGGAAACCCTAACGATAATGAAGGTGGACAAGGTGGAAGTTTTTGGTGATTCATTGCTAGTTGTATCCCAAGTAAATGGAGAATGGGAGTTGAAAGAAGAAAAATTAAAACCATACCACCATTACCTGACCATGATGAAAAAGAACTTTAAGGAGTGTAGGTTTATACACCTATCGAGGGAAGAAAATCATATGGCTGATGCCCTAGCCACATTGGCTTTGGTATGGGAAAACCCTATTAGCCTATTCCTTAAGCCTCTAATCTTGACCAGTTCATCAACTCCTTGCTATGAATATGAAACAATCATGGAAATTGATAAGGACCATGATGCATGGTATGATACTATAAGGCAATTTTTGGAGGAAAGAGAATACCTGCCGAGGGCAACAAAGAAAGAAAGAAGAGCCATAAGGCAGTGGTCATTGCAATACATCACCTTCCATAGGGAGTTATATCGAAGATGGCCTGATGGGGGTGCATTTAAGATATTTAAGAAAGCCTGAAGTAGAGCGCACCATGTTAGAAATACATGCGGGAAGTTGCGGTCCGCACATGAATGGCTTGGCCCTAGTTAAGAAGATTATTCGACAAGGTTACTACTAGTTGACAATGGAGAAAGATTGTATTGAGTTTGTCAAGAAGTGCCAACAATGTCAGATGTATGGTAACTTAAATCGTATGCCTTCTGAAGAACTGCATTCAATATCTTCACCCTGGCCATTTGCCACATGGGGTATCGACATTATAGGAGAGATACATCCTACAGCTTCAAACGGTCACCGATTCATTGTAGTAGCAGTAGATTATTTTTCAAAATGGGTTGAAGCTGAATCTTTCAACAAGCTGGGTGCAAGCCAAATGGCTAGGTTTATTGAAAAGAACCTCATCTACAGATACGGGGTCCCGCATAGTGTGATATCAAATAATGGGGTATAGTTTCAAGGAGCAGTTAAGGATTTATTCTCCAAGTATCACATCCATCATCATCGATCCTCTCCTTATAGACCAAAGGCTAACGGTGCGGTTGAAGCAACAAACAAGACAATTAAGCAAATTCTGTCCAAGATGATCAAGACTTACAGGGATTGGTCAGAGATGCTCCCCTTTGCTTTATGGGGATATAGGACAAGTGTGTGAATGCCTACTAGAATGACATCGTTCTCTTTGGTTTATGGAATGGAAGCAGTGTTGCCAATTGAAATTGAGATCAAGTCACTGAGAGTAGTCTTGGAAGCTGAACTACCTGAAATGGAATGGGTAGCAAGCAGATACACACAGTTAGCTCTACTAGAAGAAAGAAGGTTAAAGGCACTATATCATCACCAACTGTATCAAAAGAAGATAGCTCGGGCCTACAATAGAAGGGTTAAGGTCAGAAAATTCAGAGTTGGGGATTTGGTGTTGAAGCAATGTAAGCCTAATGTATCTGATCCAAGAGGAAAGTTCAGACCTAGCTGGGAAGGAACATATGTCATGAAACAAGTCATGAACAAAGGTGCGGTGAAGTTGTCAGACATGGATGAGAATGAATTTAGTGAGCCAGTAAACATTGACAGATTGAAGAAGTTTTATGTATGAAAAATAAAAAAGAAAGAGCTTGCTAGGTTGAAAACCCAAAAAGGGCGGCCTAGGCAAAAGTTAGAGCAGTCCGCTAGTCCTAGAAACCCAAAAGGGTGGGCTAGGCAACAATTAGGGCTAAAAGAGAGAAAATAGTCAATTAGAAAACCCGAAAGGGCTAGTTGGCAATAGGAGTGATCTTGTGTATGCTGGCTTTATGTTTGGTTGTTCCCCAATTTAATAAAATAGAATTGATGTTAAAAATGTTCTATGTACGCTGTTATAAGTATTTGACCAGATATGGATGAAATAAATAATCATAATTGCAAAAGGTGATGACAAATTATAAATGGAAAAAAAGCATCTTTTATTACTTTAGTTATTTTTCATCCTAACAAAACACTTTCTGAATTGACAAATGTAAAATCTATGGCAGTCGATAAGTGTAACATGCAGGCCAGCTTTGCCTCAGCCGATCCAAGTAGGCTTCAGTCAAGCTAGGCATGTCTAAGTCAGGAGCAAAGTCAGAATCACGAGGCTCAGCTCCATACTGATGGCCAAGTCGACGAGGATCATAGCATGTACCTTGACGAAGAGCAGCAAGGCGAACGTACATCAAGTATGTTCACATTGGTGATATGAGAAATCTTCCACCAAGGTACCAACCAACGGATATTGACTTCAGAGCATGAGTGGATCCAGTCAACCCAGTCAGCCTATGAAGAAGCGGGATGGAGTAGCTTCCTGGAAGAATGATGATGTGGCAGGTATCTGGTAAAATCCATGGATGGAGTATCAAGCAAGCAAAGACGCTCCTGAAGCCAAATCTGTAAAAGAAAGAAGATTTAAAAAAAAAGGTTCGCTAAGTTGAAAACCCGCAAGGGCAGCTTAGCCAAAAATTAGAACAGCTCGCTAGTTCCGAAAACCCACTTGGGCGAACTAGGCAAAAATTAGAGCTATAAAGAAAAGAAGAAAAAGAAAACCTAAATTGAAAAGCTGAAAGGGCAGTTTAGGAAATTACCTGAAGCAGCAATGGACTCCCAGTCAGTCTCTTTGACAATCCCTATTTAAATCAGTCTAATCCAACTAAGGTCTCAACTAAGATCACAGGTATCGGCGACAAGCCTCCTTCCATTTGGTCCATAATATCCAATACTCGTGGATCAACATCGCCGTCAGAAGAAATAAACAAGAATTGACTAAGCAAGCAAAGTTAGAGCATGCGTCCCCATGCCTTAGTAGGGGCCAAATGAGAGAAACAAAAGTCAATCAAAGGAGCAAGTAGAATTTTTTCACCTCTCATCAACTGAAGAACTTCAGGTTTTGGAATTTGAAATAACATCTGCATCTTCTGTTGAGTCTTGGAAATCAATGTGGGTAATGCCATTTGTTGATTATTTGGATATCCAAGGATGGCCTCAAATTCTTCAATCAAGGGACATATTTCAAAGCCATTAATTTTAAATACCCTAGAATCCATATCCCAAAAGGAAGCCACAGCATGTAAGAAAGAGTGTTCCAATATAACAATTTGAAAACATTTTAAAACATCAAGTTTTGACCATGAAATTTGCTTCCAATGAATGGCATCCATATTCTTAAATAGAATTTTTATTCTCTTTAAATGAATCTCTATCATGGTAAATAAATGAAGGAAAAATTAAAATTGTTAAAAGGGGGTCTTCACGTTGAAAGAGAAAGAATTTTGGTTTATGTATTAAAATATGGCATGAAGGGTGATTTATATAGAAGAAACAAACCTTTTCCAAAAGTGAAAAGGAAAAGGTAATGGGAAATGGTAAGACCATATGACATAAGGAAAGGAATTGGTCACAATTTCCTTTTCCACTTTGGATTTGGTTTAGCAAATGATTATGTGCTATGATATAAAAAAAATATAAAAAATAAAAAATAAAAAAGGTGGTGCTGTAATGAAAAAAGAAAAAAAAGATTTATAGTAAAGAGGCAAATTGTATATTTTTCATTATTGTACAATATTTTACAATTGCTACAATATTTACATATTACTAAGAGGGTGGTGGTGGGTCATCAAATAAAGCCCTGAAAAAGTCATCGCCTATTGGAGGAGGGGGCAAATTACTCATCCCGAGATTACCCGAAGCAGAAGCACTAAAATCCCTATTGCTTTGGAGTTTCGATCTATCATGGTCTTCATCAGAAGCAGACGAAAGCATCTCATGTTCATCAGTCTGGGGGCCTCTTGATGAAGAAGCGCCGGGATCCCTCATCCCCCGAAATCGGAAGTTATGGAAATTTTGTTTCGAATTTATGATATAAACTTTCAAAATGAGAAGCCCGTTGACGACTTGCAGCTAACTCTTCTTGAAGTTTCCTATTTTATTCTTCGAGCATCCGCTGTGAGCCAAGAAGAAAAAGGTAAGAGCATACATAATCATGCATACATATAGCATAAACTATTATGAAATAAGAAACGTACCAGGTAGTTCAAATCAATACCCTACAGATAAGATGGCATATCTGGCTGGCTAGAGAGAGCAGATGAAGGGGCAGTAAAGGAAGGTCCAGCCTCATGGTCAAATGAGCCGACAGCCTACAATAATCATTGAAAAAAATCAAAGAAAGAAGCAGTTGCAAGGGAAAAGTGGTAAAAGTTTTACCTGAAAAGTATTGGCCTCAAGATGTGGAATAGACTCTCCTGCAGCTCCGTGATGTTCTTCTTCATCTCTACCCTTATTTTCGTCGAAAATCTCCCGCACACCAACAGGAGATACATCAAAGTTCAAGAGTCTTCTTTGAATCCAATGGGCATAAAATGGACCTGGTAAATAGAGAAATGACTCGGCACCATAACCATACCGGGCCGACCACCATGCATCCTCCGGCATTGACATAATATTTAAAGTATATTTCAGGATTTGCATCGGAAACCTCTGCTGCTCTGGACCGAGAAACCATTCATAAACTCTCTCCCCGAGGAACCAGCAACTAGACACTGGGCCAACAATAATTCGGAGAGAATGTTGGAAAGATAGTGCAGCCCTCATCAAAGGAGACCAGTTTGCTCGCTCTTCTGGGCTCCACCAGGTCAAATTCACCTGCAAAATAACATAAGGTAAGTAAAACTTTCACATAAAATTTAAAGCATACTAATGTTATTTTACCTGATCCCAGGTTAAGCGGCTCAACACATAGCGGTGAGTATGCACATGATGAGAGCTGGGAACGTCCACACGATCGGACAACCAGTAATTTAATCTCAGATATTCGACTCTCTCTCGGAAAATACCGGGTACCCTCACGAGGTTATGTTCATATGCCCATATCTATAATAACAATAAAGATCACATTCATGCAAGAAAAGAGTGGAAAAGACATTGGTGGAAGAAAGAATACCTTGACAACCGCCATCAAGCCGACAAAAGAATTTTTGTTTCGGCAAAGCTTATCAAGACCATGGTAAAGACATGCGAGACCAGCTTCACCCCAGCCAGAAGATGGTACAATTCTGAGATAAGAAAGGGCACTCAACACTGACTAGTGAATGGATGATTCAATGCTGCCTAAGATGGTCGACCCGTGCAGAAATAACAAAAATCCTTGAGCATACTGTTCGGCCCTGTCTCTGCCAACCCGACCTTCGTAGTTAATCCAATAACTACGAATTGGCTTGATTTTTATCTTAAAAGGCCCTTTATATGATGGTTCAATACCAATTAATTCTTGAATTTCTTCAAATGTTAAAATATCATTGGTCAGAGGAACCGGAACACCATCATATCGAAGGCCGGTAATGGCAGTAAAATCGATCGGACCAATTGTCATCTCTCCAATGGGCAGGTGAAAAGTGTGAGTTGTATCCAGCCACCGCTCTGTGAGCGCCTGGACTGCACTCCGGTCTATCTGATATTCCTCAGACGGCAATTGCAAGATGAACTGTTCGAAGCCGCAATCTCGGTTAATCCGCCTTACCCGAGAAGGCATTACATCGTACCATTGGCGGGCTTTGTAAATACACCCTCCAGCCCAAACAACGCAATGATCATGCTAACACAGACCCAGGTAAGTTAATACCAGGTAAGTACATATTAGTCTATCTACTTAAATTAATTTATTTTTTCACAATAACAAACAATGACAAAAAAATATATCACAAAAAAAAATTAAGAGAAAGTTACCGCGCTCTTTTCATTGGAATTGCGGTGAAGCGGCATCTCGGCCAGCATATCTAAATTTCCATCTTCATGGTACCGAATAAACTCCAATAACTCGGCATTAGAATGAGTCCCTGACCTCGAAGCATGCATTATTTTTGAAAAAATATGTGCTACAATTGAAAGAAATTTGAGAGAATTACGAAATTGAAATTGAAATTGTGAAATGAAATGAAGAAATGGTGGCTTTTTATAGAGAAACAACAAGCAAAGAAACCAAATTCAAAATTGTTTATAAATAGTAAATTTCACTATTTATAAATAGTATTACTATTGATGGATAGTGAATGTTACCATTCATAAATAGTATTACTATTGATGGATAGTAAATGTTACCATTTATGAATAGTATTACTATTTGGTGAATAGTAACATTACTATTTCCAATAGTAAATACTATTTGATACTATTTGTGAATAGTAAACTTATTATTTATGAATAGTAAATAGTATATGAACAGTGGCTGCACAGTAAACAAACAGTAAATTCCATTAATCACTTTAATCATTCAAATAATTGCGGGTATATAAATATTCTTACACCCAGGGGCAATAAGAAGACATATGCATAAAAATTAGCCAAACTTTTTAAAATAAAAAATTATTAGCTCGGGTCCAGAACCCAAATTTTCCTTAGGTCCAGAACCTAGAATTTATTTCTAAGTCCAAGAACTTAGCTCAGGTCCAGAACCCAAATTTTCCTTAGGTCCAGAACCTAGAATTTATTTCTAAGTCCAAGAACTTAGCTCGGGTCCAGAACCCAAATTTTTCTTAGGTCCAGAGCCTATAATTATCCTTGAGTCCAGAACTCGAACCGGGTCCAGAACCCAAATTTTCCTTAGGTCCAGAGCCTAGAATTATCCTTGAGTCCAGAACTCGAACCAGGTCCAGAACCCAAATTTACCATTAGGTCCAGAACCTAGAATTATTTTTAAGTCCAGAACTTAGGTCGGGTCCAGAACCCAAAATTTTCTTAGGTCCAGAATCTAGAATTATTTATAAGTCCAGAACTTAGTTCGGGTTCAGAACCCAAATTTTCCTTAGATCCTTGAGTCCAGAACTCGAACTGGGTCCAGAGCTCAAATTTTCTATCATCTCAAAAATTAAGTCTTGTTGCTTTTCACTCTCTGTCACTAAAGTTACAGGTCATTCAAGCAGGGGGCAAACTGTAGACCCTTAATTTTTTACCCAGTTCGGTCTAATATATTTTGTTTAATCCAAAATAATTTTTGTGTTGTCTAATATATTTTAATTGGTCCAAAATAATTTTTATTATCTTAATTAAATAATTTTTACTTTATTATCTAATTTTTATTAATAAAAAATAAAAATTCAAAAATAATAAATAAATAAATAAAAAATCGGGTTACGAGAAATGGCCTAGGGCCATTTCGCCCGCAGGAAAATCCTGCAGGCAAAATGGCCTTCGCCCGCTCGCAGGCGCACCTCGCCCGCAGCTGCCGCAGTCAGCTGCGGCATATTTTTTTGCTAGCGTAATTTTTCCTGCGTCAGATTTTTTCTTCAGCGCAATTTTTCCGCAGCCATTTTTTTTTCACCAGCGAAATTTTTCGACGCAAATTTTTTGAAACCTAATACAATTAGGTTTCGGTTTCCTTTTCTTATTAAATATTGAAAGCCGTGAGTAACTAGGAAAAAACCATAAAAAAAACTTCTATAAATAACAACCCAAAAAAGAGAAAAAGTAATGAGAATTAAGGGGAAATTTTAAAGAGAGTTGGAAACCGAATCTGTGAAGGATAGGCAGCAAATCAATTTGCCTTTTTGAGAGCAACAAGCCACGCATTAACAAACGAATCAAAGGCAGCAACTGTCTTTGTTCTTGTTCATCCAAGAAGAATTATTTTTGGAAGAATCAACAAAAAGAGGTATGTATTAATTTCTTTTGTTATTTTTTCACAGTAGCTAAAACTAGGAAATCGTGTTTTTCAAAATTAAAAACCTTAGAACTTTAATTTAGTTTTTCTAAAGTTAAAAATATTAATCCGTTGCTTTATTTTCCAAAAAGGCTTAAAATTGTTATTTTTACTTCTTCAAAATCTTAAAACCCTAATTGAACATATTTTTCAACAAAACCAAAATTTAATTATGTTTCTTTCAAAACTTTAAACTTGGTACTATTTCTTTCAAAGAGCCTTATAAATCATCTTTTCTATTTTTCGTTTGGTTTACTTTCATAAAACTTCATGAAAATTGAAAATTGTCTTTCCAAACCCTAAAAGCCAAAACGTCCACCGAAACCCTAAATCCTAAAACACTAAACCCAAATTCAACTTCTAAACCTAAAATAGTAGATTCTAATCCTTTTAAAACCTTAAACCCTCACTTTTTCTAAACCTTAATCCTTTAAAACATTAAAAAACCATAAATCACAAATATTTTAAATTTACACAGTAAGCTTGAAATCATCATTTAAAACCATGAATCAAAAGTATTTTAAAGTGTCCAAAACCCTAGTTTCATGATTTCACCATTCAAACCTTAATTTGTTTAATCAAAGAGTCTTATCAACCTTTCAAAACATAAAACCTTAATTTATTTTAATTCCATAAAAAAAGTCACAGTAGCCTAATTCTATGAATTCCAAAACTTTAGCACATGATATAAAGAGCCCTAAATGGAAACAATAGTTATAATTAGAATTTTATTTACTTTATTCAATTCTATATTTGATTATGCTTTGATTTATTTCTTATGCTTTAATTTATTTAAATTCAATGCTTGGTTCATTTAATTTATCATGGATGTATATTTACTTTCTACTGATATTTAATATCTTTGATGAATGATTTATTTATGATGAATGATTATTTACTTTTATCAATTTATTTTAAGTTTCCAAATGTTGTAAGAGGTATGTTTCCACTTGGTGGGTACCTCATTAGTTAAATATCATGTAATTTAAATTGCTTTTCTATTTTAGAACCAATGTAAAGGGCATGTTTCTACCTTTTGGTGGGTGTCCTATTTAGGCATGTGGTGTAAAGACATGTTTCCATCCTTGGATGGGTGTCCATTTATTTGTTTTGCTTAGACTTTGCTACATTGCTTTGATTTTATTATAATGATGCTTTCTCTTAATTATTGTGTGTAATATGGATGATGTTGTTATATTTAAGAATTTTATAATATTAAGACCTGTAAAGAAGGCTGGTTCCAATGAACCGGGCGTTGTGGGGGTGCTGGGCCATTTCTCACCTTCCCCACACGTACCCAACTTTCTGAACCCATTAGGGGGTTGGGGATTCCTTAGGAATCGAGTCATCCACCCCTTTCTTTATTCCTGGCCCGTCCGGGTGGCGACTCCATTTTCTCTGAACTTAGGTCCGTGATCTCTAAGGCCCCGAGCCTAAACAGTGACGAAGTCGCAAGAACCAATCCACCGGGAGTGGGGGCAAAAATCCTCGCTCACACAAGTCCGTCAAAAATGTTTTTCTTATGGATAGACATTTTCTTTACTTTATTTTTTCTAAAGTCAGTAACAATATATATAAAAGCTTTCATGCATATAGGTATTTTCTACATTAATTTATTCATTTTAACTGTAATATCCCAAGGTACACCCTAAAAGTTTTGGAATAATTATTGTGGTATTTTGATTTAAGGAGTATGTTTAATGGAAGGAGAAAAGAAGTGAAGGTATATATAACATATATAAGTTAAACTAATGAAAGTCAAAAGAAGATAAATGAATTAATTTAATACCTGAGTTTGGTGTACATTGGAATGGTAGTTGTGAGAAGATATGTTGGTAAAATATGTAAGGAAAATATTATAAGAAATAGGTGTATATGAGGGATGATATATATTTATGTGGTATTTGAAAAAAAATATGGAAAATATAAAGGAAATATAAAAGAGATATACATATACCAACATATATATTACATATACATAATGTATAAAGTGGTGTAGGAAAAGTAAGTTTATATAATTAATTAATTAATTAATTAATAATAATAATAATAATAATAAAAGAAAAAGAAGAAAGAAAAGTCAAAGGGAGAAAAGTGTGTGGTGGAGGTTTTTAGAAATAATTTATTATTATTATTATTATTATTATTATTATATATGATAAACATGAAAAGAAGAAGGAAAAAGATATTTTTCTTCTTCTTCTTCTTCTTACACGAGAGAGAGAGAGAGAGAGATGTGATTTTACTTATATACACATCAAATCCATAGGGATTTTGAGAGAATTGAAGATGGATGTTGAAGATTTGGCATAATATTCAAGTAAGTTTTCTTTTGATTTCTCTTGTTCTATTTGGAATTTTGTTTGAGTTTGATGGAGTGTTGTTGATGTTAGTAAATCGTGAAGAATCTGCAACCCTTGCCGCAGCGGAAAACAAAAATTCTTTCGATTTACTCACAGGATCCATGTGATCCATTCAGTTCGATAAAAGAGATTCAAAACTAACCTTTTTGTGTAGCTTCAAAACGATTAACAGATGCTGCCTTCTGAAGACGAACACCCTCTAACGAAATCCACACAAACGTACGCCGGTCTGAGTGCTAGCTCACCAACGGCAGTGGCTGAACCTTTTCAAAACGAAACTAGGGTTTTTTTAGGTTTTTTCTCTTCTTACGTTTTCTTTTGCAAAACGAATAATTAGATCATAAAACCTCCAGTCCTTTTAAAACCGTTTTAAAAGACTTCTTTTTATCAAAACCCTAACTGTCCATATCCCATATGGACCCACGTTTTAATAATTATTATCTAATAATAATTATTATAACAATATTATTATTAATATCTAATAATAATAATAATACTAACAACAATAATTAAATATAATTATTATTATTTAAGTACAGCCTACGTTCTATGTGTGTGACCCGATAGGCTCATATTAATTGGTAGTGTATTTCAATCTCTATTGAAATGCACAAATCATAATTGGCCTCTAGCAAGACATTACGACTACCCAATTAATCATGAGAATCATTATAAATGAAAAACCTGAAATAGTACATGCATTAATCCCTTTGTCACACGATATCTAGTTTGAACATAAGTCATAGTAAATGTCATACTTATATTGTCCAAACTTATGATTACTCGATCTCCAAGTTAACTGATAAACAAATAAGATTGATCTTATATCAACTTATTTGAGCATGGCCATGCATTTCTCAGTTACACTTATCGAGGGGCCCAGAAGATATCTCTCTCATAGAGAGGGACAAATTCCATCTTGATTGTTCATTTTCCTCTACATAATTTATATCATGTTCAAGCATAACCTTTATAATTATCTAGTTACAGATAACGTTTGATCATGTCAAAACATAATATTCCTTATGTTGGAAACTATGACAATCTCAAGTCAAAGGATTAAATGAAACTATTATGAGATACACTTATGACATTAAACCATGAAGTGATATCTATGTGGGTCTATCCAATACACTGTTCTCTAACATGTATCCATAATATTGATTTGTATCTTCATACCTATAATCATCTTATGATTATCAAATCAATATTACACTAGTTATATTTATTATTATCTCCATAACAATAATAAACCAGGGATATAATCATTATTATATATAACATGCAAACATAACAATGATAATAAAAACTTCTTTATTAATAACAAAATGAATAACATTAAGGTCCAAATCAATGGCCTAGGGCATATACACTAACAGTTGATGGTTGGAGTGTGTTTGTGTATGGTGTGTGTAAAAGTGTTGAAATGGAACTATAGATAAGAAGTTAGGTTGGTGTTGGTGATGGAAGAGTAAGAGTTGTGTTTAGTGAAATTTTTCTATTTTACAATTAGTAAATGCTGTGACTTGTATGATTTTTAATTAAATATAGAAAATTTTCTTGAAGTGAATTTTTGATATGTTGTGCCTCTATGAGTCTAGAATGACTGAAAAATATGTTGATTTGATTTTGGAATGGTTATGATTTTGGAAAGATTATTTTTATTAGACCTGTTCCAGCATGTACCTTAACTGAGACAGCTATCTTTCGGGATTTTTAATAAAATGTAGAAAAATAATATCCAATTGAATTTTGGATATGTTGTTTCTTAGGGAGTCTAGTATTTGATAAAAATAATTTGGAACCACGTTGATTGAATTTAATTTACGGAATTCACAAAGTTCAGAACTGCTGCCAGGATGCAGGGCAATTGGAGCAGTCTGGTTAGGTGAACTATTTGACCAAGATTTTGTGTTCAGTTTGATCTGAAATTTTAAAGGAATTATTTTAAGATGTAAAACTAACTTCTGTAAAACTTTTAGAGTTTTTAGGCAAGTAGATTATTTTATACAATTTTTCAAAATAAGGATTAAGTTGAGTCCAAAACCAGAATTTACTATTCATATGGTCATTTTGCTAATATTCCTTTTGGATTAGGTTGTGAAGAGGTTGAATTGCCCTAATCTAAGTGTTGAGGATTTTTGGAAGAGTAAGTGTATAGATTGGTATGAGTTGGTTTTAAGGTAAGTACAAACTACATTATTGCATAAATGCATATGACTTTGAGACTTGATACACATTTGGTTGTAAATGTGTTAGGAAATGTAATGCATTGTTGATGTATATTAATATTAGGAAATGTAATGCATTGTTGATGTATATTAATAATGTTATGTTTGGTATAATATGAATGTTGTGATGAGTATGTAAAATGTGTGTTAATGCCATTGATTATATACATTTGAATTGATTAAGGTGATTTGAGATCATATGAGAAATGAGGCCATGGTTGTTGGCTATGATAATGCAAATGAAATATATAATTGAGGCATGGTTGCCTAATTAATTATGAGAAATGAAATGAAAAGAGATTGATAAAGAGATAAATGAAATGATTGTGTGCCTAATGTGTTAATTCAATTTTCAGAGTTCTGTTTTTGGCGGCATGCCTATGAATCACTAAATAGGTGAAATGATCGGGTCGTAAGCCGATTCCAGTTGAAAAAAGTGAAATGTGATGTTTCTGGGGTGAAATGACCGGGTCGTAAACCTCAAAAACAAATTATTGAAACTAGATTGAGTGAAATGACTGGGTCGTAAGCTCAAATCTAGTTGAATATCCATGGATAAATGTATTGATGATTATGATTATAGACCAAAATAGTAACTCTGAACTTTCAATAGCATATTAGTGTCTTTTGGGCCCATGCTTGTCTTTGTTTAAATGTGATTCATGAAATGTGAAATGAATGAATAATGAGACCAATGATTATTTTTGTTTAAATGTGAATTATGGAATAAGATGTAATGTTACGAGATATATGATGATAATTATGAAATGAGATTATTACAATGTATAAGTAAATTATTGAAGGTGAATGTGGATTGAAAAACTATGTTGAATGATGAGATCTGAGGGTACTACATGAAAATACAATATGATGTATAATATGGATGTGGTTGTGGACATTGTGAGTATTATTTTATGAATGTTTTAATAAGTCATGGAATTATGGGTTGTATTAATGAATACGTGCATATGTATATAATTATGAGATTAGTAGAAATATATATAAGGTGTAATTGAAATGGGAAAATATGATAAGAAAATAATAATATATGAAGTTAACATATAAGTATGATTGTCTATTATGTATGTTTATAATATTTATTTGTACTACTAAGCTTTCGGGCTTAGCGCGGTTGTATAAATCGCGCAGGTGAGTAGGTGGTTGATCTGGAAGTCAAACTGTTATGCCACGAGAAGGGTAAGAGTATTTTGAGACCAACTAGAAGGTGATGCATATATGTATAATTTCGTTATGTTGTATTTTCTGACAAGAATGTATTCATATGTATAAATGAAATTTTGGTAAAGACAAGATTATAATATATATGTAAGATTATTAAAAGTATAATGATTTTGTAAATGTTCTATATTTAAATTAATGTAATATTATTTGAACTCAGATATAGGTTTTTAAACTATAACAAAAAGTGACATTCTTATACTTTATATACGTACTGTATGTATACCCGGTATATGTATAGTACTTATATAGAGTATGGGGGTGTTACAGTTATACTGTACGTTAGTAGTATGTGATAATAATAAACCTCTACTTATTTTGTATTAGAAGTGTGAACTCTTCTTGCAGGTTTGTAGTTGAGGGTATAAGGTGGATTCATTGGGAGTGTATTGAAACTGATTGCATTGGTTTGTGTAAAAATGTTTTTCAAAAATCAGAAAAAAACCAGTTTTGTCGACACTTGGGATCCAATTTCTAGGCGAACCTCTGGCAAAATTTCTGTAAAACCGGAATTAAAATTCGAATTAAGTAAAATTGGTAGCAACATTAGGATAGTGTGGCGCCTCTACTCGGCTTACACATGTAGGCTGGGAAGGGGTATTACATTAACACTAGTATTATTTTTCTTTTCTACAAATTTTTTACTAAATTTATTTCAAAAATTAATTATTATATTTTTACTTTCATGCTATCCTTTTGAATATAAATTTATTTCTTGCATTAATTTGCTTATTTTTACTACTATAATATTGCAATAAAAATTATATATAATAAACATTCTGCAGAAAGAGAAATTATGATATAAAATAAAAATAATAAATACCTGTGTTTTTTCTCTTGAACTCCAGTGGAGATCCATTCCTGCTAAGATAGGAACCCGATCCAATCCACTATTTCTAAGGTAAGTACGTAATTCTGGATCCATATGAGGTCCAATCCTAGACGCATGTTGATTTACCACCATTTATATAGATTGAAAGTTGAAAATCTTTAAATAAAAAAGAAATTGAACTTAAGATTACAATTCTGCTTGAAGCTCAAAGTTTGAGTGAATGTAAATTTACTTACAGTTTGAGGTGCATCTATGATAATGAATTGTTCAATATTTATAAACAAATAAAAGTTTATAGGATAAGTTTCAATAATTCATGTTCCAAAAAGCATCATTCACATGGTTAATTCAAAGAAGGGACATGCATATTTGAAAATTGCAACAAACAATAAAAAATCAGCTGCATCATTAAATCAATAATTCATGTTTCATGTCTATTGTCAATAATTTTCTTCCAGTTACACATAGTGTATGAGCACATAGTAAATAGATATTTATTGTAGGTATATAATTTTTTTCATGTCTAAAAAATATTTTTTGTACTCATTAAATATTTTTTCCAAGCAGGGGGCAAGAGTATATAGGTATCCATAAATGGTAAAAAATAGCTAAATTTTTTGCAAAATGCTTTACTAACTATAATTAATTTTTGCAGATGATTCGGGTCCAGAACCCAACCAACATTGGTTCCAGAACCCAACCAATCCAATTTTGGGTCCAGAACCCAACCAATCTAGTTTTAGGTCCAGAACCCAACCAAATTTAGGTCCAGAATCCAACCAAATTTGGGCCAAAAACACAACCAATCTGGTTTTGGGTCCAGAACCCAACCAATCTAGTTTCGGGTCCAGAACCCAACCATTCTGGTTTGGGTCCATAACCTAACCAATCTAGTTTTGGGTTTAGAATCCAACCAACCTCAGATCCAAAATGTAATGAATCCAGTCTCGGGTCCAGAACCCAAACTAGATCCCCAGGTCAAGAATCTATTCCTTATCCAAAATTAGCTCAAAGTCATGTTACTTTATACTCTCTGAATAAATTCTAGATCTTTCAAGAAGGGGCAAACTGTAGATCTTAGATTTTGGCCCTAGCTAATCTGATCCTAATTAAAGAAGACCTAGTCAAGTTCGATCCACTTTTAATGGCTTAAACCTATTTTAAAGCCTTCAATTTCATTGGTACAATTCTATGAGGCATAAAATAAGCTAGTTAAACTTTTAAAACACTAAATAGGTCAGATTTGAAGGTTTGGTTTGGACTCAAAATTCGGTATGGGTATGCCTATGTCGAGTTGGGGCATCCCAATTCAACATGGGACACCCCATATCAAATTGGGGGCCCCTAATTCGATATGGGGTGTCCCAATGTCAAATTGGGACACCCACAATATGGGGAAGCCCCATTTCGATATGGGGCTTTTCCAATATCGAATTGGGACCCCAGTTCGATATGGGGTCGACCAGGGGACTCCATATTGAAATAGGGCAATCCTAATTAGATGTGGAGCTATCCATGTCAAATTAGGATTGCCAATTCAATATGGACTTTGATTCCATGTCGAATTGGGATTGTTTTAATTCGACATGGTCTTGGTTTGCCTCAAAGTAAAGGAGTTTTAATCCGACATGCTCATAGTTTTCTCTTACATTAATTCGATATACCTCGGGAAACTTTTCTAAATAGGAAGTTAAATATAGGTTTAACCTAATACATTCTTCTATAAATATTGGTTTAAAATAACAAGAAGAAAGAGACAACATGGGAATTTTGATAGAGCAATAAAGAAACTACAAAACATTATCAAACAGCCAAGAAAAAGTGCAAAAACTATCAAGTCAGTAGCTCACTACCTTGATTTCATAAAACCAAGAAGAACAAGGTTGGTGCAAGCAAAAGTATCAACCGTTAATTTTGGTGGAATCTATAAATGGAGGTGTATCTTTCTAACTTAATCCATTTATATTTACAGAGATATAATTTATTACTATTTCATCCATCAAACTATATTTGTTTAAAACTAATTCTTTTAATTTTTAATCTATACACAAATACACAGTCAGTATAGCTATTGCTTTTTATTGTTTGTATCACCAATAACTCGTTCTATTAAATCACCATAGCACTAAAATTATTCATATAACGTTTTAAATGTCCAGTAGTCATATTACATATAAGTATTTATCAAAATCCATGTTAAAGTGCTTTTAGAGTTTTTATGATGACCATATTTTGATAAACCCTAATCTGTGCTCTTAAAGACCAAGAACCCCTAAAGCCTGTCTTCTCTAATTTACAAAACCATAATATGTGTCTCAACTTCCAAAAATCATCTGTCTTCTCCAATTTACAAAACAATAATATGTGTCTCAACTTTCAAAAATCATAAATAAGTCTTCTAAATAGTCAGTAAACCTAAAACCCTAAAATCCAAAAATAGTGAGTAAATCCTAATCCAAACCCTAATTCTGAAAATTCAACCCAAACCCTAGTTTTTAAATCTAAACCCTAAAACCCTAATTTTATCTAAAAATCCTAATTTAAAATTTAAACCCCTAAATTTATATATTTATTGCTTTAAAACCCCTAAATTTATATATTTGTTACTTTATTAAAATTTAGATATGATTAATGATTTATTAATGTTTTATTTTTATGAATGATTTATTTTTATTTTGCTCATGGCGAATGATTGAATTATTTAATTTGGCTGTTTATTTAAGTTTTAATAATATAAGAGTTATGTTTCCACTTTGTGGGTACCTCATTTGTTATATTTAATGTAATTTTTTTTGCTTTAAGTTCTGTATTAATGTAAAGGCATGTTTCCACAAAATGGTAGGTGTCCTATTTTATTTATTTTGTTTTTGAACATTGGACATTGTAAAGGCATGTTTCCATCTACGAATGGGTGCCTGTTTTGTTTTCTTTATTTTAATAAAGATAAGGGATGATTATTTATTTTGATAATTGCATGTAATATGGATGATATTGTAATATTTAAGAATTCAATAATATTTAGACCTGAAAAGGAGGCCGATTCTAATGAACCAGGCATTATGGGGGTGCTGGGTCATTCTCACCTTTCCCATACGTACCCAACTTTACCAATCCAATAGAGGGTTGGAGATTCCTTAGAAATCGAGTCATCTACCCCTTTCTTTGGGTTTAGGTCGTGTTCTCTAAAGCCCTGAGCCTAACAGTGGCGAATTCGCAAGAACCATTCCACATGGAAGTGGGGGAAAAATCTCTGCCTACAGAGTGTGTTGTGTTGCAATGGAGAAAAGTAATTAAAACTAAAATGTCAAAGAGTGATGGTAATGGAAAATTAATTTAACTTGTTGGAATGGTACCTAAGATTTATAGGTCAACTTAATCAATCCTTGATTCTCAATTATCCATTAACACAACCCTTTAACTTAATTTCCCCCTTAATATTAATTAGCATTTATCAATTATCAATTCATTAGTTATCACATTCATGAATTAACAAAAACCAATTACCTTAACTAGCAAATTAAGTATACCCTAGAACTTATATTTCTAATTCATTCTTAGGGGAGTTGATTACATAGTTCAAATATCAAATTTTACCTCTCGGTACTTCATTCAATAGAAAGAGATCGATAGGTGGCCACTCTATCAACCTAACATATAATCCAATACAACCAACTAATAACAAGTTATATTAATGGAAATGTTGAATTAAGTCATTTAATCAAATATACTACAAACCCTAGGCATGAGTAATTTTGCTCATCATCAATGCAAAGTAAACATTTATCTCAATATAATTCAATTTACAAATATTCATTGAAGTATTAAAGTATACAACAAAAGATCTGAAAAAAGATAAATTAATTAAGACAATGGAAAAACCCCTTGAAGATGCCAAGAGTTGAAACATCTTGTTCTCCCTCCTTGCTCAGCTTGAATGTGATGGAGAACTCCCAAGTTCTCTTAAGAGCTTGATCCAAAATTTACCCAAGAATAATCCAAAAATATAAAAGAACTTAGCTATGAAGATAATTATGAAGATGAAAAGAATGGGAGATGGTGATGAAGATGTATCCTCTATATGGTGTATCAAGATGCCTTCTCAACAAGAAGAAGAATGGTTATGTCAAGACGAATTTCATCTTTTACCAACCTATAGCCTCCATATCCATCCCCTATTCCAATTATTTAAATGTCAAGACAAAGAGAATTTCCTTTCCTAACTCACATCCACACTCCCACCTCCATTTATTCCTTCTTTTTCATGCTTATGCCTTTCTTTCCATAAAAAATAGTTCACCTTTTCACTTGTTTTATTATTCTTTTAAAGAAACATTCCTATTGTCTCCCTCAAATTGTCTAAAAAAAATATAGAATCTGCCTCAGACATGGCCAAGTTGGTTTGGTCTTGGCTGTGTCTCTTATTTTTCCTTTGGACACGACCAAGTCATGTGCCTGTGTCCATCACTACATATCTTACTTGTTTGTTGCATGGAGTGACATGACTAGTGACACAGCTGTGTCTCTTAGTCGTGTCTTCTTCTGCCATCCTTGGTCATTTCTTTTTCGAGTAGAACACGGCCAAGTCACATGACACGGCCTTTAACTTGGTCGTGTCTTCTTCTTATGTCTGTTTTTGCCTGTTTGCTTTCAATTTCTTCATTCTTCTTCCTTTCCCTAGGACACGGTCAAGCCACTAGCCATGTCATGTGACATGGCCAAGACATGTACTTGGGTCATAGTCTGGCAAATTTTCTATCTTTTCCCATGTGAGACACGACCATGTCAATGGACATAACTTAGCCGCATTTAATGTCTTTCCTCCAAATTGAGATCCATTTTGCACAATTTAATGCTTCAACCTATATCATAAAACTACAAATAAACTTAAACACATTTTTTAGGAAAAATTAACCTAAAAACACACATAATTGATCATAACAATATACCCATTTGCAACCAATAATTGGATGATCCTTAGGTCTAGAAACAAGTTCCCATACTTTGTTTCTTTCAAATTAGTTGAGCTCATTTTATATTGCAATCACCAAATGTTCATCACTAAGAGCATTCTCAATGGTCCTTGGCTCAATTTGAGAAACAAAGGCAACATTAGCATCTAAATACTTAATTTTTGATCTAATAGTTACTCTCTTTGAAGTGTTACAAATAACAAGTTCATTGGAATGATCCTTCTTATATTGCCAATCTTTGGGTAGTTCTTGAGTCTCTTCTATCTTGTTTTCTTCTTATTCCACTATATGTTCTAGCTCATCATTGTTATCCTTTGGAACATTATTTATCTCAAGTTCTTCAAATGTACCTACAAAATCCTCAAGAGTACTACCTTTTCCATGATCAAGTTTTGAGGATTCATCAAAGATAACATGTGTTGCGCTCGGATTAAGTACTACTACAAAGCATCACTCGCAAGTATACGAGGTAGTTGTAGCAAAGGTGATCGCCCCAAGGTCGTTTCCCTAAGAAGGTGTGGTTCGTAATAGCTTGATTAAAGCAATTAAATTAAAAGCGAGAGTTTGTTGTTTGGAATGCTAAAGAACAATTTAAACCTAAAATTAACGTACGTAGGGTTTGATGTGTGTGATGGGTGCACAAGATCAATTCAGTTCTTGGGAAAGTGCCTAGGGTTATAGGTCCATTCAATCAAAGCTCAATTCTCAATTATCCATTAACATAGCCTTGTAATTAATTTGTTCCTTAAGGTTAATTAGTCAATTACCAATTCATTAGTTCTCACATTCATGAATTAGCAATAATCAATTATTTTACATTACCAAATTAATGAAACCCTAGAACTTATATTTCTAATTCATTCATAGGGTAGTCGATTGCATAATACCGATATCAAATTTCACCTCTCGGTCCTTCATTCGATATCTAGAGATCAATAGGTAGCTAATCTGTTAGCCTAGCATACAGTCCAATGCAATCAACCAACAACAAGGTACATCAATGGAAATATCAAATCAAAACATTCAATCAAATATACTACAAACCCTAAGCATGAGTTTTTAGCTCAACATCATCAATTTAAAATATTCATTCAACTCAATATAAATCAAATACAAATTGTCCAATTGCAATATCAATTCTCTTAATTTAACAAAAACAATATTGAAATGAATTAAAAGAGAGAATAGAAAAACCCCTTGTGAAGATGCCAAGAGTAGGATTGCTAGTCTTCCTCCTAGCTCCACTTTGATGTTTGATGAAGAACTCAAGCCCTCTTCAATGGTTGATTCCCCTTTTTGCAATATGGAATGGAGCTTTCTCAAGTCTCCAAACCTTGGAATGGATCTTGCCTTTGGTAGATGGAATGGAGCTTTCTCAAGTCACCAAACCTTTCAATGAAGCTTCTTCAACCTTCAAGAGCTTGTAACCCAATTTATCCCAAAGAACCTCAAAGATCTTGTCAATGGAAGATGGAGAAGATGAAGATGGAGGATGAAGATGAGGGACAAGGAGAGTGTCACTCTCTCCTCATCCCAAATTGGTGTTTGCCCCCTCCTCTCTTTTCTTTTCTCTGTTTCCTCAAAACCCTAGCCGTGCTTTTGATTTCTGTCGTGCGAAAGAATTTATATGCTTTTTGGTGTGACACGGCCAAGCCAAGAGTGGCTTGGTCGTGTCTCTTCTTCTTTTCTTCCTTTCCATGAGGTGACACGGCCAAGTTGAGGGAGACACGGCCGTGTTGGAGGTGCAATGGAGGGACACGGTCATAAGCCTGGCCGTGTCCCTTGCTTGTGTCTTCTACTGCTTAATTTTCTTTCTTTGCTTTGGACTTGAGTGAGACACGGCCAAGTTGGATGAGACACGGTCGTGTTGGATGTCTTTGGAGGGACACGGCCACAAGATTGGCCGTGTCCCTTGAGTGTGTTCGCTTTTGTGAGAGTTTCTTCTTTTCTTCTTTGGAGAGATTGAGTGACACGGCCAGTTTGGAGTTCCCTTGGCCATGTTGGACAATTTTGGAGGGACACGGCCACAAGCTTGGCCGTGTCCCTTGCATGTGTCACCATCTGTGTCTTGTGGCTTCTCTTTAGCTTGATATGGGACACGGCCAGTGGCTTGGCCGTGTCCTCTGCATGTGTCAGCTACTGTCCAATTTTTCCTTCTTCTTGGTTCCTTGTTTTTTAACCTAAAACAAAACTTGAAACAAACTTTAAACAAGAAGTAAATAAACAATAACCAACAAAACATAAACACCGCACTAAAAACTAGGACAAAAATAACAAAAAACACTGAAATAAATTCAAACTACCAAAATTATTGAAAACACTAAATAAACCGATTGAAACTACCAAAATACCTAAAGAAAACAATAATTATCATAACAAATAAGATATAAATCTATAACAAAAACTAATAAAACAACATGCATTGATTCTTCAACTACTAGAGTTCTCCTATTAAATACTTTATATGTTTTACTAGAAGATGAATATCCTAAGAAGACACCTTCATTCGATTTGGATGAGAATTTTCCAAGGTTGTCCTTGGTGTGAAGCATTTACATCCAAATATTCTAAGGTATGAGATTTTAGGCCTTTTCCATTCCATAGCTCATAAGAAGTTTTATTTATTAAGGGTCTTTTAAAAACTTGATTTGAAATATAACATGTGGTATTAATGGCCTCCGCCCAAAAGTAAGGAGGTAAATTGTACTCATTTAGCATTGTTCTAGCCATTTCTACCAATGCTCTATTTTTTCTTTTAACCACACCATTTTGTTTTGATGCTCTAGGAGCTAAAAAAAATGTAAAATTCCAAGGTCATTGCATTCAAAATTATCATAGATGTGATCATATAGCCTTTTTCATTTTGAGCTCTTTCTGTAAAAATTTTGAAATGATTAACAACTTCATTCTTTTGAACTAAGAAATTAACCCATGTAAACCTTCAGTAATCATCAACAAGCACATTCTTATAATTTACCTCCTAAGCTAGCAAATCTATTTAGTCTAAACAAATTTAGATGTATTAATTCTAAAGGTCTAGATGCACTTACAAAATTCTTAGCTTTGAAGGAACTCTTATGTTGTTTTTTAAATTGACAAGGTTCATAAATTTTATCTTTATTAAATTTCATTTTGGAGAGTCCATCTACAAGTTCTTCTTTGCTTAGGCAATGTAATTGATCCATATTAGCATGTCCTAATATTTTTTGCCAAAGCCAAGCATCATTGCTAATAGTGATTAAGCATTCAAAAGCATTATTAGAGCATATGTCAATTTTATAGGTGTTACCAATTCTACTTATATTGAATGCAACTTCACCACTAGAAGAGGTAATTTTGAATGCTTTAGAATTAAAATTGACATTATATCTTTCATCACACAATTGACTAACACCAAGAAAATTATGTTTCAATCCATTAACTAGCCACACATGATCAATTACATTTTTTCCAAGCATACCTATAAAACCAATGCCTATAATATTTCCTTTAGCATTATTTCCAAATGTCACATTATCTCTTGTAAGTAAAGGATTTGAAAAGTTTTGCATTACTGATCATGTTCCTTGAACATTCACTATCCACAAGCCAAACATTTTTTTTGATAGTAGACTTTAGGCATACCTACAAGACAATGAGGTTTATCTTCTTTTAGGTACCCAAATAAAATTGGGTCCTTGGTGGTTAGTTGTTGAAGGATCCTCGAATTTGAGGTGAGCCTTCCTAATGCAATAAAATGTACTTTTATGATCAAATTTCATGCAATAATGGCATTGATATAAAGGTTTGCTTCTTTGCATTCCCTTCTCAAACTTTGAAGAGTTAAATTGAAAATCACAAGTATGTATGGGATAAAATTGTTTATGTGCAAAATTATGATTGTGACCTTGCCTTATGTACATGTATTCATAATTTGCTCTTGAAATCTTAGTTCTAAAGCCTAATGAGCCTAGTGCAGTCTTCTTAGGATTTTTAGGCTTGGTGTGTGCATTTGTATTCTTTACAACTTCAACAATGGAGGTTTGAGTTATAGAGGCTTTAACAAATGCTGGTGTATCGGATGTAGCAGTGGTTGATCCGTTGAACCCTAAACAATACTTGGAGGAAGGTACTTATCAATGAATCTAAGGCTTCCTTATCTTTATGAAATTTTGTGATAGAATTTTTTAATTCATTTATTTCTTCTTTCAAGATTTTTTTATCCATAGTAATTTTATCTAAGCTAGATGAATTTGTAGATACATCATTTAAAGACTTCATTAATTGTTCATTTAAGGTCTTCAATTCTAAATTGGAATTTTTTTGAAGAAATAAAGTCTTTTTCTAGCTTAGAGCATTTTTCTTTATAGAATTTCATCTTAGAAAAATATTTTTGGACTCTTAGGTTCATATGCTCTGCTAAATTACTATCATCGAAAGCATCATCAGCATTATCACTATATGCATTCAAGTTCAAGGATTGATTACCTACCTCATTAGTGTGATCATCTGTAATATCCCAAATGATACCCTAGAATTTTGGAAATGTTAATTATTGTAATTGGATTAAATGATTCAAATTGTATATTTGATTAAGTGGAAAGATAAGAGGAAAAGAGGAGAGTGTATATGTTATATATATGAAGATATATACAACATATACAAGTCAACTTTATTGATGGTCAAATGAGATTATTAATTATTTAAAATAGAACTAAATTAAGTGGAAGGTGATATTTATAATATAATAATATATTAATACTTGGTTGATATTGAAAGAGAGTTTGTGTGGTTTAAGAGGTGAAAGTTGTTTGACTTTGCTTTTTCTATCATCTTCTTTTTTCTTCTTTTGGGTTAGCCGGTCACCACCATCTTCATCAAGGAAGAGAGGTTTTGTGATTCCTAACTCAAGATTGAAGGGTGTTTCAAGAGATCAAGTTGGAATTCTAAGGATTTTCTTCACTTTTGGTAAGTCTCCAACTTAAAGCGTGTCACAGCTTCTGTGTAGTGGTAGTATTGACACGTCCAGTAACACACCCATGTCACTGAGCATGTCATAGCTTCCATGTTGGAGGAGAATTGACACATGCAGTGACACGCCCATGTCACTGAGCGTGTCAAAGCTTCTGTGTTGTGGGTTTAGGGCACGATCAGGGACACGCCCATATTTTTGAGCATGTCATGTGTAGGGTTTGCCCTAGTTAGCTTTTGTTCTTATTTCTTATGTATAATCACATTTGGATTTGGTTTTGAAGAGATTTGAGTTGCCCTAATCGAAGGATTGAGGAAATCTTGGAAGAGGAGGTTGTTAGATTGGTGTTTGTTGCTCTTGAGGTAAGTACAAACCCTACATGATTGCATATATTTACATGATTTTAGGACTTAACACATTTGGTTGAAAAATGTGTTAGGTTACCTATTATATTGTTGATATATGAGAATGGTGCAATGATTTGTATTATGTGTATTATGTGAATTATATGTTGAGGATTCAAAATATATGAACAATGTAAGTTGTGATGTGCATTCAAATGATGAAATGTGAAGCCATTGATCTTGGCTATAATGATGTAAATGAAATATTGAAGCATTGTGCTTATGATGATCATGAGAAAATTAAAAAGGATTTGATAATGAAATAATGAAAGAATTGTGTGCCTAGTATGTTATTCAATTTTCAGAGTTTTGTTGTTTGTGGCATGCCTAAAAGTAACACTCCCTTGAAGCTGGGTTGGGCTTGGTCATTGAAGCTAAGTTGGGTTGATGCTATGCTCCCCTTGAAGCTTGGTTGGGCCTAATCCTTAAAGCCTAGTTGGGATGTTACATATGAGATGTTTCTCATTGTGATAATGATTCATCTATGGGCTTGATAAATGTGATTATTGGACCAAAACAGTAACTCTGGAATTTGAATGGCATATTAGTTTCTTTTGGGCCCATGCTTGTCTTTGATTTAATATGAATTATAAATGATGGAACAATTGAATAATATAAAGAGATTTGATGTTATGAAATGTGATATTCTTGTATATTGTTTCTAATTCTTGAAAGTTTGACATTGGCATTCCATTTGAACCATATTGTTAGCATGGTTAGTACCATTAAGCCTTTGGCTTAGCACGATTGTGGTTCATCGCGTAGGTGACATAGTAGATCCGGTTGTGCCGGAGAGCTCGTCTAGACCGAGTCGAGTCTAGGCTTGAGTTTGTGAGAGCAGTGTTGAGTTGTGGACTTCAAGATCAGAGATGAGCTGCCAAGCATTTATAAACTGTATATTTTGTAAATATTGTTTTTGATGTATATATATATGTATATTTCGATTCTTGTTAAACAAATATTTTGGATAAACTTTGGGTGTAATGAAGATATATGTAAATGTATTTTAACAAAGAATGTTTTATCTATTACTAATTATAATGATGATTTGATGTTAAAGTTTTAAAGATTTGTTTGCTTCAAATAGACTGTGACATTCTTGTATCCGGTATACGTATATTACATCTGAGGGTGTATGTGGTGTACGTATATGGGGTATAGGGGTGTTAAACCATCCTCTCCAAAAGCCATGAGACAAAGATTTGCAATTTCTTACTCTCCCTCCTTTTCTTCTTCACTTAAAGAGTCATCATCCCATGTGGCTTTGAGAGATTTCTTCTTCTCCTTGTCCCATTTCTTTTTGTTCTTGATTTTGATGGATTTGGCTTGCCACATTCATAACATTTTACTTCATTTTTCTTCTCCTTATCTTTGAAAGAGAATTTGGAGGGATAACCTTTTGCTTGCAATCTCCTCTTTCTTTTCCATTCACTTACTCTTCTAGATAGCATGGCCATTTCTTCATCACTATCTTCTTCACTTGAGATCTCAACTTCTTTGATGACTTTGAGAGCTATTATTTTCCTCTTGTCTTTCTCACCTTTATCATCTTCTTTTTCAGTATATAATTCAAAGGTGGGGAGTTTTCCAACAAGCTCATCGGTTCTTAGTGTGCTAAGATCATGAGCTTCTTCAATAACAAACCTTTGACTCAAATTTTGCTTGGCTCCAAGCGCCCTCAATATTTTGCTATTGACATCACCTTGATCATGGACTTTTCCATATTTCTTCAAGACATTAACAATAGGAAGTAGCCAATTTGTCATTTCGGTAACATTTTCATTGGGCTTCATCTTAAAGAGTTCATACTCATGCAAAAGCATTTTGGTTTTGGTGAACCTCACTTTAGTAATGCCCTCATGATAATTCTCAAGAGTTTTCCAAATGCTTATGCACAAGTGAGATGTTTAACTCTTTCACCTTCTTCTCTAGACATGAAATTCATCAAGATTGAGGTTGCCCTATTGTTTTTGTAATAAGCTCTTTCTTAATCATTGGTCCATTGTGCTCTAAGAAGCAGCACTTGAACACCATCAACTTCATGAGTAGGAAGTTTTCACTCATTTTACACAAATTTCCAAGGCTCAATCCCATCACTATCAATGAACAAATACATCTTATGTTTCCAATAAGAATAATCAGTTCCATCGAAGTAGGGTCTAAGATACAAATTAAGGTTTCCATTAGAAGGAGCTATTAAGGGAGAGTTTGAAGAAGTGGAAGTGCTAGGGGTAAATGGTGGAATTTCTGCCATTGTGGATCAAACTTCACAACCAAGCTCTATGAAATTTAGAGGTTCTAATACTAATTGTTATCCCAAGATGGCAACCAAGAGGGGTGTGAATTGGTTGTTGTGAAGAAGTGATGGCAAATTAAAATTAAAAACAAATAATAAAGCAAGTAAATAGAAAATGAGTAGAGTGGAGAAGAATGAACACAAGAGATTTATAGTGGTTTAGATTAAATCAATCATATGTCCACTCTCCAACTTCAAGTTGAAAGATTGTCTCACGCATATTAACACGGTGGGAAGGCCTATAAATAATACACACGAGACAAATTATAATAACACAAATTTATAGGCCTTCCCACCGTGTTATTGCGCATGAGACAATCTTTTGAAATCTGTTTTACCATTTGCAATTTGCAAATTCAATTTGCAAATGTTTTGTGGCAATGGAGCAAGCTGTCCAATTGGACAACTTGTTTTTTTTTTTTAATTAAATCAAAAGGGATGGGTTCCACCACTTAAGTCGGACCCAATGTAATAATTTCAATTAATTAAGGATCACTAGTATTAGTTTATACAATAATATCATTTTCAAAACATGATATTTAGGAAAAATTATATTCTAAGGAAAATTCTTTGATTATTCTTAAGGTAAAACTAGATCATTATTTTATTATGTGAAATCAAAATTTAAAGAGAAATTAAGTTGCTAACCTAAAATAAAGCTTTTAATATATTTGGTTTATTTCCTATTTAAAAGAAAATGAAGAACACCCACCTTCCATGATAAAACTCTAATATCTCTCTATATCTCTCTCTCTCTCTCTCAAACACAAATTATTTTGGAAAAATACAAGAAAATAAAAAACTATTGAGGGAAAATAAGAAATAGAGAAATGGCAAACTCATTGGAAAATAGATAATTAAAAACCCATCGAAAAGAGAACCAAATATAATCTATAAGCAACAAAATCATAAATGAGCAAACACCTACTCCTTATACCTTATACCTTTTATCCGATTCTCAATTCAATTAAATGAAATTTTAAAAAAATCTCCATTTTAAAATTTCTTATTATCCAAGAATATTATATCAAACACTAAAAAAAAACTCAATTATTTTAGGAAGAAAGAAAAATCACAAAGCATATTGTATAAAAAGAGAGAATTTTTGGGTGATTTACCAATAAATGATAGCCAAGAAATGATGATCATTTCCAATCGAGTCATTGATCGATGGCCCAAGCATAATGAATGAAAGAGAATAAACAATGATGACGTTTCATTTTTTTTTCGGCTTAAGACATAATTACAAACTTATACTTGTAAGAAAGAACCTATTACCACCCTATATTGTGTAAAATGTCCTATTACACATCTATTGTAACACCCTTATACTCTATATATGTACAATACATACTCTTTGCATATGTAAAATACATATATAGAATACCAAAGTGTCACAGTTCCAGTCATTATAAAATTACCATAATTAAAAGAAAATATTTAAAATCTTAAAATGTACGTTAATAAATAATTAAAGGCCTAATACATAAATAAACACATGTACTTGTTCAAAAGATTGTATTAGTCCCTTCTACTTTGCAGGCGTCTTATTACACAGCTATCAAACCTAAAAAGAGAACTATCTGACACTTTGCTCAGAGCGTGAAATAAAAAAAATTAGACGCACATGAGTGGGTTGATATTTACTGAGTTCTTCATCTACTTTCAATATCTCTCCCTCCTTCCTCTATTTTTTTTTCTTCCATGAAATCACTTTCCCTTCATCTTTTCTTCTTCCATGGGTGGATTTCTTTTCTCATTTTATTATTTTTTATTTATTTCTCAATTTTTTTCCTCTCCAATTCATCGTAGACATGTATGCTACGCTGCTGATTTGGGCTTTCAAAATCTAATTTTTTTTGTTTTTTCATTGTTGATTGATAAATAAATATTCAATTAATTCTCAATCTCAACCCTCTTATTTTTTTTCTTTGAAACCCACCAATTTTAGTGCACTCATACATAAATAAAAAGGAAACTACTATATAGATTTTTCATTGTTGATTTCAGAGAAGTATGTTTTGTTGGAGTATTACAAGCAAGAAAAGCTACCAAAATGTTGCTATTGAATTGGGTGAAAAATTAGAAGTAATATATTTGATAAATACTATTTTGTATATATATTTGAATCTCTTAACTATTCTTTCTTCCTTTCTATTATGATGATTCCAATCTAAACCCATTTATGTTTTTGGGTTAATTTATTTTTATGTTCACATTTTTATTTTTGTTTGTAATGCTTCTATTTCTTCTTCTTTTTCTATTATATTTTTCATTTTAAATATTAATTTCTATATGTTTCTCACTTTAATCTATCTTTAGTAATACTCTAAAATCCATTGATTTATTCAAAAATATGCTTTCAATTTCCAAACAAAAGGACACATTTCTTTTCTTCTTTGGTTAAATATTAATGAGATGCAAAGGAAGATCTAATTTTGAGTTATTCTGAGTATATGATACTAAGGATAAATGCAGGAAAAATAGTTGAAGAATTTGGAAATCAGATGAACAATGGGCTTTTTTAGCGCATGCAATGCACGAAGAAGGAATGAGAAGAGAAATAACTGAAACGAGGGCATAATAATATCATTTTAAGCATGTAGAGGTGTGTAATAGGACGCCCGTAAAGTATAGGGCACTAATAGAATCTTTTAAACAAGTACAAGTATTTATTTATATATTAAGCCATAATTAAACATATATACATTAATAATTTAATTACCAAATAAACTAATTTTAAAGAAAATCTCTAAAAAAATTCGCCAGAGTTTGTCTATAATTCAAATGATCCTTAAATTCAAATAACACAAACTACATTGAAAGTACACTTCCAAAATTATATTTCTCAAATTCCATTATCTCTTTATTAAATACGCAAATATTTAAACAAATCAAATAAAAGATATGAAACAGTAAACATTTCCCAAAATCATAATCCTTCTCAATCTCCATTTCTTTATTCAAAATTAATCATTCAATAAATAAAAATAATGTTCATTATATACCTACTCAAAATTTATATAAAACCTCCCTTGTTTCAAATACATTTACAAATGTTTAATAGATTTTACAAATCAAATGTTCCCAACCAGTCTTATACATGATATGCAGCACTAATGGTCTCATGACATGCACAATTTCAAGTCTCAATCACACCTCAGTTCACCTAACAAGCATTACTAATACATTCCATATAAAAGTTTTACAATACTCATATAAAACCTTTATTACTTCTTAATATAGTACAAGTATTTATACATATCACCAAACTTACAAATACATGTACAATCATACACACACACTTCCTTTATTTCCTAAATTATTTATCTCACTACCCATAAATTAATTATTTATTTCCATTACTTTAACATACATAAATAAATACATCACAATCACATATACACGTTGGGCCATAATCTCCTATACAATTACAAAGTCCAGCTTTCATATCATTACTTTTATGACCTAGCTCTGCTCAGGTTGAATCTCAATCTCAATTTTATGACTCAGCTCTGCTCAGGTCATCTCAGTCTCTAGACCCAGCTCTGCTCAGGTTTATCAGTACATGTATCATCAATCTCAGCTTTCTGAACAAGTAATTGTATAGGACTAACAACTACACATTCTCTTTTCTTTTATCATTTATTTCCTCATGTTTCTCTTATCACTTTCCATATTCACATATTATTTACATAATCTCGTCATTTAAGTCACATTCGTAATATAATATTCTTTTTCATCATTCTTATGACATATTACATAAACACAAAATCACATTCCATTAAAATCATATCACACAGCTATGTAGCTAGAAGTGTAACACCCTCATAACCTACCCACACATAGTACACATATCTTCAATTATGCAGTATGCACAGATAGGATATAAGAGCATTACCAAAATGTTACTATAGTACCATATCACCCTTCGTCATTTAGTTACTAGTTTATAGTATTATATAGATAAATGCATAGGTATAAGAAAAGTAAATGAATTTATATAAATTTTTTAGGATTTCATTTAAATTATGAGTTTTACCAAATCCAATCAACTCAACCTATGAATATCCAATAGTTCTCAAAATATTTCCATACACTCACATCCCAAAATCCCATATTTTCATAGTTACATTCATAAATATGAGAAACATGATATTACTTATTTACAAAACATCTTTAAATCATTTTTCAATTTATTATATTTTACATAATAGATGTTACATCTACATCAACTCAATAGAATATTTACATGATATGTGTAGACCTTTAATTTTTGACCCAATCCGGTCCAATATGTTTTATTTAGTCTAAAATGATTTTTGTTGTCTAATTGGTCCAAAATAATTTTTATTAAATGATTTTTGCTTTAGTATCTAATTTTTATTAATAAAAAATAGAAATAAACAAATAAAAGTCAAAAAATAAAAATCGGAGTCGAAAAAATCATCGCGCGAGCCCGTGGGCATTTCGCCCGCAGGAAATTCCTGCGGGCGAAATCACTGTGCTATTTCACACGCAGAAATTTTTTGCCTGTGAAATAGCTTACAGGCCCGCTTTGCGTGCGGTGCCGCAGCCAACTGCAGCAGATTTTTTTTTCCAATGCAGTTTTTCCACAGCAGTTTTTTTTCGGCAGCGCAAATTTTCCGACGTAAATTTTTTGAAACCTAATCCAATTAGGTTTTGGTTTCTTTTTTTTTATTAATATTGCTTACCTTAACTAATTAGGAATAAACAACCTCAAACCACTATAAATAAGGACCAAACGCAATTAATTTAGGGCAGGCAAAAATCCAAGAGTAGTTTGGAAAATTTGAAACCAAATCAAGGAAGGAAAAGAAGAAATTCAATTCAACTCTTTTCTGGAACAGCAGCAGCACGATTTAGAGGATTCAAAGGCAAAAAAAGCTTGTCTTTGGAGCTAGTTCATCCAAGAAGAATTGTTTTTGGAGAAATCATCAAAAGAAGGTATGTGTTAATTAATTTTCTTTAATTATTTTTTTTACACAGTAGCAAATTTATGAAATCAAAATTAAAAACCTTTGAACTTTAATTTAGTTTTTCTAAAGCCAAAAAAACCTTATTTCATTAGTTTATCTTCCAAAAGGGTTAAAATTGTTATTTTTTCTTCTTAAAAATCTTAAAACTCTAATTGAACATATTTTTCAACAAAACTATGATGTAAATTATGCTTCTTTTAAAATTTTAAAGTAGGTTCTATTTCATTCAAAAAGCCTTAAAAAATATCTTTTCTACTTATAAAAACTTTAATTTATTTGTTTAAATTCATAAAACTTCATGAAATTATCAAATTGATTTTCAAATTCTTAAAAATTATTCACCACCCGAGACCCTAAATTCCAAAATATCAAATCCAAATTCAACTTCCAAAATTCAAAATAATGAACATTAACCCTTTTAAAACCTTGAACCCTAATCCTTTTAAAACATTAAGAAATATAAAAACATAAAAACCTAAATTTTACACAGTAGCTTAGGAACCCAATAACCAAAAATCACAAATTAAAGTATTTTAAAGTGTTTAAAACCCTAGTTTCATGATATCATCATTCAAACCTTAATTTTGTTAATCAAAGAGTCTTACCAACCCTTTTAAAACATAAAACCCTAATTTATTTTAATTCCATAAAAAGTCACAGTAGCCATAATTGGACTTTTATTTGCATTATTCAATTCCATTCTTGATTATGCTTTGATTTATTTCTTATGCTTTAATTTATTTAATTTCAATACTTGATTTATTTAATTTATCATGGATGGATGTTTATTTTCTATTTTGATTAATAGCTTTGATGAATGATTTATTTATGATGAATGATTATTTACTTTTATCAATTAATTTAGATTTCCAAAAGTTGTAAGAGGTATGTTTCCACTTGGTGGGTACCTCATTAGTTAAACATCATGTAATTTAATTTGCTTTTCTGTTTTAGAACCTATGTAAAGGGCATGTTTCTACCTTTTGGTGGGTGTCCTATTTAGGCATGTGATGTAAGGACATGTTTCCATCCTTGGATGGGTGTCCATTTATTTGCTTTGTTTGGACATTGCTTTGATTTTAATATATTGATGCTTTCTTTTAATTATTGTGTGTAGTATGGATAATGTTATTATACTTAAGAATTTTATAATATTAAGACCTGTAAAGGAGGCCGGTTCCAATGAACCGGGCGTTGTGGGGGTGCTGGGCCATTTCTCACCTTCCCCACACGTACCCAACTTTCCGAACTCATTAGGGGGTTGGGGATTCCTTAGGAATCGAGTCATCCACCCCTTTCTTTTTCCTAGCCCGTCCGGGTGGTGACTCCATTTTCTCCGGACTTAGGTTTTAATGTTAGAGGCTTCTAGTGTCCAACCTCTAACTAGACCTATCCTGGTCTAGAAGGACTTTCAACTTCTATCCTGTCATCTGCATGATAAATAAATTGCGCTAAGCCTAGAGCTCAGTGGTATATACTTGATAATGCAACATTATTATGAAAAATGTATATGAACATGCATAAGGTTTTAATGTTATATAAATTCTCATCTTTATTATTTAAATAAACATAAAGAATCATCATGCATTGGGCCAAATATCTTATACAATAACCTAGTTCCAGAAATATTACTTTGGCCTATCTCATCAATATTGACACCTTTGTGTCTCACTAGTAGACGTAAATACATCTGCGATACCCAATGTCTCATCCACAACGTAATCATCAATATGACACCTTTGTGTGTCGCTAGTGGATGTAAATACATATGTGACACCCAGTGTCTAATCCACAGCGTAATCATTAACATGATACCTCATGTGTCTCACTCAGAGGCTTGGTAACATCTCTGCGACACCCAGTGTCTCACCCCATTGCGTATGGCATGCCAATCACCAAACACAATCTTCTAGCAACTAAGTAAATTATAAGATAACAAACAACATTCTACACTATACATATATGAGTTTTTCACCATGTAACTCATCAATTCATCAACAATTAACATAAGCAACATATTTTATCATAATTCTCCACTTTATAATCACAAATACATTTTTAATACAATATATATAAAGATGTAGCTATGCAAGCCATTTATTACACCCATATAGCGCAAACTATGGCAATAAATGTCAACAAACCAACCCCACAGTTGTGGTATTCAATAGCCATACCCGTGGGATGTGAAACGAAGCTGTAAATCACGTTTGAGTACCCCCCCACGGTCATGGCATTCAAGGGCCATGCCCATGGAATTCATTTTGCTTCTATTTTGCCACCATTTCCACATGAAATAGCTCTACCTCAAAGCCCATGACTGTGGCACTATATGGCCAAGTCTATGGCAACCCAAAATCACTCTTTCACCCCATTTTTATCAACATAACACACACATACCAACTTAGGATGATACAAACCAAAGACAAGAGCATTATCTAAGTATATACTTACCTTTTTGAAGATCAAATTGGAGAAACAACTCTTTTGCACAATAATTTCTCCTAATCTTTCACTTCCCTCTATTGGTTCTTTCACTCAATTCAATCAACCCTTAATCAATTTATAATTTAAAAGATGATGTCAATAACTCATATAAGCATCTATAAACCCCTATTAACTTTCTTTAACTTAGGATTAGCTAAATGCCCTTACAAATTCCTAATATCCAATTACTAGCTCTAACCATAGCCAATATCATTCCAAATCATTTTCAAGTCTAGAATTACCATTACCACATAAATTTTATATCATAACTTTCTATATGTTTCATTAAATCCCAATTTTCATATCAATCCTACTAAAAAGAATCATCAAAAGTTAAGAAACTTACTTGTTACTTGAATTAAAACACAAGCTTCCTTCAATCCTTGTGTAAAACTAACTAAATTTTCTTGTTAATTTGAAAGATGGAAATCTCCCTCTCTCAAGCTCCATGAAAATTGGCCAAGACAAGAAGAAAGGAGAAGGAAGGAGAAGAAATGAAAATTCTGGAAATTTTTGGCTTTTCCATACTTTTCCACTAACTAAATATATATTATTTAATTAAGATTTTATTTAAAATAATATTATTTTATATTTTAGCATTTTACTTTTTATTCTTTCATCATCTTACTGTTGCGCTTAAATTAACTTTACCACAAAGCATCACTCGCAAGTATACGAGGTAGCTGTAGCAAAGGTGATCGCCCCAAGGTCGTCACACAAGGAAGCTAAAGTGGCTAATTGATTATCAAATTAAAAGTAAAAAGTCATGAATAAATTTAAATTGCTAACTAAAGAAGAAGTTTAATTGAAGTTTAAAAACAATAAAAATAAACAAGAGCTGATGTTTTGATTCACTTGATAAAAAGGTCTAGGGTTTGCACTTATCTACTACTTATTTGTATGAACGGTTATTCCACTTAACTAATTTAATTTCAAAGATTAAATCTCAAACAACTTAATTAATTGAGTCAAGGAAATAAGCTCTCGCATTCAAACCTCTTACAACTAATCTTGTTATAATTGAAACAATCTTTTTAATAGGTTATATCTCTAATTCACCTAAGTCCTTAATTGAATTGTTCCAGCATTAGACTTCATCTCTCAATCCATCATCTAATACCTAAAACACACAATTGGTGGCCAATCAATTATATGTAACAATATTTCATTCAATAAAGGCAAAAGAAATTATTAGCTAAGAGAATAACCAATTCATAAAATCATAGCAGATCCATACAAACCCTAGACTAGATCAAATTAGTTCATAATGCAATCAAACATATTCATTTCATTAATGTTCAAAGAAATCAAAATAGACATGATAATATCCATTAAAACAATTTCAATGTAAATAAAGAGAATAAGTTCGAGAACAAAACCAAGGTACAACTCCTTGAAGCTTCTGAAGAATCTCTTGCTCAAATCTTGCAAGAAGGATGTATCAATGGCTAGAACAATCTAATCTAAGATAAAGTAATCAAAAGTGAAATCAAAATCAAGAAAACAAAGCTAAACCCTAACTTCACTCTCTCTAACGACTGAAAATAATTCTCCAAATCATCAACAGTCCCCACCCTAAGCTCCCCTCTTTCCTTTTATACGAAACGTCCGCTTTAAAATTCGGTGCGCGTTTGGTTCATGAGGGACACTGCCAAGTCAGATGTGACTTGGCCGTGTGAGTGGCTTTTGGAGGGACACGGCCAAAGGACTTGGCCGTGTCCCTTGCCTGTGTTTGCCTCTACTTGTTTCTCTCCTTTTTCTTCTTTAGTTGAGTGACACGACCAAGTTAGAGGTGACTTGGCCGTGTTGGAGCTTGTTGGAGGGACACGGCCAGGTGACTTGGCCGTGTCCCTTGCCTATGTCTTCCACTGTGAGCTTTAGTCTTCTTTGCCTTTGGAATTTGTGAGACACGGCCAAGTGGAGATGACTTGGCCGTGTGGGTCTTCTTTGGAGGGACACGGCCACAAGACTTGGCCGTGTCCCTTGCATGTGTCTGCTACTGGGACTTGTTCTTCAATTTAACTTGGTATGGGACACGGCCAGTGACTTGGCCGTGTCCTCTGCCTGTGTCAGCCACTGTCACTTTCTCCTTCAAATTTGCTTCCTTGCCTTTTTAACCTAACACAAAACTCAAAACAAATCTAAACAAGAAATCAATAGACAATAACCAACACAACATAAACACAATACTAAAGATACATCAAAAACGATATAAACATTGAAATAAACTAAAACTACCAAAATTAATGAAAACACCAAACAAACCGATTAAAACAAACAAAATACCTAAATAAAACAATAATTATCATAGTAAACAAGACACAAAACTATAGCAAAAACTAATAAAACAACTACCCCACACTTAAAACTTTGCTTGTCCTCAAGCAAATTCACATGGCATAAATTAAAAACTCAAACAACCCTAACTATAATTCCAGCATATAGATGAAATACTTTAAGAGACAACATAAATAATCGCACTTTCCTTCAATCAAGATTTTCTTAACTCATTCATTAATTCAGACATACAAATCTTATCTCTCATCTAAGTGTTTCACTCGATTTCAAAAGTTAATCACTCAAACCACTCATGATTGCATACTACCATAAACTTACTTAATTATCAAATCTCCCTCACTGATTTTCTCAAGAAATAATCCGAAGGTCTTTTATTTGGATGCAATGGGGCTAAGGTGAAGGTGTGAGAAAAGACATTTAAGTTGGAGCATCAAGAAATGGAGTATCTAAATTAGACACTACTCTTGCTAAGGCACTCATAACTCCCCCAAATGGCATACTCACAATCCCATTAATACTTCACATACTTGCATACTCAAAGAAAAATACACGAGCCGTCATTCCTCTTTTGCAAACAAATGCTAGAACATATGTAAATTTTTTTTTTGTATACATATATATATACTCTTTTATTTTATTTTTATTTTTATTTTATAATTTTTTTTATACATATATATACAAAATATAACATTACATAGATCATCTAGCTTAACATGTAGAGGAAAAGAATAGTCAACTCTTAATCAAACAAAGTGCACAGTATGCATTTCACCCCAAATAGCAATACCATATTCTTATTATTATTTTTTTATATATATTTTTTTTATATTTGCTTACCCCACACTTTGAAATAAACCACCCTATTGTCATATAATAAGAACTCCATTCCTTAATGCAGGTATGATGATAATAAGAGAAAGTTGAGCTGTGAATTGTGTTGATCAAACAAGGAAAAGGCCAAAGGCTCAACTTGGCTCACTAAGGAATTTAATATTAAGGGAGGTCTTTTTAAGCTAAAGGGCTAACCTAATTTGCCTTCATCATTTTAAAACTTGAGATTAAATCATAATGTGAGTTCAATTAGTATGCAAAAGCAAACTCTAGAGATGCAAAATCATGAAGGTGCACACTTAAGAAAAGAAAATCAACTGATAATAATATCAAATTATGAGGCTCAAAACTCACATAGGTGGGTTCACAAAGATTTATATGTCATGAATTGCAAAATGCGAAAATTGATCCCGAATAAATTCAAATGCTCATTTCTATGCTGATACTAAAGTCTCAACTATAATGCTAGAATCAAAGAAAAGATCAATAAATTTTCAACAATTATGCCATGCACAACAAACACAAAAACAAAACAAGACAAACCTTAAAGGAAAGCTTAAAGAGTACCCCACACTTAAAATTTACATTGTCCTCAATGTAAAACAAAAATAGTAAATAAAAAGAGTTAAAGGACAACCTGTCTTCCATCGTACCTGGTGAGGCAAAATCCTAGCTTTCCATCACAAACACAAAAGTTCAAAAACAAAAGTACAATATATAAAAATAAAATATCCAAATATAAAGGTTAACATGGAAACAAAAACAAAAAATAAGAACAAAAATACATTAAACAAAACAAAGCAAGGATCTCAAAATCTATGGAAAAGGCGGGCGTGAAGATGATGCAGCTGAGGGATGAAGACTCAGGATCGTCGCAAGGTTGCTGTTAATCTGCTCCAACTGCTGCAAGACCTCAGCATGATTACGGTCCACCTTACTATCCAGTCGATCCACTTTGCCCTCCAGGGCCTCAATCCTCAGAAGCACCTCTTGATGTTCCGAGACCGGAGCATCCTCATCTAGGTTAAGAGAATCCGAGTCGGACTCCTCTTGGACCCGTGCTCTCTTCTATCTATCCCCCGGTGCTTCAGGCTCGTCTGAAGGCATCACATAAGTCCCTCTCCTACGCACCACCATGTGCATCTTCTCAAGTGTAGCTAAATCCAAAGAGTCATTACCCAGAATTCTAGTCATACGACTAGTACTCGGGTCAAAATCCTCAACCAGGGCTACTGCTAGTGTGGTAACCCCCTCCAACACAAATTGCCCCCTTTCTTTTGTTAGCCACAAAATCAAAAATATCGGCTAACCAATAGCCGGCACTGACATGCATTGCATTAAAAGCACAATCCAAGAAAAAATAGTTCACTCACTTCAACCACACCAGGGCTCTCCTTCCAAGCAAAGAATCAACAAGCCATAAACCTATGCAAATATCTCAAAGCGGAATTTCTTAACTTAGATGCCTTGGCCGATTTGGCCACATAAGAACCCGAGCCTAAAGCTCCCCAAACAAATTGATGTTTAAATTGCTGGGTAAATCTTATGTGCTCAATATTGACCAGTTAAATGATATATATGGTTTTCATCAGCACGGGGAAAGGTCGGTACCCAAAGAATTTAAACATCAATTTAGTGCCGATTTTCTTATCATTTCTTTCAACCTTGAGAGATGTCAAAAATTCTAGAGTAAGTTCCTCAAACTGCAAAGGTCTCAAGGTGACTAGAGTTTCCCATCCAAGAAATTGCACATATCGCTCAAAATTAGTCCTAATTTGCAAGGCATCAAGAGATTCATCGTTAACATACCTTGTCGAGAAAAAACCCCGAGCCAAAAGACTTGCTCTCTTTGAAGATAAAGTGGATGAAGAGGAAGAAGCTCCTTCGGTTGTAGGCCTCTTCTTCTTGTGGTGTGAAATAGTCTTAGTTCTCGGCATCCTTAGAAATCTGAAAATTCAACCCAAAACTGAATTAAATCAAAATTATATGAGTAAAGAGGAAGTTTTAAGTGATTATCTCTAGTTTGGGTGAAGAAATTTGAAGTTTTAATGGAAAAGTTGGAGTTTTGAAATAAAAATCAATGGTTTTGGCAATACAGAGAGCGAGAGAGACGAAGATAGAAAATTTAGGGATTTATGAAAATAACTGGGCAAAATCGGGTTTTAAAAGTGTAAAATTTGAGGGACACGGCCGTGTTAGTGGGTACTTGGCCGTGTCTGGTGTGTGAAAGTGAAGGGACACGGCCAAGTCAAGGTGACACGGTCGTGTCTGATGCTCTTGGAGGGACACGGCCAGGTGACTTGGCCGTGTCCCTTGGGTGTGTCCTATTCTGTACAAAATTGCAAAATCGTTCAAATTTTGAAGAAGTTTGGCCGTGTCCAGTGTGTGACACGGCCAAGGGACACGACCAAGTCCTTTGGTCGTGTCACCTACTGCCTTTTATTAACTTTTAACCCTTTTTTTTACTCAACGATTTTTGCAACCCTTCTTCGTTAAACACCCTGAAACACAAAGTAAAGAAAAACCGATCAAAGCACAGTCCATTTATTTAAATCGAACATAAAATTAATACTCGCAAAATTTAAAATTATAACTACAAAAAATAAATGCAAACCGATGGGTTGCCTCCCATTTAGCGCTTCTTTAATGTCATAAAGCTGGACATCATGCAAAACCTAAGGATCACGGATCAAAGTGCTATCAATGATCCTCACTTCCTGAAATCCTTCATTGTATGGCTTAACTCTCTGTCCATTAACTTTAAAAGTCTCACTTGTTCGAGAGTTAAGTAATTCAATGGCACCAGAAGGATACACCCGAGTTATCTCGAAAGGCCCACTCCATCGAGACTTGAGTTTACCTGGAAAAAGATGGAGTCGTGAGTTAAAAAGTAAAACTTTCATACCTGGACTCAATGTCTTTCGCACTATAATTCTGTCATGAAGTGCTTTCATGCGATCCTTGTAAATTCTCGAGCTCTCATACGCCTCATTTCTCAGCTCATCTAATTCTGAAATTTGAAGAAGTCGTTCTCTCTTCGCTTTGTCCAAATCCAAATTCAGAGTCTTGATTGCCCAATATGCTCTGTGCTCCAACTCCACTGGTAAGTGACAAGCTTTTCCAAAAACCAATCGGTAAGGACTCATACCAAGAGGAGTTTTGAAAGCAGTCCTATATGCCCATAGTGCATCATGCAATCTGTTTACCCAATCCTTCCTGGATGTGTTGACTGTTTTCTCCAGAATTCCTTTTAGCTGCTTGTTTGATGTTTCCACTTGTCCAGAAGTCTGTGGATGGTATGGGGTTGCCATCTTGTGCTTCACGCCAGATTTGTGCATTAACTTCTCAAAAAGCCTGTTGCAAAAATGGCTCCCCCCATCACTGACTATCACCCTTGGTGTGCCAAACCTGCTAAGAATGTTTTCCTTCACAAATTTAACAACAATATTAGCATCATTAGTACGGGTGGGGATTGCCTCCACCCATTTGGAAACATAATCAACAGCAACTAAAATGTATTCATAACCAAAGGACTTGGGGAAAGGACCCATAAAGTCTATTCCCCACACATCAAACAGTTCAACAACAATATATGACTGAAGGGGCATTTCATTCCTCCTCCCAATGTTACCTACTCTTTGGCAATGATCACAGTGCTTACAATAGTCTTGAGCATCTTTAAATAAAGTAGGCCAGTAAAAACCACTTTGAAGCACCTTTTCTGCCGTCTTCCTTCCTCCAAAATGACCCCCACAGTGAAGATCATGACAAAATTGAAGAACACTCAGTTGTTCTTCCTCAGCTACACACCTGCGAACTATCTCATCTTTGCATATTCGGAATAGATAAGGTTCATCCCAAAAATAAAACTTACTCAAGTGTAGAAACCTTTTCTTTTCCTGAAAGGACATGTTAGATCTCAAAATACCACAAGCAAGATAGTTAGCAATATCTGCAAACCAAGGGGCATTAATTACCACAAACAGATGCTCATCAAGAAATTCTTCTAAATTTTTATGAATGCTATCAGATGCAAGATTTTCACTAAAGAAGGGTAATCTGGATAAATGATCAGCAACAACATTCTCACTACCCTTAGTATCCTTGATTTGGAAATCAAACTCTTGCAATAACAACACCCATCTAATTAAGCGCGGTTTAGCATGTTGTTTTGTTAACAGATATTTAAGAGCTGCATGATCAGAATGCACAATAATTTTTGACCCAATTAAATAAGCTCTAAATTTGTCTAAAGCAAAAACAACAGCTAACATTTCCTTCTCAGTTGTGGTGTAGTTCATTTGTGCACTATTCAGGGTTAAACTGGCATAATAAATTACTCTCAAGTATTTGTCAACCCTTTGCCCAAGAACAGCTCCTACTGCATGATTAGAGGCATCACACATGATTTCAAAAGGTAAAGACCAGACAGGAGCTACAATCACAGGTGCACTAGTTAATTTTTCCTTAAGGGAATTAAAAGCTTGCATTCATTGTGCTGTAAATTCAAATGGAACATCTTTCCCCAATAAATGGCACAATGGTTGGCTTATTTTGGAAAAATCCTTAATAAACCTCCTGTAAAATCCTGCATGCCCTAGAAAACTTCTTATTCCCTTAACTGAGGTAGGTGGGGGTAACTTAGCAATCAATTCAATTTTAGCGTTGTCTACCTCAATCCCTTTACTTGACACCACATGACCTAAGACAATGCCCTGAGTAACCATAAAATGACTCTTTTCCCAACTTAAAGTGAGGTTACATTCAATGCATCTCTCAAGCACACGAACAAGTTTATTGAGGCAATTATCAAAAGAATTACCAAAAATAGAAAAGTCATCCATAAATACCTCAATAAAATCGTCTATCATGTCAGAGAAGACAGACATCATGCATCTCTGAAAAGTTGCAGGTGCATTGCACAAGCCAAAGGGCATACGTCGAAATGCATAAGTCCCAAAAGGGCAAGTAAAGGTTGTCTTGGACTGATCCTCTGGAGCTATTGGCACCTGATAGTAACCTGAAAGGCCATCCAGAAAACAATAATGTGAGTGTCCAGAAAGTTTATCTAACATCTGATCAATAAAAGGAAGAGGGAAATGATCTTTCTTTGTAGCATTGTTCAACTTCATATAATCGATGCACATTCTCCACCCAGTAGTAGTCCTAGTAGGAACCAATTCATTATTCTCATTTTTCACCACAGTGATTCCAGATTTCTTAGGAACTACATGTACTGGGCTCACCCACTCACTGTTAGCAATTGGATAAATTACTACTTCATCCAGAAATTTGAGCACTTCCTTCTTCACCACTTCACTCATATTTGGGTTAAGGCGCCTTTGAGTCTCCCTCACAGGTTTAGCTCCCTCTTCTAAAGTGATTCTATGCATGCACATGGAAGGGCTAATACCCTTGATGTCACTCAATCCCCATCCTATTGCTCTCTTCAATCTTTTAAGCTCACTCACCAACCTCATCTCCTCCCCTTCACTAAGTTCACTAGATATTATCACAGGTAAAGTGTTGTGATCTCCTAAAAACACATATTTCAGGTTCTTAGGTAACTCTTTCAGCTCTAACTCTAGTGAGGGGTTCTTCTCTTCTTTTTCAAGGGGGGAAAGCTCACAAACTGGGTCCTCCTCAAGCTCCTCTATTTCAGCACCCTCTAAAGTCTCAAGGCAACTGGCTATTTCTGCATCAAAAATATCCACATCACTCTCTAAAGTCAATGCCAGCTCTAATTTGTCAGAGGAACCTGTCTACAAGAAAACATCTGAAACAAACTGCATCAACACAATCAATGAAAGAATAATCCTCATATAAAGCAGTTGTAGGAATAGGAGAAGTGTTAAAGATAGAAAATTCCACAGTTTGTCCCAAAATAGTCATTGATAATTTTCCATTTTTAACATCTATCAAAGTGTTGGTAGTTGCCATAAAAGGCCTACCCAGCAGAATGGTGTGTGCAGAAGGTGAAGAATTACTTACTTCCATGTCAAGAACAATGAAATCCACAGGTACTATCAAACCACCAACTTTAACTAACACATCCTCTATAACCCCTTTCGGGAATCTAAGAGATCTATCAACTAATTGCAACACCATTTTTGTTGGTTTAAGTTCCCCTAATTCCAAATCAAGATAAACAGAATAAGGCATTAAATTCACACTAGCTCCTAAATCACACATGCCCTCAGTACCATTTCCATTCCCCATAGTAATTTGAATATTAAAGCTTCCAGGATCCTTTAGCTTAGGAGGTAGTTTATGCTGCAAAACAGCACTAGCTACCTCAGAAACTATCACCTTTTCATTCGGCTCATACCTCTTTTTCTTAGTATTCAGTTCTTTGAAGAATTTAGCATAAGCAGGCATGTTCTTAATTGCTTCAAGTAAGGGTAAGTTAATACTTACCTTAGACAGCATGTTGAAGATATCTGAAAATTGCTTATCTTTTTTATCATCCTTCAACCTGCTAGGGAATGGAATAGGTGGCCGGTATGGATTGCTTGCCTTGTGCAAATCTGCTGTAGGGGACTTCTCCATTGATCTTTCTTCAACACCTTTGTTCTCTAGTTCTCCTTCCTTTTTATTCTCTTGCTCACCTGCATTCACAGAATTATTTTCAACATTGTTATTAATTACCTTGCCACTCCTAAGAACAGTCACTGCTTGTGCCTGCTCAGGTTGACTTGGGAACTTCCCCTTTTGTTGAATCTGCATCTGTTGAGCAAGTTGCCCCACTTGGGTCTCCACCTTCTTAAAAGATGCTTCCAAGGAATCCAGCCTCTTGTTGTTCATCTCTTGATTTTTAGCACTGACTTGGATAAAAGCCTGCAAACTTTCTTCCAAACTCTCTCTCTTAGGCTGACCTTGATTTGAGGATTGGCCCTGCTGTTGGTTCTATCTCTGGAGCAAATGGAAAGGCTGTTGAGCATTATTTGTTGTCCAGGAAAAATTGGGGTGACTCCTTCAACCAGGATTGTAAGTATTGGAGTAAGGATCATTCCTGGCTCTTGGTTGAAATCCCCCCATAGCATTAACTTGCTCAGCTTCATTCCCAAAAGATTCATATGCAGAGGGGCATATATTTGCTCCATGCCCAAATGTCCCACAGATTGCACACACTTCTTGAGTAGATGAAGAAAATTGTTCTTCATGTTTAGCATCTGAACCTGCCTTGTCAACTCAGCTATTTGACTAACCATTTCAGTATTAGCTTCCAGTTGATTCACCCCTTTACTTCTTCCTCTTACACTCTTCTGTTGAGAATTAGCTCCCAACATCTCAAAAATATCATAAGTTTTAGCTGCTGTCTTTTCTCCCATGGCTCCCCCAACTGCATTATCAACAGTGTTCTGAAATTGCTGGGTTAAACCATCATAGAAGAACTGATTAAGAAGTTGAAGTGGGTAATGATGGTGTGGACACTGGATCAATAGCATCTTAAATCTGTCCCAAGCTTCATGAAATGGCTCTCCTTCAAATTGAGAGAATGTAGCAATCTTCCCTCTCAATTCAGCTGTCTTTTGATGTGAATAAAACTTGCCCATGAACTTGTTATAAACTTGCTCCCAAGTTGTCAAAGAGTTTTCGGGCAACATCATAAGCCAGCTCTTAGCTCTATCCTTCAAAGTATATGGAAAACACCTCATCCTCAGCTGATCCTCTGTTAATCCTCCCAATGGAAAAGTGTTGAGGGTGGAGTAGAAATCCCTAATAAAGTTCAAAGGATCTTCATTTGGAACTCCATAGAATGATGGCAGCATGTTGTAGTGAATGTTCTTCAACTCATAATTTCTTGCTACATATGTCAGTCTTATGCAAGAGGTGGAAGTTCCAATGACAGGTCTAGCAAAGTCTCTCATTGTTCTCTCCCTTTCTTCAGCCATTTTAACTGATTGTGCAGAATCTGACTCAAATTCAGAAGTGTCCTCCTCTGTATCAAATCTGGTATAGAGCTCAAACTCTTCTCTGCTCCTTTTCACTCTCTGAATTTCTGGAATGAATGGATGTAGCTCTCCTTCGAGTGATCTCCTGCCTTGCATAAACAAAATTTCTAAAAAAAGAAATTATTAAAAGCAAAAGACAAAATAAAATCAAAAATAAACAATGAAAATAATTTAAAATATTTTTGCCTAATAAACAATTTTGCCAATTAGCCTCCCCGGCAACGGCGCCAAAAACTTGTTACCCTTAAATTAACTTTACCACAAAGCGTCACTCACAAGTATACGAGGTAGCTGTAGCAAAGGTGATCGCCCCAAGGTCATCTCACAAGGAAGCTAAAGTGGCTAATTGATTATCAAATTAAAAGTAACAAGTCATGAATAAATTTAAATTGCTAACTAAAGAAGAAGTTTAATTGAAGTTTAAAAACAATAAAAATAAACAAGAGCTGATGTTTTGATTCACTTGATAAAAAGGTCTAGGGTTTGCACTTCTCTACTACTTATTTGTATGAACGGTTATTCCACTTAACTAATTTAATTTCAAAGATTAAATCTCAAACAACTTAATTAATTGAAACCTCTTACAACTAATCTTGTTATAATTGAAACACTCTTTTTAATAGGTTATATCTCTAATTCACCTAAGTCCTTAATTGAATTGTTCCAGCATTAGACTTCATCTCTCAATCCATCATCTAATACCTAAAACACACAATTGGTGGCCAATCAATTATATGTAACAATATTTCATTCAATAAAGGCAAAAGAAATTATTAGCTAAGAGAATAACCAATTCATACAATCATAGCAGATCCATACAAACCCTAGACTAGATCAAATTAGTTCATAATGCAATCAAACATATTCATCTCATTAATGTTCAAAGAAATCAAAATAGACATGATAATATCCATTAAAACAATTTCAATGTAAATAAAGAGAATAAGTTCGAGAAAAAAACCAAGTTACAACTCCTTGAAGCTTCTGAAGAATCTCTTGCTCAAATCTTGCAAGAAGGATGTATCAATGGCTAGAACAATCTAATCTAAGCTAAAGTAATCAAAAGTGAAATCAAAATCAAGAAAACAAAGCTAAACCCTAACTTCACTCTCTCTGACGGCTGAAAATAAATCTCCAAATCGTCAACAGTCCCCACCCTAAGCTCCCCTCTTTCCTTTTATACGAAACGTCCGCTTTAAAATTCGGTGCGCGTTTGGTTCATGAGGGACACGGCCAAGTCAGATGTGACTTGGCCATGTGAGTGGCTTTTGGAGGGACACTGCCAAAGGAATTGGCCGTGTCCCTTGCCTGTGTCTGCCTCTGCTTGTTTCTCTCCTTTTTCTTCTTTAGTTGAGTGACACGGCCAAGTCAGAGGTGACTTGGCCATGTTGGAGCTTGTTGGAGGGACACGGCCAGGTGACTTGGCCATGTCCCTTGCCTGTGTCTTCCACTGTGAACTTTAGTCTTCTTTGCCTTTGGAATTGGTGAGACACGGCCAAGTGGAGATGACTTGGCTGTGTGGGTCTTCTTTGGAGGGACACGGCCACAAGACTTGGTCGTGTCCCTTGCATGTGTCTGCTACTGGGACTTGTTCTTCAATTTAACTTGGTATGGGACACGGCCAGTGACTTGGCCGTGTCCTCTGCCTGTGTCAGCCACTGCCACTTTCTCCTTCAAATTTGCTTCCTTGCCTTTTTAACCTAACACAAAACTCAAAACAAATCTAAACAAGAAATCAATAGACAATAACCAACACAACATAAACACAATACTAAAGATACATCAAAAATGACATAAACATTGAAATAAACTAAAACTACCAAAATTAATGAAAACACCAAACAAACCGATTAAAACAAACAAAATACCTAAATAAAACAATAATTATCATAGTAAACAAGACACAAAACTATAGCAAAAACTAATAAAACACTTACCATTTATATTTAATCTTTTATATATGATATATATGTTATTTATATTTTCATCTCTTCTATCAAAACCATCATCATTCTCTCACCACAATTGTATAATAGATTCAATAAAAATTAGGGCATTACAATTCTTTCCCCCTTAGATAATTTTGTCCCCGAAATTACCTGCAATTAGCTCTGAAACAATTGTGGGTATTGACTTCATAGGCTTGTTCACTCCCCCAAGTAGTCTCCTTCGTTGTGCGATTCCTCCATAAAACCTTCACTAGAGGCACTTTCTTATTTCTCAGCTCCTTGACTTCTCGTGCCAAGATTGCTACAAGTTCTTCTTCGTAACTTAGGTTTGGATTCACCTCAATAGATTCAACTGACAATACATAAGATGGATCTGACCTATATTTTCATAGCATAGAAACATGAAATACAATGTGAATTCTATCCAACTCCGGTGGCAATGCTAATCTATAAGCAACTGGTCCAACTCTTTCTAACACTTCATAAGGGCCAATAAAAACACCTTAGTTTTCCTTTTCTTCCAAATCTTAACACCTTTATCCATGGAGATACCTTTAAAAACACTTTATCACCTACCTTGAACTCTATATCTTTTCTCTTTAAATCATAGTAATATTTTTGTTTGTTTGACGATGCTTTCAGTCGATCCCGAATTATTTTCACTTGCTCTTCTGTTTCTTTAATTAATTTAGGACCTACTATCTTCCTTTCTCCAACATCATCCCAACATAAAGGTTTCTACATTTTCTCCTAGATAGAGCTTCATACGATGCCATACCAATTCAACTAATGGCAAGTGTTTATCCCTACTGCCAGCAAAATCAATAACACAACTTCTCAGCATATCCTCTAATACTAATATCACCATTTTTAGACTAGCCATCAATCTAGTGACGGAAAGCAGTACTGAAATGTAATTGAGTACCCAATGCACCTTGCAAACTCTTCCAAAATCTTAAGGTGAATCTGGGATCTCAATCTGACACCAATGAAATTGGAATTCCATGTAGTCTTACAATCTCACTTATACAAATTTTTGCCAATTTACCAAGGGAGTAATCCATTATCACATATAAGAAGTGAGTCGACTTCATCATTTTATCCACAATTACCCAAATTGCATAATGTTTTCTCTGGGGGGTCAGAGGTAATCCAGTAACAAAATCCATAATCACTCTATCCAATTTCCATTCAGGCACTGGTAATGGTTGTAGCAATTCTGAAGGAACTTGATGTTCAGCTTTTATCCTCTGACAAATGAGGCACTTCGATATAAATTCTACTATATCCCTTTTCATACCCTTTCACCAGTAATGTTGTTTTTAATCTTGATACATTTTAGTACTCTCAGGGTGCATAGCATAAGCCGATTGATGTGCCTCTTCTAAAATTTTTTTCCTCAATTCTACATATTCTGGTACACAAAATCATGTTCTATATCTCACATTACCATCATCTCCAATTTGGAAGTCTCCACTCTCCCCCTAAAAGCAATCTTGCACAATTTTCTGGATCTTCACATCTCCCTTTTGTGCTTCCTTAATTTTCTCTAAAAGTAATGGCTTAACTTGCAATTATGCCAAAAGTACACCATCATTCCCAACTTCAAATCTAGCATGTAAGGTTCTCAATTCCACCAACAACATGAGGGAATAGGAAGTTAACCCTGCCAAAGACTTCCAACTCAAAGCATCTGAACTACATTAGCCTTACCCAGATGGTAGTCAATCAAACAATCATAATCTTTGATCTACTCCAATCATCACCTTAGTCGAAGATTCAACTCTTTTTGCACTTCCAAATATTTCAAACTTCTATGATCTATATAGATAAAACATTTTTCCCCATATAGATAATATCGCTAAATCTTTAATGCAAACACTATAGCTGCCAACTCTAGATCACGGGTCAGGTAGTTCAACTCATGTGGTTTCAACTGTCTAGAGGCATAGGCAATAACCTTACCCTCTTACATCAGTACACAGCCCAAACCATTATGTGATGCATCACTATATATCACATATGATTTACTTTCTATAAGTAAAGTAAGATTAGGAGCCTAAATCAATATATCCCTTAACTGTTCAAAACTCATTTAACATTTGTCTATCCATACAAATTTCACCCCTTTTTGAAGTAATTTAGTGAGTGGCATGGCTATCCCCTTTACAAATCCATGGTAATAACATGCCAATCCTAGAAAACTCCTCTCTTCTATAACATTTTTAGGTATATTCTAATTCAAGATCGCCTCAATTTTACTTGGGTCTACTCTAATCCCTTCAGTTGAAATAACATGCCCAAGAAAAGTTACTTAATCAAACCAAAACTCGCACTTGGATAATTTTGCAAAAAATTGCTTCTCCCTTAATGTGTGTAATATAATCTGTAAGTGTCTATCATGATCCTCCTTACAATGTGAATACACCAGAATATCATCAATAAACACCACTGCAAATTAATCCAAATAAGGTCAAAAAATATGATTCATTAGATCCATGAAAGCAACTGGTGCATTCGTCAACCCAAAAGGCATCACAAGAAATTCATAGTGTCCATACCTCATATGAAAAGCAGTCTTGGGCACATCTACCTCTTTCACTCTCAAATAATGATACCCTGATCTCAAATCAATTTTAGAAAACACAGCTGCTCCTTTCAATTGATCAAAGAGATCATCAATACGAGGTAATGGATATTTATTCTTGAAGGTTACCTTATTCAACTATCGATAATCAATACATAATCTCAAGGTACCACCCTTCTTTTTGACAAACAATACCGGTGCTCCCCAAGGTGAAACGCTAGGACTTATAAATTCCTTATCTAGCAATTCCTATAATTGAACCTTCAACTCCTTCAACTCTGCTGGTGCCATTTGATAAGGGGTTATAGAGATAGGAGTGGTACTCAACATCACATCGATACCAAACTCCACCTCTCTCATAGGAGGTAATCCTGGTAACTCATCAGGGAATACATCCAAAAATTCAACCATTGTGGGAATACTATCATGCTTAGACTTCTTTACTCTACTATCCACCACATGTGCCAAATAGTCCTCACACCCCTTCCTCATCATCCTTCTAGCAGCCACTGCAAAAATAAAAGTAGACAAGAGGTGCCTTGACTCACCTCTCACTACCACTTCCTTTCCCTTAAGTGTTCTTAGAGTCACATTCTTTTACTGATAGTCAACTATAGCTTTATGTCTAGACAACCAGTCCATACCCAAAATAAGATCATACTCCCTAAAGGGCATCTCAATCAAATTACTGAGAAATTCCTCTTCTTGTACCATGACCGGACTATCTCAATAAACTCTACTAACTACCATATTATGTCCTAAGGGATTAGTCACCAACACATAAAATCCCAAAGATTCATAATGCACACTACTCACAGGAAAAGCTGATGCACTAATATATGAATGGGTAGATCCAGGATCTATCAATGCATGCATAAGTGTACCAAATAAGGAAAATGTACCAGCTATGACATTTGAAGCATCTAATTCCTTCTGCATCACATAAACTCTCTGAACATCTCTAGTCCACTCTGTCCTGCTCACATATGTCAAATCTCCTCTCTGGCTAGCCCCAAATCTACCATCTCTACTACCTCCTTGATTTCCTCTACCTCCTCTACTACTCTATTTGGATCCTGTTGTATTAGCGAATCTCTCATTCGATGGTTCTAGACAATCTCTAACAAAATTATTTGAAGATCCACACCTATAACAACCTCTAAAATCAGCTCCCCAACAAGCTCCTCTATGCATTTGACCACACTATATACAAGTAAGTGGTGGAGACCTACGAGAACCAGAAGTTGGTGAGCTAGCTACTGAGACTGCAGGTCTCTGCTTGTGCTGTTGTAATCTACCAACTTGTCCTTGGCCCCTGCTAAATATCTAAGGATAACCACCTCTACCTCTCTTCAAAGATGAGGAACCCGTCTCTATCGGAGCTTTTCTAACTCTCCTTTCTTTTGTCCTCAGTGCAGCTACAAGCCCTTGAGCTTTCTCAACATTCCGTGTAGCTGCTACCATCTTGGAAAAACAATCATAGTGAACCGCTGCCACTTGACACATAATAGATGGTTTCAACCCTTCTTCAAATCTTTTACATCGATCCACCTCATCTGTTAAAATACCACCTGTATACTTACTCAAGTAGAGAAATTCTTTTCATACTCATCAATTGTCTTGTCTCCTTATTTCAAGTTAAGAAACTCCTTCTTCTTCTTATCTTTATACTCCCGAGGGGTATATGTCTTTCCAATCTCCCTTAAAAAATCATCATATGTCAAAACTGGGGTTGCCTCAATTTATTAGGAATAGTCTTCCACCAATCATAAGCATCTCCTTGCAGAAGAGACAAGGCATAATCAAACTTCTCTTCCACAGTAGCTTGCAATTGAATAAACACTCTCTCAATTCGATCCAACACTGCTTAGCCTCCGCTGGATCTACAGTGCCTATGAAATCAGTAGCCCCAAACTTAACTTCTCATACTTCCTAATCAGCTATGGCTGCTGATGAGCTGGGGCATGACATAATAAATCCACCATTTGTTGTGCCCAAACTACAAGCGACACTCGTGAGTATACGAGGTTATTGTAGCAACGATAATCGCCCCAAGGTCGTCTCACAATGAAGGTGTTGTTCGTAATAATTTGATAAAAAAATAAATTAAAAAGAATGATTGTATGATGTTTGCAATGTTGTTGAAACTGTAATAAAATTAAAATATCAAGTAACAATTATTGGTATGCTTAGAATTGGTTTAATTCTTGGAATTGTACCTAGGTTTTTAGATCAATTTAACCAAAGCTTGATTCTCAAATTGTCCATTAATATAACCTTATAATTTAATCTGTCATTGAGTTTAATTAGCAATTATCAATTTATTAGTTTTTACATTCATGAATTAAAAACAACCAATTGTTTTGAATTTGCAAATTAATAGAACCCTAGAACTTATATTTTTAATTCATTCTTTGGGTAGTTGATTGTATAGTTTCGATATCAATTTTCACCTCTCGGTCCATCATTTGATATTAAGAGATCAATAGGTGGCCAATCTATCAACCTATCATCCAATTCAATACAATCAACTAATAACAAGGTATATTAATGGAAATATCAAATCAAGTCATTCAATCAAATCTACTACAAACCCTAGGAATGGGTAATTTAGCTCATCATCATTTCAAAATCAACATTCATCCCAATATAAATCAAATCAAAATTATCCATTGAAATGTTAATATTCATAACAAAACAACAACAATCTAAAAATGAATTAAATGAGAGAATATGAAAAACCCTTTGCAGATGCTAAGAGTTGAATTTCTTGTTCTTCCTCCTAGCCCGACATGAATGCGATGAAGAACTCCCAAGCCCTCTTCAAACCTTCATTTAATTGTTCTACCCTTGAAAGAATGAGTGAAGTCTCTCTCAACTCTCCAATCTTTCAATCCAAAATTTCTCTAAACCTTAACCCTCTAGAGCTTTGGTTACCCATACAAAATCCCAACGAAGTAAGTTATAGTCCTCTTTTTGGTGAATGGAATGGAAGATGAAGATGAAGGTGATGATAATGGTTGTGGTAAGAAGAAAGGTGTCCCTTCAAACAAGAACAAGTCCCCCATATATTCATCTCCCTCCAATTATTTAATCCTAAGACCAAAAAGAAAATCTCCTTTCCAACTCACCTCACTCCCATTTGTCTCCTTCTTTCCATTCTTAAATTTTTTTTCATCCTATAAAACACCTCACTTTTCAATTATTTTAAAACAACATTACTCTTGTCTCTCACCTTATCCCCCACTAATCGTGCTATTAATTCAAAGGTATCATATGAGACACGGCGCCAAGCCACTTGTTTGTGTCCTTTACTACCTTGCATTGTATGTTTCATGTGGGAGTAACACAGCGGTGTCTTCTTTTGCCTCTCTGGATAGTTTGCTCTCTTTAGGTGTGACACGTCTAAGTCAGTGGGTGTGTCATGTGACACGGTCAATGACTTAGCCGTGTCTCTTGCATGTGTCTGCCTCTGCTGAAGTTTTCTGAGGGACACGGCCAAGTTGATTTGTCCTGGCGTGTTATGTGAGTGTGTCTTCTTTCTTCCTTGGATGAGGGGACACGGCCAAGCCAGTGGTGTCTTAGCCGTGTCTCATATTTTTCCATCAAATTTGGATCTAACAACGTGAATTTAAGCTTCATTTTTCACTTCTACCTAAATCAAACACTTCAAGCATTCTTGAACACAAATTAAAGAAAAGATTAACTAAAAACTAATAAAATTACCCTAAAAATATGTACATAAATTATCAAAATAATTACCCCACACTTAATTCTTTGCTTGTCACCAAGCAAAGTTAAATTGAACAAAACTAATCACGAAGGAATTTATCAAACTCAAAAATTATAAGATATCATCAAGAATTTTATTTTTATAATGTTCACACTCTTTGTCAAACCAAATAAAATCAATAATCAAGAAATTTAATGGCCTTCCAATACATCCCAAAATGTCACTCCTTTACAAAGTCTCTCAATTGTTTAATCAGGGTAGTGTTTGCACTCTCATCATTCAATGAAAGAATATCTTTATATGCTTACTTATCAATCAAATCTCCATAACCTAATTACAATCAAGCATCAATCATAAGGTCTTTCATTTAGTTGTAATGGGGCTAAGGTGAAGGTATGACATTAGGAATGTGAGCGTATTCATTAAGTTCAAGAGCACTTCAAGAATAAAGTAACCGATTATATGTATAAGCCAACAATCTCAAAACAACCTCTACTCACTTAGCACTTGACTCTAAAATACCCTTGTGGGCCAAGATTTTTGCCCCCACTCCAGTGTCAAATGATTCTTGAGACTTCGGCACTGTTAGGCTCAGGGACTTAGAGAACACGAGCCTAAATTCGGAGAAAATGGAGTCACCACCTGGACTGGCCAGGAAAAAAGAAAGGGGTGGATGACTCAATTCCTAAGGAATCCCCAACCCACTAATGGGTTCGGAAAGTTGGGTACGTGTGGGGAAGGTGAGAATGACCCAACACCCCCATAACACCCGGTGAACCGGCCTCCTTTTCAGGTCTAAATATTATAGAATTCTTAATTATTATGATATAATCCATACTAAATATATAATTAAAACAAAAGCATCATTGTATTAAAATCAAAGTAATGTTCAAACAAAATAAATAAATGGACATCAATTTGAGGATGGAAACATGTCCTTATATCGTCCAATGTCTAAAACTAAATAGGACACCCACCAAAAGGTGGAATCATGTCCTTTACATTAATCCCAAATTATGAAAATAATTTAAATTGCATGAAGCTTAACTAATGAGATACTCACAAAGTGGAAACATACCTTTTACATTATTAATATCAAGATAAACAAATAATAATAATAATAATGAAGAAAACATCCATCAATGATAAATTAAACAAATCAAACATTGAAATCAAATAAATCAATCATTAAAACATATAATAAACTACATAATTAAATCTAAAACTAAATAAAGCAATAAATGTATAAGTTTAGGGTTTACATCTTAAATTAAGGTTTTAGAATTTTAATAACTAAATTAGGATTTTAAATAAACGAAGTTAAACACAAAGACTTATAACACATAAATAAATATTGACCCCTTCGACGAGCCTATATAGGGGTCCTGCTAATATAGTTTTAAAACTATTTTAAAGAAAACTATTTTAAAACTTAAGAGCACTCGAGAATTGATTTTTTCAGGCTACTGGAATTTTAAAATCGATTTTAACAATATGTTTTGGAAATCAATGAAATTGTTTAATGTAGTTTGATGAACGAATAACACCGAAACACATTCGAATGAATTATGGATTCATGGCTATAGAATATAAATGAAATAGCATGGCACGACATGGCTACTGCATATTTATATCAATGAAATAATGAAACAAGTCAATGAGTACTGGATATTTTATTCAATGAAATAATCAAAGCAAATAATGAAATAAAACAATGAAAAGGAATAATTGAATTTCTATAAGCTTAAAAATAATTTAAATGAAAGATTGCAAACCTCCGTCGTAGGTTTCACCAATATTTAAGCTTGTAAATCTTGGTTGAAACAAGTTGAAGACAGATGTATAGCACTACCTTATGGTTTGATGGTTTTGATGTTTCTATTCCCTGCACTCTCGAGTTGCTAGGGTTTTTATTCGTTGTTTTTTAAATATTGCTACTTTCTTTTTTCCCCCTTGTTAAAGTATTAAAGCTTATTATTTATAGGCAAAATCAGGCTTAACCTAAACCTATTTTGCCTAATCCAAGACATAAAAGGATTCTAATTTAATTAGAAAACCTCAAAATGCTTCAGAATCAAATTCCATGTCAATTTGGCTGTCCAAATTGACATGGGCCAAGGCAATGTCGATTTGGTGTGCCAAATCAAAATAGAACCAAGGCCATGTCGATTTGGCGTGCCAAATCGACCTGAGCCTTTAGCTCATCTCCATTTTAGCCACCAAATTCACATGAGCCTTGGCTTATGTCGATTTTGGCCCTCCAAGTCAACATGAACCATGGTTAAAGTTGCTTGGGGCCCTGCTGACTTAAAACTGATCCAAAAATACTCTAATCAGACTGAATAATTGAATTTATGTCTTTTTAACCAGAACCAACTTATTTAAAACTCATAAACTAGGTTTAAATCTTTTAAAGTCATATCAAACTTATTTTGGCATTCTTAAATTAAGATCATACCAAATTGGGGTCAAAATTAAGGGCCTACAACCCTTTATTTGAAATCCTCTTATTTTATTAGAAAGATCATACCCGAGCTTATTCCAACCCTAGCCATAAGAACAATAATTTTTAAAATTTATTTTTTCAAAATCAACATTTAGGATTTTGAATTATTTCCTATTTTTTTATTTAATATAACAATAATATAAGGAAGAAAAAGATCTAATAAAGAAATACAAAAATTACAAAATGTTTATTTGCAATTTTTTAACCTATTAAATTTATCCTCTCACTTTAATTGACAAAACAACTTCAATTGCTAAATTCTTTAAATGCTCTTGCTCCCAAAGAAAGGACAAGAAATGAAAAAAAAAATAATGGTTCACAGCTAATGTTATTGTGTAAAAGAAAGAAATGGAAAAATGAAATAGGCTAAAAATTGGCTTACTAAAGAGATATTCAGGGTTGGCCTTTTAAGCTAACTGTGTATTCTTAAATGCCTTAGTCATGTTGATGCCTAATAGAAATTTTCACGTGGTCTCAAAATGCATATCTAAGCAAGTTCTAGCAATATATCGATCAAGAATTTTCGCACACAAAAATAATAAGTTGGCATTCAACTTAAATGGCTCAAATTCTCACAATTTAAAGGTAATGCCAAGAATGACCATCAAAGTTGACAATAAGTATCGATTCTATTCAATTCTCAAATTCATGCTTCAAAAATTTTAAAGGTCGCCTATCAAAAATCTTATAACCACTGAGTTTTTCAACTATCATTTATTCAAAGAAAAACATTACATTACTAAAACATTACATTACTAAGATTACTAAAACTTAAGCCAAGAATAAGTTAAAAGTAAACACCTTGCACCCCACACTTTAAGATTCACATTATCCCCAATGTGAAGAAGAAATAATAAAACAAATGTAAGTTTAGATTCACCTATTTTTATTATCCCCTCGTTTGGTACAAATTGATACTTTCAACCTTACTTGAAACACATCCAAATTGCTCGTAAAAAGATAAATTTTAAAGTAACAATTTTATAAATTAAAAAACATATCAATTTTAGTAACAACACAACATCAAGACATAATGTATTAAGTAAATCGTTAAGCAAATAACAACTAAATTTGATAATAAAAGTTTGTTCAGGAATCAAGCTAAATCTATTGTGGTGGAGGTCTTGAAGAGGATGCAGCATAAGGATGGAGACTCAAAATCCTAGCCAAGTTGTTGTTGATTAACTCCAGTTGATTAAGCACTTGAGCATGATTGTGATCTACCTTATCTTTAATTGCTTCAATCCTGCTTATTATCTCATGATTTTCTAGAACTGGACCATCCTCATTTAAGCTCAATGAATCAGAATTAAAGTCATCATTGACTCTGGCCCGCTTCTATCTTTCATCTCTAGCACTAGGCTCACCAGCAACCATCTCAATCCCCTCTCCTCTCTTTGTTATCATGCTCATTCTCTCCATTACTGCTATATCAAGCATATCACTACCCAAGATTCATTGCATCCTACAAGTTTCAGGATTGAAATTTTCATCTAAAGAAAGTGTCAATGTTGACACTATACCTCCAATGTAAATTGCTCCTTTCCTCCTGTGAGCAACATTATCCAAGATATTTTCTAGCCAAAATACAGTGCTAATGGGGATAGCATGATAAGTACATGACAACAAGAATAATTCATTAGACTCGACAACTCTGGGACTTTCCTTTTGAGAGAAAAAACTATAAGCCATGAACCTATGTAAATACCTCAATGCGGGGTTTTCCAATTGTGTTGCCTTAGTCGATTTGGCTACGTACATCCCCCCCCCCCGAACCCAAATCAGCCCATGTTGATTGTTGGTTAAAGTTCTAGGGTATTGTCTTGTTCCCCTCAAGAGAAAACCCAAAAATGTCATTCAACTGTTTAATTGAAAGATTATGTTGTCTCCCATTTAATTTGAAAACTAGCCTAGAGCAAAGTTTTGACTCATCTTTTTCTACCTTAAGTGAGGCAACAAATTCAAGAGTCAATTCTTCAAATTGTTTGGGTCTCAAAGTGATGAATTTCTCCCAACTAAGGTTCTTCACATAAGTAATAAAACTATCCTTAATTTGCAAGGCATTCAAAGTATCATCACTAACATAGCTTGAGGGAAAGAAACCTCTTGCTTGGATGGCCACTTTTCTTGAAGAAGATAAAGAGGTTGGTGGTGGAGCTCTTCTCCTACAGTGAGAAACCATCTTAGTCCTTGCCATGTTAATCTTGATTGAAATTGAGATTGGAGTTTTTTATTCTTGATTTGGTGAATAAAGTAATGGATTTTGGTGGAAAAAGCTTGGGATTTGAGGTTTTGGGTGAGCTTGGCCGTGTGGCTATAGTGATAGAGTGAGAGAGAAAAGTTTTTAGGTTTAAAAAATGAAAAGTGGGAGAGAAGCCCGTGTTTGAGAATTTAAAGGGTGATAGACACGGCCCGTGTTTGAATTATCTTGGCTATGTAAGGGAACACGGCTTTTGAATATGGCCAAGACTCTTGGTCGTATATGATACTAGGAGACTTGCTGATTTCTCAAATGAGAATGATGGTTACACGGCCAAGAAGATTGGCCGTGTCTGCTACTAGAAAATTTTGGTCATTGTGAGAAGGTTGACATGACTTGAGGACACGACCAAGATGACTGGTTGTGTCAAGGTCTAGGTTTTAAATTTTTCTTAATTAATTTAATTTAATTTAGTTTAGCCATGTCACCTATACCTAGTTCATTCGTTCTTTTCTTCATTTCTTGCCTTGAAATTCAATTACACCAAAAATTCAATCAGAGCACCCATTCCATTTAATTTATTCCAAAACCAAGAAAATTTTAAAATTTAGAATCCAAAATACAAAAAATAAGAACGAAATGCAAACCGATAGGTTGCCTCCCATTGAGTGCTTCTTTAATGTCATGTAGCTGGATATTGTTGCATCACTCGTCAATAAACACCATACTTTCTATGATTTTTGCAACTTCAATTTCTTCAAAATAGGGCTTCACCCTTTGTCCATTCACCTTAAATGTCTCATTGGTGTGAGCAGGGATTTTCGCCCCCACTTCCGGTGGAATGGTTCTTGCGACTTCGGCACTGTTTAGGCTCGGGGCCTTAAAGAACACGGGCCTAAGTCCGGAGAAAATGGAGTCGCCACCCGAACGGGCTGAGAAAAAAGAAAGGGTGAATGACTCGATTCCTAAGGAATCCCCAACCCCCTAATGGTTCGGAAAGTTAGGTACGTGTGGGGAAGGTGAGAAATGGCCCAGCACCCCCACAACGCCCGGTTCATTAGAATCGGCCTGTAACACCCCTATACCCCGTATATGTACACAGCATGCTTATACGATCGTAATATACGTATACTGAATATAGAAAATGCCACAATTTATAAAATACACAAGTCATAACTCAAAAAGAAATAAAACAAATATCAAAGGTTTAGAAGAAATTCATAAAACATAATAGATAAAAACGTTTATTAATACGCAGCGGAAATTATAACAAATAAGTACAAATACATTAAAAATCAAAATTTACAAAACATGAAATATATACATGATTGATAGCTTGATTCTCTGATCTTTAAGCTCTAGGCCAACTCTTCAAGCATAAACTCAACTAGGTCTAGAGGAATCTTCCGTCTCAACCCTATCACCTGCGCGATACATCGCAATCGCGCTAAGCCAACGGCTTAGTGGTACAAACCATAATGATATTATGCAATGTCAATATCAATGTCATACATTCAATAATAATAACATAGACACACATGGGCCCAGCAAGTATTTAATATGATATTCAAAGTTCAGAGTTACTGCTTTGGTCTATAATCACAATGATCAAGCCCGTAGGCAATATATCTCATATCTCTATCCATGGATAGTGTAACAGACCCAGTCTCTTGGACCATCAACTCAACAAGCTTGAGGAGATCCTCAACCCGGCAAGACTATTACTAGTAACAGACCCAGTCTCTTGGACCATCAACCCGATTGAAATCGAGGAGATCCTCAACCCGGCAAGACTGTTACTTTTCATATATTTCATATCAATAATTCATATAGTGTAACAAACCCAGTCTCTTGGACCTCAATTCAACTCAATTTGAAGAGATCCTCAACCCGGCATGACTGTTACCTTTCATAGGCATGCCACCAAACCCAGAACTCTAAAAATTGAATAACATATTAGGCATACAATCAATTCATTTACCTCTTTACCATTCTCTTTCTCAATTCATGTCTTCAACATCATTTACAATATCATAGACAACCACAATGGCTTCACATTTCATTCTATTTCAATTCATATTCAAATACTCATAATCAATATACATACATCATATTGCATTTCACAAAGTTCACGTTGTATAAAACATAACATTATTTATATATATAAACAATGCAATAAGATTCCTTAGTACATTCATACTCAAATGTATAAGTTCCAAAATCACATGAATGTATGCAATAATGCAAGGTTTGTACTTACCTCAAAACAACTCACACAACTCTATTGACTTCCTCTTCCAAAATCCTTCACTTCTTAAATTATGGCAAATCACCTTCTTCACAACCTATTCCAAAAGAATGATGAAACCCACATGAGATCATAAGGCTAAGAACCAACTAGGGCAAACTCTAAACATGACACGCTCAACCACACGGGCGTGTCCCTGACCGTGCCCTAACTCTACAACACAGAAGCATTGACACGCTCAGAACCACGGGCGTGTCACTGGGCATGTAATACATTCTGTCTCTCAGAAATATTGACACGTCCAACAACATGAGCGTGCTCATGGCCGTGTCAATTCCCCAATAACACAGTGGCTATGACACGTTCAATAACACGGGCGTGCTACGGGCCGTGTCAAACCTACTGCCACACAGAACAATTGACACGCCTAAAGACCTGGACGTGCTCGTGGGCGTGTCAGACCAAAAACCCAGATTCCGGCCACAACAACCTCACAACCAACATTTTTCTTCTTACCACCATCATCCACTTCAAACCAACTTAGCCCAAACATACCTAAAACCATATCAAACTAGCAAAAATAACAAAACAACCCAAAATATACATCAAACACAATCCAAAATATCATCACCACCCTAAACACAACCACAACACTTCTAGACCAACAAACTTACTCTTTCCTTCCATCCAACCCCAAAATCCAAAAATCAATAGAACCAAACACTCTTAAACACACCCAAAATCAAACAAACACATTCTCAAACACAACTTCAACTCACAAACCCAAACAAATCAAAGAATCAAGTGGAAAGACTTACCAAGAATGAGGAAACTCTTAAATCTCCAACTTGATCTCTTGAAAACTTCCTTCAATCTCAAACTTGGAAGATCAAAACTCTTCTTGCTCTCTTGCTTCTTTGATGGTCGGACAACAAAAGGAAAAAGAAAGAAAAGGAAAGAGAACCACGATGAAGAAAGAGAGAAAGAAAGAAACCAAAGAAATCAAAGTCAATCTTTTCCTTAAAACCCTCTCATCCAAGCAATAATAATATTAAAATAATCCAAATTAACCTCTTCCATTCATTTAATTTCCCATTTCCACCAATTAACTTAATTAATTTAAAATAACTAAATATCTTCTTCCACTAATCTTCTTTGACTTTGACTTGTGTATATGTTGTATATATTTTCATATACACAACATATACATTCTCTATATAATTCTCTTCTCTTACCAAAGAAACATATACATAAAATCCAATTATAACAAATATACCAAAACTTCTAGGGTACATTTTGGGATATTACAATTCTCCCCCTCTAAAAGAAATTTCGTCCTTGAAATTACCTGATATCAAGTCTGAAAAAGTTGAGGATATTGGTCTAGCATCGCTTGCTCATTCTCCTAAGTTGATTCTTCTCTACCATGATTCTTCCAAAGAACCTTTACAATTGGTACTTTCTTGTGTCTCAACTCTTTCATCCCATATGCTAAAATAGCCACTGGTTCTTCTTCAAAAGTCAGATCTGAACTCACCTCAATAGATTCAATAGACAAGACATGAGATGGATCTGATCTGTACCTCCGCAACATAGAAACATGGAAGACATTATGGATTTTATCCAACTCAGGCAGTAAAGCAAGCAGATAAGCAACTGGCCCAATTCTTTCCAATACCTCGTAAGGTCCAATAAAACGAGGACTCAGTTTCCCTTTTCGACCAAATCTCAATATCTTTTTCCAAGGAGACACTTTCAAAAATACTTTATCTCCCACATTATACTCAATGTCTCTCCTCTTCAAATCTGAATAAGATTTCTGCCGATCTGAAGCAGTCATAATCTTTAATCAGTTCTAACCATTGCCTTTGTCGAAGATTCAACTCCTTCTGAACACCCAAATATTTCAAACTTTTATGATCCGTATAGATAAAACATTTCTCCCCATATAAGTGGTGTCACCAAATCTTCAAAGCAAACACAATAGCTGCCAACTCCAAATCATGAGTCGGATAATTGAGCTCATGAGGCTTCAACTGCCGAGAAGCATACGCTATAACTTTACCCTCTTGCATCAAAACACATCCTAAACCATTATGTGAAGCATCACTGTAAATCACATATGGTTTATCTTCCACAGGTAAAGTAAGAACAGGTGCTTGAGTCAACATTTCTTTCAACTGCTCAAAGCTAGCTTGACACTGATCCGTCCACACAAATCTAACTCCCTTCCGAAGCAATCTGGTGAGTGGAGTAGCTATCAAAGAAAAACCTTTCACAAACCGTCGGTAATAGCCTGCCAAACCCAGAAAACTTCTAACTTCAGTCACAGACTTTGGTGGGCTCCAATTCAAAATAGCTTCAACTTTACTTGGATCAACTCTTATACCATCTGCTGAAACTATATGGCCCAGAAAAGTCACTTGGTCAAGCCAAAACTCACACTTTGACAGCTTAGCATACAATTGCTTCTCTCTCAAAATCTGCAACACAATCCGCAAATGCTTATCATGCTCCTCCTCACTATGTGAATACACCAAAATATCATCAATGAAAACCACCACAAACTGATCCAAATAGGGCCTAAACACCCTATTCATTAAATCCATGAAAGCTGCAGGTGCATTCGTCAACCCAAAAGGCATTACTAAAAACTCATAATGCCCATATCTTGTGCGGAAGGTTGTCTTAGAAACATCTTCAGCTTTAACCCTCAACTGATGGTACCCAGATCTCAAATCAATCTTGGAAAACACTGCTGCTCCCTTCAATTGATCAAAGAGATCATCAATCCTAGGCAGAGGATATTTATTCTTAATAGTCACTTTGTTCAATTGCCTATAATCGATGCATAACCTCATAGTACCATCCTTCTTCTTCACAAACAACATAGGAGCTCCCCAAGGAGAAACACTGGGGTGAATAAACCCTTTATCCAACAACTCCTGTAACTGCACCTTCAACTCTCTCAATTCAGCTGGTGCCATTCTATAAGGAGTGATAGAGATGGGTGTGGTACCAGGCAACAGATTGATACCAAACTCAACCTCTCTCTCAGGGGGTAACCCTGGCAACTCCTCAGGAAACACATCCGGAAAATCTGTAATTGTGGTTATATCATTAAGTTAAGAACCCGCTACTCTAGTATCCACCACATGAGTAAGATAAGCATCACACCCTTTTCTAATCAACTTTCTAGCTATTACAGCTGATACAAACAAGGATGCAAGTTGCCTCTGCTCACTAGATACTATCACACTCCTACCATCACTGGTTCTCAAAGTGACACACTTCTTTTGACAATCTACCACAGCTCCATGTTTAGATAGCCAATCCATGCCTAAAATCAAATCATATTCTTTAAAAGGCATTTCAATTAAATATCCAGGAAACTCCTCACCTTGCACCACAACAGGACTATCACGGTGCACCTTACTAACAACTACACTATGTCCTAAAGAATTTGTAACCAAAACATCAAATCCTAAGGATTCTGTATGCAAATCAGACACAGGCAATATGGATGCACTTATGTATGAATGAGTAGATCCTGGATCAATTAAAGCAAGTACTGAAATGCCAAATAAAGAAAATGTACCCGCTATCACTGCTAAAGCATATGGCTGTCTCTGCATCACATACACCCTCTGAGAAGATCCGGCCTCCTCTGGCCTACTGCCTCCGGATGATGATCCTCCTCTCTGACTATATCCGGATCGACCACCCCTACTGAAACCTCTACTTCCTCGACTCCCTCTGCTGACACTGGGTCGAGAGGCTGTAGACTCAGCCTGTCTAGGCTCCTGTATCTCAGGATAATCCCTAATAAAATGATCGGGTGATCCACACCTAAAACACACAGCTGATCTGCCACTCATCCAACAAACACCCACATGGTTTCTGCCACAAATCTCACAGGTAGGTAAAGTAGACCTCTGAATCCTAGGAGTCGGAGCACTGGCTATAGAAGCTGTAGGTCTCGGTCTCTGTCTCGGATACTGCACTGACCTACTCGGCTGTCTCTGACTCCTATTGAACCTTGGAACAAAACTTACTCTTCCCCTCTTCACAGATGAAGACCCTGCCTCAAACTGGGGTCTCCTTACCCTAGTCTCCTCCTCAGAAGCAGCTGCTGCAATGCTCTGTGCTCTCTCTACACTTCTAGCTGCTGCAACAAGCTGAGAGAAATCTTGGTATCTAGAACCAGCCACAATACACATAATGGAGGGCCTCAATCCCTCTTCAAATCTTCGACACCGGTCTATTTCATCAGAAATGATTCCCCCAGCATAACGACTCAACCGGATGTACTCAATCTCGTATTCTGTCACCGTCCGGTTGTCTTGCCTCAAGTTCAAGAATTCCATCTTCTTAAGATCTTTATACTCCCTCGGAGTATATTTCTGTTCGAACTCCCTCAAGAAATCACCATATGATAGTGTAGGTGGATCATCCATAGCATGAGGGACCGTCTTCCACCAGTCATAAGCATCTTTCTGTAAGAGGGATCTGGCATAGTCAAACTTCTCATCCGAAGTGGCTTGCAGCTGAATTAATATCCTCTGTACCTTATCCAACCACTACTCAGCAACTGCAAGATCGGTAGTGCCTAAGAAATCTTCAGCCCCATATTTCCTCAACTTGTCATAATGTCTTACTGGCACTTGAGGCTGTGGTGGTGGTGGTTGCACTGGAGCTTGTCTAAATAATTCCACCACACGCCTTAACCAACCCGGCGGTTATCTCTGGCACAGAAATAGGTGCCTCACTAACTCTCTCATCCCTAGCTCCCTCTCTACTCTCTCCTGGAGCTACACTTTCTGCACTACCCTCAACAGACTGTCGTGAATGAGATGCCATCTCTACCTATATCTACAAACACAGCAGAATATACCTCATTAAAGATCAAAGACTGCCATACCAAAACATGTATTTTACTCAAAACCAACCTTTAAAATCAAAATATTCTTTTTCTTACAATTCACCTAGGTTGAGAATCTCAAACCTAGGCTCTGATACCAAAATAAATGTAACACCTCTATACCCGGTATACGTACATAGCATGCTAATACGATCGTAATATACATATACTGTATATAGAAATGTCGTGGTATACTTAACAAAAGACTCATCCTTTTTCAAGAAACATGAAACAAATTTAAAACATTTAAAAGAAATTACAAAAGACAAAAGAAAAAACGTTTATTTAAAAGTAGCGGAAACTGTAACGAATATTTACAAACATATATATATACATCAAAATTCAAGTTTTACAAAACATAAACTATATACATGTTTGGCAGTATGTCTTCGATCTTTAAGCTCCACTCTCAAAGTCTCAAAATCTAGACTCTACTCGGTCTAGCGGAACTCTCCGGTTCTTCTCTGTCACCTGCGCGATGAATCACAATCGCACTAAGCCAACGGCTTAGTGGTACAAACTACAATAATAATATGTTTCTATGCAATGCCAATGTCACACATTTCAACAATTCATATAATATTCACAAATGATATGTACACATTGTTCATTAGATTACATTTCCTCATTTTATGATTTACATTGACACGAAGACACATATGGGCCCACAAGACACTAATTTGTTATTCAAAATTCAGAGTTACTGCTTTGGTCTATAATCATAATCATCAAGCCCGTAGGCATCATATATATATATCTCTATCCATGGATAGTGTAACAGACCCAGTTTCTTGGACCTCAACCCGTCTAAACTCGAGGAAATCCTCAACCCGGCTAGACTGTTACTTTTAATTCACATTTCACATTTATCATTTCATATTTTTCCACTGGAATCGGCTTACGACCCGGTCTTTTCACCTATCCAGTAATTCATTGGCATGCCACCAAACTCAGAACTCTGAAGGTTGAATAACACATTTGACACAAAATCTTTTCATTTATATCATTATACATTTCTTTCTCAAATCATTTCTCATTTCATTCTCATAATCAAATAGGCAATCATGCCTCCATTATAAATCATTTACATCATCATAGCCAACAATCATGGCTTCTCATCACATCAAAATAGTATACATATATCATCTAGGCAAATATGCCTCAATCACATGAATTCACATCTCAACATATCTCAACTCATCATTTAAGTACTCATAATCAATTACATTGAACATCCATTAAGAATGGTCATCATATATATATGTTTAGCAATTTGCATTATTCATAGATTTATAACCTTCAATATACATTCCATATAATTCACATGATACACAATATAGCATTATTCATATGCATCATCAATGTTCACATTATATCAAACATAGCAATATAGTTCTTAACATCATATGATTGAATGCAATAATGTAGTTTGTACTTACCTCCAAAACACTCATACAACTTTATACTCTTCTTTTTCCAAAAGTTCCTCACTTCTTAAATTAGGGCAATTCACTTTCTTCCAAAACCTAATCCAAAAATTGATAAAATAAATCAATTCCAAATATGAATACTCACTTAATACCCTCTTACTAAACCCTTAAATCACAAATTACACTTCAACATCACTCACTAAGGCCCACGGCCGTGGCCACCCCAACCCCCACGGGCGTGGGTTAGAAAATGGGTCTGCCTCCCTTGTTCCAAACCTCCACGGCCATGGCTACAAATGGCCACGACCATGGCAACCAAAGGCCACGGGCGTGGCATCCAAAACACTACTGTTTCTGACCAAAATCACATATTCAATGCTTACAACTCCAACAAACATCAATAACATGAAAATCTATGAAAATAATTGATCAAACTCAAGTTAAACATCACTTACCACTTCAAAACCCTAAAACCAACAACACTCCTACTCTTCCAACACCAACATCAACCCATCTTTTAAATTTTCCATTCAAAACCAACACCACAATCAATTTAAATCAAACACACACCAACATACTACCATAAACACAACCCTACTTTCAAATATCCACAATCAAACTCACAAACAACTTAAAATAAAACAAGAGAATCAAGAGAGACTTACCAAAAATAATGAATCTTCTTGGATTTCCACTTAATCACTTGAAAACTCCTTCAATTTGAGCTTTAAACACCAACTCACTCTTGCTCTCTCTCTTGTTTAGGATGGCCGGCCAACAATGGAGAAGGAAAGAAGAAGAAATGAAGAAAAGTCAAATTTGTCATCTCTTTAAACCTCCATCAAGTATTCCAAAAAGAAAATTACTTAAATGCCCTCACCTATTAAGTTTACTTCTCTTTCACTTATTACCCTATTTAGTAATTTCACAAAGAACAAAATAAATATCTTCATCCCTTGACCATCACATTGACTTGTATATATGTTGTATATATTTCCATATACACAACATATACACTTTCTTTTAAATTTCTTTTCTCTTCCAAATTAACATATACATTCAATTCCAATTAAAACAATAATATTAAAACTTCTAGGGCATACATTGGGATATTACAAGCTCTCTTTGTTCTTCCTTGGCCGAATAGAAGAGAAAGGGAAAAGAGAGAGAGATTGTTTTTCAAGTAGATAATTTTGGTTGCAAACTTGGGTGGAGAATAAGATTTTAAGGTAAGGAAATTCATCTATGGTCCTATTTCTTTCATTGGTTATATTATTTGCAAGATACAAATGAAAGAATAAATATGATGTGTGAGCAGGGATTTTTGCTCCCACTCCCGGTAGAATGGTTTTTGCGACTTCGGCACTGTTTAGGCTCGGGGCCTTAGAGAACACGGACCTAAGTCCGGAGAAAATGGAGTCGCCACCCGGACGGGCTGGGAAAAAGAAAGGGGTGGATGACTCGATTCCTAAGGAATCCCCAACCCCTTAATGGGTTCGGAAAGTTGAGTACGTGTGGGGAAGGTGAGAAATGGCCCAGCACCCCCACAACGCCCGGTTCATTGGAACCGGCCTCCTTTACAGGTCTTAATATTATAAAATTCTTAAGTATAATAACATTATCCATACTACACACAATAAAAAGAAAGCATCATTATATTAAAATCAAAGCAATGTCCAAACAAAACAAAACAAATAAATGGACATCACATGCATAGGTAGGACACCCACCAAAAGAAATTAGGATTGATTTGGTTTAGGTGGTCCTTATTTATAGTGGTTTTTAGGTTGTTTATTCCTAATTAATTAAGGTAAGTAATATTAATAAAAAAAGAAATTAAAACCTAATTGGATTAGGATTTCAAAAATCGCGTCAAAAAATTTTGCGCTGGCGAAAACTGAGCTGCCGGGCCCGTGGGCGTGCTAGCCATAGGCGCGCCAGCGTGCCAGCCCGCAGGAATATCCTGCGGGAGGTTATTTCGCCTGCAGAAAATTCCTGCAGGTGAAATAACTTTCACCCGCAGGAGCCTGCGGGCGAAATAACTTCGCCCGCAGGAGCCTGCGGGCGAAATAACTTCGCCCGCAGGCCTGCGGCAAGTTGCTGCTGGCCCGACGGGCCCGCGCGACCACTTTTTGCTGCCGATTTTTTTTTCCGACTCCGATTTTTATTTTTTATTTTTTATTTTTTATTAATAAAAATTAGATACTAAAGCAAAAATTATTTAATTAAAATTATTTTGGACCAATTAGACAACAAAAATCATTTTAAACCAAATAAAGCATATTGGATCGGATTGGGTCAAAAATTAAGGGTCTACAGTTTGCTCCCTGCTTGAATGATCTGAAACCTTAGTGAAAGAGAGTGAAAAGCAATAAGACTTAATTTTTGATATGGCGACTTATTTTGGGTTCTGAACCCGAGATTGATTGAATTTGGGTACTTAGACCCGGGATTGGGTACTTGGACCCGAGATTAGGTACTTGGACCAGAGCTTGAATTGATTTTGGGTACTTGGACCCGGCATTAGATACTTGGACCCAAGATCGGGTACTTGGACCCGAGATTGATTGAATTTGGGTACTTGGACCAGAGCTTGAATTGATAAGACTTAATTTTTGATATGGCGACTTGTTTTGGGTTCTGAACCCGAGATTAGGTACTTGGACCCGAGATTGATTGAATTTGGGTACTTGGACCCTGGATTGGGTACTTGGACCCGAGATTAGGTACTTGGACCAGAGCTTGAATTAATTTTGGGTACTTGGACCCGGGATTAGATACTTGGACCAAAGATCGGGTACTTGGACCCGAGATTGATTGAATTTGGGTACTTGGACCCGAGATTAGGTACTTGGACCTGAGCTTGAATTGATTTTGGATACTTGGACCCGGGATTAGGTACTTGGACCCAAGATCGGGTACTTGGACCTGAGATTGATTGAATTTGGGTACTTGGACTCGGGATTGGGTACTTGGACCCGAGATTGATTTAATTAGGGTCCTTGGACCTGAGATTGGGTACTTGGACCCGGGATTTGGGTACTTGAACCCGAGATTGATTTGATTTGGGTACTTGGACTCGAGATTGGGTACTTGGACCCGAGCTTGAATTGATTTTGGATACTTGGACCAGGGATTAGGTACTTGGACCCAAGATCGGGTACTTGGACCTGAGATTGATTGAATTTGGGTACTTGGACCCGGGATTGGGTACTTGGACCCGAGATTGATTTAATTTGGGTCCTTGGACCCGAGATTGGGTACTTGGACCCGAGATTAGGTACTTGGACCCAAGATCGGGTACTTGGACCCGAGATCGATTGGACCCGGGATTTGGGTACTTGGACCTGAGATTGTTTTGATTTGGGTACTTAGACTCGAGATTGGGTACTTGGACCTGAGCTTGAATTGATTTTGGGTACTTGGACCCGGGATTGGGTACTTGGACCCGAGCTTGAATTGATTTTGGGTACTTGGACCCGGGATTAGATTTTATTTGTGTACTTGGACTCGAAATTGGGTACTTGGACCCGAATTGGGTACTTGGGCCCGAAATTGATTTGATTTGGGTACTTGGACCCGAGATTGGGTACTTGGACCCGAGCTTGATTTGATTTGGGTACTTGGACCCGGGATTGGGTACTTGGACCCGAGATTAGGTACTTGGATCTGAAATTAATTTGAATTTGACTAACCTTTTAGTTGGGAAGTCTGACTGCTCTGGCTACTTTATGCATTGTGATTCTTCACCCTCATAATGGATCTTCATCCTTGGAAATTGGGTCTTCACCCTTGCAAATGGATCTTCATCCTTGAAAATCGGGTCTTTACCCTTGAAAAATGGATCTTTATTCTTTGAGATTGGGTCTTCACCCTTGCAAATGGATCTTCATCTTTTGACATTGGGTCTTCACCGTTGAAAAGTGGATCTTCATCCTTTGAGATTGGGTCTTCACCCTGGCTTCAGCTCTTTTAGCTGGATTGGTCTTTTGTCTTTTGCATCTTCATTCTTTTGAGAGTTCTATTGTTCCATTCTTTTTTTCTTCCTTTTTGCAAAGATTTAGCTATTTTTAATTGCACCTTATATCCTCTCCTTGCCCCCCTGTGTGGCAAAATATTTGCAAGTGAGTTTGAAAATATTTGGTATATAAACTCAAAAATTGAAAAGGAGAAACTTTGCCCCCTGTGTAGGCTCAAACCAAAGATTTTATCCATGCAAGCTTTGATTGATGTTTTTACCATCTTGTTCTTCGCATAAGCATGCATTTCTTCCCTTTGCAAAATTACTGGAACTTTCCCTAGTAATGGGCCTTTCATGCCCCCCTAATTTGACATCTTCTTTTGATTCTTTACTTCGCAGGGTGTTTGCTGTTCATTTTGACAAGGAATAGACAACACAAGACAAGAAAGTGCGATGTGATATGCTCATGTATGCATGATATGCATGAATAATACTTACAGTTGTTCCATCGACTCACAGACTGAGGTGATCAGCAGAAGTATTCTCATTGACTCCGTTTTGACGCTTGTTTGAGTCTTGCATTGGAATGATCGAAAGCTTTGCATTTGTGGCTTTTATCTTCTATATGTTGAGAACATGAGTGGTGGAGACCCTAAGAAGCATAGTCAGGGATGTACCCATTTCAAACTATATTTCAGCATGTCAGTTGATAGCTTCTTCATGACCTTGCCAATAATCATTTCAACAGACTTCCCTTAGCTCGAAGGCTTTGTATGACAAAACTCTTTTTTTTTCCTTTCCTCTTTTTTTTTTTTTGAATTTTGATTTTGAAATCAAATGTTGTCTTTGCCAAATTAATGTCAATATGCCTCAGGACTTGATTTTTCCAAATTAATATATCTATACATGACAACCCTAGTTACAGTACTAAACTCGAAAATCATTTCTATTTAAGCAAGAATTGTTGCACTTCAGATAGGCACATACACATTACTTGGCCAAAGGTCTCATTTGAGTTTAAATATTGTCTATCCCATATGCATGCTTTTTCAAACTATCTCCACTAATAGACTCTACCTACCAAGAGAGATCAACAGGTCTTTGATAGGCTTGAAATGGGGTCTATAAGGGACATGGGTTAAATGAAGGCCATTTTGAGATAGGAGCTGGTGTGACATAATGGACAAACCCTCACACTATAAATTTCTTATTTGAACTTTAGGTAGTTGGGAGCAATCTTGCTAGACTCCAAATTCCTTCTATATCTTCTTGGCATTAATCTGGATATTGACTAGGACAGCTTTTTCCCTTGCAAAAAGTTTGGTTCGCAAATTCATTATTTCTCTTACTCTTCCCTTTTCTTTCTCTTTGTTTTCCTTACTCTTCCCTTTCTTTGAGTATTTTATCATTTTGTTCTTCTTTTTTGTAGAACTATCAAGTATAGAGCTTTTAAGCATTGAATGGTCTTTCTCCTTTTTTTCCAATTTTGATTGAATCTTTGGTTGGGTTGGACCAATTCAAGTCAAACCATCCTTATGAAAGCCTTTTGCTGCTTTAGGTAAAAGAGAACTCAATTGGCTTTCTGAACCGCCTTTTCAAGTTTTATCTTCTTTTTTTTTTATTTCTATTCTCTTTTTTCTTTCTTTTCTTTTTCTATTCTCTTTTTCCTTTCTTTTCTTTTTCTATTCTCTTTTTTCTTTCTTTTTTTTTCTTTTTTTTTTTGGTTCTAGCTCAAACATAGTTGTCTTGTTTGTACCAACTTGGGCTTCCAATAAGTCTTGATATATTGGAGACATTAAGGGAACTTCAACTACCCTTAAGGTTTTGAGAACATCAACTATCCTTATGGTCTTGAAAACATCAACTACCCTTATGGTCTTGAGAACTTCAACTATCTTCATAGTCTTGACTATTCATTTCTTTCTTTGATCTTCTTGCCTTTTCACCTTTGTGATCATAAGACTTGTCAAAAGTATCACAACAGCTCAAGGTAGGTTGTTGAGGTTTTATGCCAATGAAAAGAAAGCTAAAATTTTATGAAGGCTCAAAGGGACAACTAGGGATTAATATTTAATTGGGTGGATACTATTTGTTGGCTAATCAAACAATGCCTAGATCATCTCTCCCTTAAATAAGTAGAGTTTAATTTTGCCTCGAAAGTTTGTCAAAGCATGTTCTAAGACTGACTAAGACCTAGACAAAGATAATTATGTAGGAGCCCTCTCTAAGTAAGTATACACAACTCAATGCTATAGAGTAATTCCCTCATCTAGTAAAGTCATTCGAATCATGATGCCTAGACACATTAATTTATAAACATCAATCTAAATTCCTCATTGGTTGAGCACCAAAATGAACAAAGACCAACAAAAAATTATGATAAAAATAATTTATTCAAACAAATTTAAATTTGAAAAACACAATAGTTCTAAAATATTAAAGAAAGTAAGATTGAAAAGCAATATTCAAGCTAAGGAAAGTTTATTGAGTTAGGCTTCTTTTCCTTTCACATCTTCAATGTTTCCATCTTGAAAGGATGATAAAACAAAGTCTTCTTCCAATACTTTTCCCACCATGAAGGTTGCTGGTGGTGGCACTCTGTTGAACCTTGGAAATGGATTATCTTTGGTGTTGGGCTTATCCGGCTCGGGCAACTTGCCATTATCAATTAAATTCTGGATCTCATGCCTCAACTTCATGCAATTGTCCGTTTCGTGTCCAGGCCTTTGATGGAATTGGCAAAATGCATTAGTATCAAAGTTAGGCGGAAGAGGATTAGGCAAAGGACGAGGAGTCAAGGGTTGTAACAATCCCTTCTTTTGTAGCTTATTGAGAACCCAAGACAGTGGCTTCCCCATATCTGAAAACTGCCTCATTCCTCTTTGACTAGCGGCATTAACATCAACTTCTGTTTGTGTGCTTTGATTGCCCGACTGGTAGTTCCCTTTCTCGTTCCTTTTTGTTGCAAAGCGACTCTTTTCCCTTTCCCATTCTTCAATTTGTAAACCAGCTTGGAGAAGGTCTTTGAAGTCCCTTATAAGGGTGTGAGACATCCTTTCGCGGAGATTGGGCAGGACACCTCTCACGATCATCCTTATTTGATCAGATTCATCGGGCCTTTTCTTGAGCAAAGCAGCCATGTTTCTCCATCTCTTCACATAATCCACAAAGTTCTCCTTCGATCTTTGCCTAATGGACTCCACTTCCATCAAGGTAACTTCCAACTCAACATTATATCCATATTGTTGGATGAAGGCTTTGTAAAGTAGCTCCCAACTCTTTTGTGTTCCATCATCTAAGGTATTGAACCAATTTTGGACAGCAGGATCCAATGAGAGCATGAAGTACCTTAGAGTTTGAGCCTTAGTAGCTCGGGCAGACTGCATAGCAGTGATATATTGCTTCACATGGAGATGAGGATTTCCAGTGCCATTATACTTTGCAAAAGATGGCATCTTGAACTTGTATGGGACCTCTTCATCTAGCTCAAATAATTTGTCGATCTCAGACTTCTCTTCGATATTCAGATTCTTCTCAAATTTCTTTTCTAAATCAGTAATCATCTTTTCAACATCGGATGTCTCAGTCTTTTCAATAGTTGCCTTCTCAACAACCTTCGGTTCCTTTTTGTCTTGAAGATCTTGGTAATATTGAGCCCAATCATCATCATCATCAATGACCACCTTTTCATCATCAAAAGCCACTTCACCAACTCTGGTCTTCCCTTTGTCCTTTGGTTTCTTAGTGCTAACAGATGCCTCGGCATGGTTTTCTAAGATTGCAGTCAATTGGTTCTTCATGGTCTCAGCTAGGGCCTCTTTTATTTCTTCCATCTTGGCATTGAGGGCTTCATCCACCATTCTTTGAATTTGTTCGGGCTCCATTGTTCTTGGTGAGCAAGTGATTGAGTCGTTGCTAGATACTTCATCTCCGGCATAGGTTGGATTGTTGTAAGCTTTAGAACTATCGTAATCCAGGGCTGTGAGCCAGAGAGGATCAATGAGATGAGATGCAAATGTATGCATGTATGCACAAACAACAAATAAGGATAAATAGGATGTTCCTTCCAACCTTATAACATCCACACACGAATGGCGAGTCTCTTTTCCTAGGTATATGGTTAACAAAATACCAACATGGGGTATCTTGCTTTCGAATAATTCCCTCGGACGTTTCAACCAATAGTTATATTTTTGAAAATGAAAATCAATCCATGATAATTCCCATTAATTAGGTTTTAATCCATTCAATCAACTAAAGTAGCTTTTATACTATGTTGGATTAAAACAAAATTAAGAGGTTTATTATAAATAGATTTCTCACTTGAAAAGAGGTAACTAGTGGTTCATGCCAAAAACAAGCCCATGGTTAATTGGTTCTTAGTGTAAACTAGGCCCAAAATTGATTTTTGGTATTTCATAATTGACCTAAATATTTTTGCAAGCTCTTTGAAAAAAATGGTTGGGTGAAAATAGTTTTGTTTCTAAGCCCATTGTAAAAGATTTTAGAAAAATGGATTTTGGGCTTAGTATTTGGGCCATGAGCTAAAGGATTTTTTATTTATTTTTTAGAAAAAATCTTATGTCCAAAGACCATCTTAAAAAGTTTTGAAAATAGTTTTGGTCTTTTGGATTTTAAAGAAAAAATTTATTTTGAGCTTGCAAATGTACTTGGGTCATATTAGAAAAAGAAAAAACCAAATAAGCCATGATTTAGACTAAGATAAACTAACCATAGTCAAACAACATACATTTGGGGTAAAACCTAAGGAAAGTAACTAGGCCAATTACATGAGCTTTAGTATTTGGGTAGAAAGGCTTAGGTTCCCATAGCAAGTATATACCAAATGGTATGAGGCTATGAGTAGTTATGCCATGCTCGATCTCCATACCTTGAGTGAAAGTATGGTATCCCTTACATAACATAACACGGGTAACACGGGCGTCCTAACTCACGCACACAATGCAATCTAATATGATGCAATGGATAATATCATTATAAGAAAGAATAGAATAATATAAAGACCAACGGAATCAACTTCTCTTATCCCTAGTGGAGTCGCCACTGTGAGCGGGGATTTTCGCCCCCACTCCCGGTGGAATGGTTCTTGCGACTTCGGCATTGTTTAGGCTCGGGGCCTTAGAGAACACAGACCTAAGTTCTGAGAAAATGGAGTCGACACCCGGACGAGCCGAGAAAAAGAAAGGGGTGGATGACTCGATTCCTAAGGAATCCCCAACCCCTTAATGGGTTCGGAAAGTTGGGTATGTGTGGGGAAGGTGAGAAATGGCCCAGCACCCCCACAATGCCCGCTTCATTGGAATCGGCCTCCTTTACAGGTCTTAATATTATAAAATTCTTAAGTATAATAACATTATCCATACTACACACAATAAAAAGAAAGCAGCATTATATTAAAATCAAAGCAATGTCCAAACAAAACAAAACAAATAAATGGACGCCCATCCAAGGATGGAAATATGTCCTTACATCACATGCCTAGGTAGGACACCCACCAAAAGGTAGAAACATGCCCTTTACATAAGTTCTAAAATAGAAAAGAAAATTAAATTACATGATGTTTAACTAATGAGGTACCCACCAAGTGGAAACTTACCTCTTACATCTTTTGGAAGTCTAAATTAATTAAAAAAGTAAATAATCATTCATCATAAATAAATCATTCATCAAAAGTATTTAAAAATCAATAAAATAAACATCCATCCATGATAAATTAGATAAATCAAGTATTGAAATTAGATAAATTAAAGTATAAGAAATAAATCAAAGCATATCAAGTATGGAATTGAATAAAGCAAATAAAAGTCTAATTTATGACTACTGTGACTTTTTATGAAATTAAAATAGATTAGAGTTTTATATTTTAAAGGGTTGGTAAGACTCTTTGATTAACAAAATTAAGGTTTGAATGGTGAAATCTTGAAATTAGGGTTTTGGACACTTTGAAATACTTTTTAATTCATGATTTTTAAATAGTAAATTAAGCTACTGTGACTTTTTTTGAGTTTTTATGTTTTTAAATTTTTTTAATGTTTTAAAAGGATTAGAGTTCATAAAAATTAGGGTTTACGGTTTTAAAAGGATTAGGGTTCATTGTTTTAGGTTTAAAAGTTGAGTTTTGGATTTAGGCTTTGAAATTGGAGTTCTCAGGTAAGGAATTATTTTTAGGGTTTTAACAAAGCACTTTGATGATTTATGAAATTTTATGAATTTAAACACATGGATTGAAGTTTTTATAAGTAGAAAAGATATTTTTTAAGGTTTTTTTAATGAAAAAGAACCTACTTTAAAATCTTAAAAGAAAAAGAATTTTATTTTGGTTTTGTAGAAAAATATGTTCAATTAAAGATTAAAGATTTTTAAGAAGAAAAAATAACAATTTTGAGTCCTTTTAGAAAAGAAAGTCACGTTTTTAATGTTCTAATCTTGGAAAAATTAAGTTAAAGCTCTAAGATTTTTTATTTAAAAAAATCTAAAATTTTATAACCTAGCTACTGTAAAACATAAATCAAAAAGATTTTTACATACCTTCTTTTGTTGATTCTCCAAAAAATAACTCTTCTTGGATGAACTAGCTCCAAAAACAAGCCTTGGTTGCCTTTTTCTTTGTTTAATATGTGTTACTGCTGCTTTAAATATCAATTGAATTGAGTTTTTCCTTTTCCTTCCTTGATTTGGTTTCAAAAATCAAGTCACTGCCAATTTTTTTTCTCCTTTGATTTGGTTTAGTTGGTCCTTATTTATAGTGGTTTTTAGGTTGTTTATTCCTAATTAATTAAGGTAAGTAATATTAATAAAAAAAGAAATTAAAATCTAATTGGATTAGGATTCCAAAAATCGCGTCAAAAAATTTTGCGCTAGCGAAAACTGAGCTGCAGGCCCGTGGGCGTGCCAGCCGTAGGCGCACCAGCGTGCCAGTCCGCAGGATTTCCTGCGGGAGGTTATTTCGCCCGCAGGAGCCTGCGGGCGAAATAACTTTCACCTGCATGAGCCTGCGGGCGAAATAACTTCGCCCGCATGAGCCTGCGGGCTAAATAACTCGCCCGCAGGAAATTCCTGCGGGCGAGTTGCTGCTGGCCCGACGGGCCCGCGTTACCACTTTTTGCTGCCGATTTTTTTTCCGACTCTGATTTTTATTTTTATTTTTATTTTTTAATTTTTATTTGTTTATTTTTATTTTTTATTAATAAAAATTAGATACTAAAGCAAAAATTATTTAATTAAAATTATTTTGGACCAATTAAACAACAAAAATCATTTTAAACCAAATAAAGCATATTGGATCGTATTGGGTCAAAAATTAAGGGTCTACATGATGATTATAGAAAATTTAAGAAGTTGAAGAGAAAGTGAAAGAGATGATTTGCACATATAAGATTAAGGATAAAAAGGATGACTAGTAGTATTAGTTAGCAAAATAAGGCATGAAGCACTTAAATTTTATTATGTTCTTGACATGGATTTTATGAAAATTATAGAAAATCAAGAAGTGAGAGAGAAGGAAGCAAAGAAGGCATAAAAGAACTAGAAACAAGTGAAAAGAATTAAGGTTTGGTACTTAAATCATTGCCCTTTTCAATTAATTCACATATTTTGCATTATGGGACTTTTGAAATGGTTTTGAAATGATGTTATTATGTGTGGTAAATATGTGGGAAAGTTCTCTTGAACCATTTGTAATCAATTGATTGTGAAAAGAATGAAAACAAAACAAATTAGCTAAATTTGCTCAATTATCCATAAACTTTGATGAATTTTTAATCACCCCTTTGGTTTGATTTTTGAAAGAGGGACCCTTATTCCTTCAATGGTATCACAAAAGGAGTCTAAAAATCAAGTTTGCAAGAAAAAAATGAATTCCCCTCAAGTTTTGAAAATTGGGCCGAATGGTCCCTTTTGGGCACCATTCTACAGCTTTCATTTTGGGCAGTCCGTTGAAGGGGAAAACGAAGGAATTTTCCGATGAAATTTTACATGCATTTAGTTAACTTATGAAAGTGTTTTCCTGAAAAACTTCAGCCAAAAATAAGTTTGTTTACTTGGTCAAAACTGTTGCCAAAGTTGACTGATTTTCAGCAGTAAAAACAGATTTTACCATTTAGTTGTCGCGCGCCATTGTGTTGCCGATTTTACGCGCCGCGCTACTATTTATTTGGTCATTTTTCTAAATGTGTTAAAACTTAAATATTATGATATGGATTGATGTTAAATCATATAAAATGACATGAAGGAGAATTGGAAATGATCAGAAAGGCATCATGACAAGCTATTCCGACAGTACATGCATTATGGAAAAATCATGGCTTATTGTATATCATGATCAAATTAATTAATAAATTGTTTACGCTCTACTTGGTTATGACAGAACTCTTGAGATAAGGGTATGATGCATCATACTATTATTGCAGTACTGCTCATGACATGACATGATATTCCGGCTGAAGGCCGATGATTACAATGACGTGATCAATGATTCAATGAACAATGGCTATTAGCACATGTGCAAGAATTATGATGAAGGATGATGAAATATGCACCATGACGCATATCATCCTGTAATATCTCACCATGACGAGATATATTTATCATGACCCGTGCCTTATCCGTTGATGTTCTGTTAAACCAGTAGAGCAACCATAATGATAAAAGCAAGAAAAATGATTTAAATTCAAATTAGATTTAAATTCAAATTATTCAGTCAAGCCTTTTTACCTTCTATGTTTTGTATTTATTCCTTTCAATTATTTAAAGTATATAAATGTATGTTCAAATCATTCTTTCATTTTATTTATTTATTGCAATGATTTAAGTACCCACTAAGCAATTGCTTAGCGAGTTTAGTTTCCTTCTAAACTCGTAGGTTAAACGAGGAGACGAGATTGCAGCATGTCTTGCGCAGCTGGCCTTGACTACTACTTTGGGTAGGAGTTTGGATATGATTGATTGTAGCAATATGGCATGTACATAAGCTTTTATGATCTAGCAAATAAATGTATTATACTGAAAAGCTAGAATACGTACACTGCTAGTAATCTAATAAATCTTATTTGGATCTAGCACTTATGTATGCAAGTATAGAAGTGTAAAGTTTTAGTGTAGGATTTGGTGAAGGATATAAGGGTGATGAATATAGAAGTGTTTGAGGAGTGTTGCGATTCTTTGATTGAGATCAAAATTGTTTTCAAAAATCAAAAAAATCAGTTTTGGCGACACTTGGGACCTCCATTTTTAGGGGAGGTTATGGCAAAAAAAATTTTAAAATCTGCACTTAAAATTGGCTAAGTAAAATATTAAGACACAACCACCATGAGATAACAGTCCATCTCGGTCTATAAACATAGGCTAAGATGGGGTGTTACATTTAGTGGTATCAGAGCACCGGTTTAGCCGGTCTTGGAAAATTCAACATAGGAGGATACACATTTTATGTTGGGAATGGACATTACCAATGTAAAATGGGATATCCTATAGTAGATAAGAAATGAGAGTATATATCATTTAGGTACAAAATGTCAGTATAGTAGAAAGAATATTATAAATACATAAGTATATGAGGTACATGTGATAAAGGAAAATCTAATAGTGATTACGTACATGCCATATAGGAAAGTTAATGTGTTGAGTCAAGCCAGTTGCTAATCCTTATCACGATATATGTATACGGTATAAGGTTGCAAGAGGCAGAATCACAAAGAGTTATAGATCAAGAGAAGGAATCACACGCTTTCGTACCCATAAAGGTAGAAACGGGTCTTGGACTTATGCCATGACCCGCAACGGTGGCTGTGGAAGGCCCCAAAGTTTATTTAAGATAGATGACAGTACCATTGCAATAAATGGTAAGAATGGTACCTGTTGCTACCAAAAGAGAAAGGAAGTCCCCAATCGAGAAGTTAAGGAAATATGGGGCTAAAGAATTTAAGGCTAGTAGGGAAGAAGGATTTGAAGAAGTTGAGTACTATTTGGATAGTACCAGTAGGGCATTGGAACAACTGAGATGCACGCCAAATAAAAGATTTATTTATGCCATGCCCCTTTGGGTAGAAGAAACATACACTTGGTAAAACATACTTAAACGCAAGGAGAAATGAGTTTATATATCTACAGCAAGGAAGAATGACAGTATGATAGAGAGTTCACTCACCTCAGTAAGTATGCAAAGAAAATGATAGAAACAAAGCAAGAAAGACGTCAAAGGTTTTGGAAGGATTAAATAATGGAATTAAAGTACAATTAGTAGTCATGGACGTGTTTGAATTTTCAAGATTAGTTGTGAAAGTTTAGGTATTGAGAGGGTATACATAGATTAGAGAAGTAGACACCAACGTATGCAACAAAAGAGAGTACAAACTTAAAGCTTGGGAAGATTTCGATAAGTTGAGAAGAAGTTTAGAAGTGAAGATAGTTTTGCACAGTAAAGCCGGCGATCGCAAAGCCAAGGATCCGGCCGAGGTTCAAGGCGCCATACATCCATAGCAAGTATATCGGGGTCCTTATAAGGGGGTTCCAGGAGAAGGTTAGATAGGCGTATATGAATGTAAAAATGAAAATGTATATAAGAAAATGAAATTTGAAGAATGGAATAAAAAGAGGAACAAAATAAGAGGATAAAAGAAAAGTACGTAAAATGTTAAGACCAGACGGTAAGAGATAAAATAGATAGAACTTAGATAACAAAGATGAGTGAACAGAAATAAGTATATGCAAAATTCTCATGTCCGGCCACTAGAGAATATGTACAGTAACCCCATGTACAATATTCACATAAGCAGATGAAGTAAGCACACTAAGAAGATACTGCTGACCCGACGCCGTCGTATTGAAATTTAGCAGGAAACCGGAGTTAAAAGTGCTCAACCAATGATGATGGGTGACCATCCCGTGAGTCTTAATAACGTAGGTGACGGATCATATGAGTAGAAACTAGATGAAATCTAATCAAAACACTGTATTGTGATTCCTCCTGAAAATGCCCCAATGTAATCATCAAAATTAAGAAATTATAAGAAGAAGATATATGAGATTTATGAATTCAGGAAAGGATGGCATCTTGAACTTGTATGGGACTTCTTCATCTAACTCAAATAATTTGTCAACTTCGGACATTTCTTCAGTTTTCAGCTTCTTCTCAAATTTCTTTTCTAAGTTCGCAATCATCTTTTCAACATCGGATGTCTCGGTTTTTTCAATAGTTGCCTTCTCAACAACCTTTGACTCCTTTTTGTCTTGAAGATCTTGGTAGCATTGAGCCCAATCGTCATCATCAATGATCACCTTATCATCATCGAAAGCTACTTCATCAACTTTAGCTTTCCCCTTGACTTTCTTGGTGCTAGCAGATGCTTCGGCATTGTTTCCTAAAATTGTAGCTAGTTGATTCTTTATGGTCTCGGCCATGGCCTCTTTTATTTCTTCCATCTTGGCATTGAGGGCATCATCCACCATTCTTTGAATTTGTTCGGGCTCCATTGTTTTTGGTGAGCAAGTGATTGAGTCGTTGCTAGATACTTCGTCTCCGGCATAGGTCGGATTGTTGCAAGCTTTTGAACTATCGTAATCCAGGGCTGTGAGCCAGAGAGGATCAATGATATGAGATGCAAATGTATGCATGTATGCATGTATGCACAAAAAATAGACAAACAAGGACAAATAGGACGTTCCTTCCAACCTTATAACATCCACACACGAATGGCGAGTCTCTTTTCCTATGTATATGGTTAACAAAATATCAACATGGGGTACCTTGCTTTCGAATAATTTCCTCGGACGTTTCAACCAATAGTTATATTTTCAAAAATGGAAATCAATTTATAATAATTCCCATTAATTAGGTTTTAATCCATGCTATCAACTAAAGTAGCTTTTATGCTATACTGGATTAAAACAAAATTAAGAGGTTTATTATAAATAGATTTCTCACTTGGAAAAGGTAACTAATGATTCATGCCAAAAACAAGACCATGGTTAATTTATTCTTAGTGTAAACTAGGCCGCCCACAATTAATTTTTGGTATTTCATAATTGACCTAAATATTTTTGCAAGCTCTTTGTAAAAAATGGTTGGGTGAAAATAGTTTTGTTTCTAAGCCCATTGTAAAAGATTTTAGAAAAATGGATTTTGGGCTTAGTATTTGGGCCATGGGCCAAAGAATTTCTGATTTGTTTTTAAAAAAGTCTTATGTCCAAAGACCATCTTGAAAAATTTTAAAAATAGCTTGGTCTTTTGGACTTTGAGCTTACAATATACTTAGGTCATATTAGAAAAAGAACAAACCAAATAAGCCATGATTTAGACTAAGATAAACTAACCATAGTCAAACAACATGCATTTGGGATAAAACCTAAGGAAAGTAACTAGGCCAATTACATGAGCTTTAGTCTTTGGGTTAAAAGGCTTAGGTTCCCATAGTAAGTATATACCAAATGGTACGAGGCTATAAGTGGTTATGCCATGCTCAATCTCCATACCTTGAGTGAAAGTATGGTATCCCTTACATAACACAACACGGGTAACACGGGCATCCTAACTCACGCACACGATGCAATCTAATATGATGCAATGGATAATATCATTATAAAAAAGAATAGAATAATATAAAGACCAATGGAATCAACTTCTCTTATCCCCAGTGGAGTCGCCACTGTGAGCGGGGATTTTCGCCCCCACTCCCGGTGGAATGGTTCTTGCAACTTTGGCACTGTTTAGGCTCGGGGCCTTAGAGAACACGGACCTAAGTTTGTAGAAAATAGAGTCGCCACCCGGACGGGCCGGAAAAAAAAAGGGTGGATGGCTCGATTCCTAAGGAATCCCCAACCCCCTAATGGGTTTGGAAAGTTGGGTACATGTGGGGAAGGTGAGAAATGGCCCAGCACCCCCACAACGCCCGGATCATTGGAACCGGTCTCCTTTACAGGTCTTAATATTATAAAATTCTTAAATATAACAACAGTATCCATATTACACACAATAAAAAGAAAGCATCATTATATTAAAATCAAAGCAATGTCCAAACAAAACAAAACAAATAAATGGACACCCATTTGAAGATGGAAACATGCCCTTACATCACATTCCTAAATAGGACACCCACCGAAAGGTAGAAACATGTCCCTTACATAGGTTCTAAAATAGAAAAGCAAATTAAATTACATGATATTTAACTAATGAGGTATCCAACAAGTGGAAACATACCTCTTACAACATTTGGAAATCTAAATAAATTGATAAAAGTAAATAACTATTCAAAATAAATAAATCATTCATCAAAGGTATTAAATATCAATAGAAAGTAAACATCCATCCATGATAAATAAAATAAAACAAGCATTGAACTTAAATAAATTAAAGCATATCAAATATAGAATTGAATAAAGCAAATAAAAATCTAAATTATAGCTATTGTGAGTTTTTAAAGAAATTAAAATAGATTAAGGTTTTATGTTTTAAAAGGTTGATAAATCTCTTTGATTAACTAAATTAATATTTGAATTGTAAAATCATGAAACTAGGGTTTAGACACTTTAAAACATTTTTTATTTGTGGTTTATGGCTATTCATTGAATTATGGTTTCAAGCTTACTGTGTAAAATCAAATATTTGTGTTTATATGGTTTTTTAAAGTTTTAAAGGATTAGGGTTTAGAAAAAAAATTAAGGTTTAAGGTTTTAAGGAGGTTAGGGTTCACTATTTTTGGTTTTGGAGTTGAATTAGGGTTTTAGGATTTTTGAATTTAGGGTTTCGGGTAATGAGTTATTTTTAGGATTTGGAAAATCAATTGATAATTTTATGAACTTTTATGAAGATAAACAACACGATTCAAAATTTATAAAAGCAAAAAAGATGTTTTTAAGTCTTTTGGAAGGAAACAGAATACAAATTAAAGGTTTGATAATTTGGAAAGCAAATCTTAGTTTTGGGGTTTTAAAGAAATAAAACTAATATCTTTAAAATTTTAGAAAATAAAGCCACGATTTAAGATTTTTAAGCCTTAAAAAAAGTGAATTGAGGTCCTAAAATTTTTGAATTAAAAGAAACAAAGTGATGATTAAGCTACTGTGAAAAAAAAATAAAAGAAATTAAGAATTCAAACCTTATTTTGTAAGTTTCACCAAAAATTGCTTCTTAGATGAACAATGTCAAAGACAATCTTTTTTGCCTTTGAATTGCTTGAATTGTTTTTCTGCTCCCTCAAAAAATCAGCTTGATTTACTCCCTTTCCTACTCAATTTCGGATCAATTTTGTTCCAAGCTTCTGTCCACTTTTCTCTTTTTCGGCCTCCCCCCTCCTTTTTTTGTGTTGTTTAGTCTATATTTATAGAAGTTTTATATCCTTCATTCCTAATTATTCACGGCATCTTTATTGAATAAGAAAAGGAAACCGAAACATAATTGTATTAGGTTTCGGAAAATTTGCGTCGGAAAAATTTTGCTGGCGAAAAAAAACTACTGCGGAAAAATTGCGCTGGTAAAAAAAACTGCTCAGCTGCCCTCCGAATGGGCCCGTAGCACACGTGGAATCGGCCCTTAGGCCATTTCGCCTGCAGGAGAAATGCCAACGGGCTCGTTCTTACTTTCGGCGACGATTTTTTCGTCGCCAATTTTTTTTTTTTGAATTTTTATTCATTTCACCATTTTTTTTACTAAAATAAATATTAAAATTAATTAAGATACCATAAAAATTATTTTGGACTAACTAAAATATATCGGATAACACAAAAATTATTTTGGACTAATTAAAATATATTGGACCGGATCGAGTTAAAAATTAAGGGTCTACAATTGGTTTTCAAGTTTAGTAATTCAATGACTCCATAAGGAAATGTTTGAACTACTTGAAATGGTCCACTCTAAACGAAACTTTAATTGTTTGGGAAACAACTACAGCCTTGAATTGAACAAGAGAACTTTCATTCTTTGTTCAAAGGTTCTTCTAAGGATCATTCTTTCATGTATAGCTTTCATTTTTTCCTTTTAGATCCTTGCACTCTCATAAGCCTCATTCCTAAGCTCATTAAGCTCAGAGATTTGAAACATCCTTTGCACTTTTTCTCCACCCAAGTCCATATTTGTGGCCTTTACTGCCCAATAAGCTTTATGCTCTAATTCCACCGGTAGGTGGCAAGCCTTGCCAAAGACCAATCTATACGAACTCATTCCCGATGGTGTTTTGAAAGCCATTTGATAAGCCTACAATGCTTTCGAAAGTCAGATTGACCAGTCCTTTCTTGTCATGCTCACTGTCTTCTCCAAGATTCCTTAATTTGCTTGTTGGATATCTCAGCTTGTCCGGACGTTTGGGAGTAATATGGGGTTGCCACCTTGTGTCGGATGCCCATCTTGGTCATAAACTTTTCAAACCAATTGTTGCAAAAATGGCTTCCTCCATCACTCATGATTGCCTTTGGGGTCCCAAACCTACTTAAAATATTTTTCGTCAAGAATTTCAACACAACATTAGCATCATTAGTCCTAGTAGGGAAAGCCTCAACCCACTTGGACACATAATCCACTGCAAGAAGGATATATTCAAAACTAGATGACTTGGGAAATGGCCCCATGAAGTTTATTCCCCACACATCAAAAATTTTTACCACAATAAAAATATTGAGAGGCATTTCATTCCTTTTGCTAATGTTCCCTACTCTTTGAAATGTATCACATCTTATACAAAAATTGTAAGCATCCTTGAAAAAAGTGGTCAAATACAAACTGCTTTGTAGAACCTTCTCGATATTTTTTTTCCTCCAAAATGCTCTCCACAATACATGTTGTGAAAAAATTGTAGCACTTGTAATTGCTCTTCTTCAAGCACACATCTTCTGATAATTTCTTCCCTGCAAATTCTAAACAAATATGGCTCATCCTAAAAATAGTACTTATAGGAATGTAGGAACCTCTTCTTTGCTTGAAAATTCAAATCTTTTCTCACAACACCATAAGAAAGATAATTAGAAATATCGGCATACCATGGTGCTTGAGTTAAAGTGAACAAGTGTTCATCCAAAAAAATTTTTAAAACACTTTCACAAGAAATTTTTGTATCATCATCATGAGAGTTCAATCTAGAAAGATGGTCAGCTACTACATTTTCACTTCCTTTCCTACCTTTGATTTCAACATCAAATTCTTACAACATCAAAACCCATCTAAGGAGCCTAGGTTTAGCTTATGGTTTAGTCAATAGGTATTTCAAGGCTGTGTGGTCTGAAAACACTATGACCTTGGAACCTATCAAGTAAGATCTAAATTTGTCGAGTGCAAATACCACAGTTAACATTTCCCTTTCAGTGGTGGTGTAATTTACTTGTATATCATTTAAAGATAAACTTGCATAATAAATTACACACATCAATTTATTCACTTTTTGGCCCAAAACGGATCCAATAGCATAATTCGATACATCACACATGATTTCAAAAGGTAAGTCCCAATTAGGGGCAACAATTATAGGGGTAGAAGTTAATTTTTCTTTTAAGATTTTAAATGTTTCTAAGCACTTTTCATCCAAAATAAATGGGACATCTTTTCCAAGTAAATTGCATAAAGGACATGAAATTTTAGAAAAGTCTTTTATGAACCTCCTATGGAATGCAGCATGTCCCAAAAAACTTCTTATCCCCTTAACAAATGTGGGCGGTAGTAGATTCATGATTTAAATCAACCTTAGCTTTGTCTACCAAAATCCCCTTATGTGAAACAACATGTCCCAAAATAATGCCATGATCAACCATAAAGTTACTCTTTTCCTAACTCAAAGTTAGATTACATTCAATACATCTTTCTAGTACAAGAGTCAACTTATGCAAACAATCGTCAAATGAATTACCAAAAATAGAGAAGTGATCCATAAATACCTTAATGCACTTGTCCAACATATCGAAAAAAATGGAAAGTATACATCTTTGAAATGCTCCTGGCGCATTGCAAAGTCTGAATGGCATTCTCCGAAAGGCAAATGTCCCGAAGGGGCAAGTGAAAGTTGTCTTTGGTTGATCCTCTGGTGCTATTGGGACTTGGTAGTAACCTGAAAGACCATCAAGAAAATAGTAAAAAGCATGTCCAGATAATCTATGAAGCATTTGGCCAATAAATGGTAAGGGAAAGTGATCTTTCTTAGTGACATAATTTAATTTCCTATAATCTATGCACATTCGACACCCTGTTTGAGTTCGTATAGGTACCAATTCTCCCTTCTCATTGTGAACTACAGTTAACCCAGCTTTCTTTGGTACCAAATGTACAGGACTAACCCACTAGTTATCAGCTATTGGGTAGATAATCCCTCATCTTGAGCCTCCTTTGAGCTACTCTAATCGGTTTAGTCCCCCTCTTCCAAAACTATATTATGCATACACATAGAGGGACTAATTTTCTTGATATCACTCAACCCCTAACCAATGGCTCTTTTGAATTTTTTTAATATTCTCACAAGTTTATATTCATCATCTCTTGAATAGACTTATTGAATTGTATATTAATGAGATAGCCAGGCTTCACAGAGTGTTGATGTCTATTATTTCATATCGAGATCCATGCCTTACTTTGAGATTTTGGGAAAGTTTTCAAAAAGCTTTGGGTACTCGACTTCATTTCAGTGCTGCATTTCATCCCCAGACCAATGGTCAATAAGAAAGGGTGATATAGGTGCTTGAAGATATGCTAAGAAGTTGTATAATTGAGTTTAAAGGTAGTTGGGACAGACATTTGCCTTTAGTGGAATTTGCTTATAATAACGGTTACCAAACGAGTATCGGCATGGCACCATATGAAGCACTATATGAAAAAATGTTGAACTCCACTTTGTTGGACATAATTAAATTAGAGCAAGCTTGTGGGACCTGATCTTGTCAGGCAAACTGAGGATAAAGTAAAGATTATAAAGAATCAGTTGAAGGTTACAATGGATAGGCAAAAATCTTATGCAGACTTGAAGCGGCAAGATATTGAGTATAATGTGGGAGATAGGATATTCTTAAAAGCATCTCCATGGAAAAAGTTCTCCATTTTGGAAAGAGAGGGAAACTAAGTAGGTTTATTGGACCATATGAAGTACTTGAGCATATGGGTCTAGTAGCCTATCGACTAGCTTTACCTCCAAAACTAGCAAATATTCATTATGTATTCCATGTGTCGATGCTTAGAAGATATAGATCAGATCCTTCGCATGTGATACAAGCAGTGTCTATTGAGGTCCAGCCAGATTTGAGTTATGAAGAAGAAGCAGTTGCTATTTTGGCTCGTGAGATAAAGGAGTTACGAAATAAACGTATTCCTTTAGTAAAAGTATTGTGGCAGAATCATTCGACTAAGGAAGCCACATGGGAAAGTGAGGCAATGATGAAACAACAATATCCTCAATTATTTCAAACATCCAAGATAGGTAAATTTCAAAGACGAAATTTCTTAAGAAGGGGAGAATTTTGATGTTTGAAATTTTTAAATAGTAATTTTCTGTTAACCATTGATAATGGATTGTGTATAGTGATGAAAGTGGCTTGGGTAATTGAAATAATTGGGAAAGTAGGATGAATCATGCTTTAAAAAAAATAGAAAATTTGATCCAGGTATGGACAAAATTGGTATCTCTAAAAAAGAATCTTAAAGTGATAGAAATTTATGAAAATGCCCTTAACTCTATAAGTGAATTTTAACGAGTTAGACTATGAAATATAAATTGTAGGACTTTAAATTAACTAAAGAAATTATTTTATGGTTTTGCGAAACTCAAAATAGGATTAGAATTAAATTTAAAGAAGTGAGTGAACCAAAGCTATAATAAGCACACCTTATCCAACCAAAACCCTAGACACTACATAAAGAGGAGCTTAGAAATTTCTCCTCCCTTCTACCACCATCTTCACGCAAAACACCTCTTCACCATCACCATCTCTCTCTTTTCTTATATATTCTTCCATTACCATACATTAAAACATGAAGATCTTTAATTATAACTCCAAATTTAAATAGAAATCCACTAGTTTAAGAGAAGAATCAATAAGATTATCACCAAAAATCAAAAAGGGGTAAAGAGAAAAGAGAAAGAGAGGAGTTCTTGAAAGAGGTATGTGCTTGTGTATGAGTAATTTGTAAATAGTTGGTTTTCTTTGAATTATAATGCTTGAATATGTTAATTGGATCATTTTAATTGAGTTATTTGCTAAAGAATTGAATAAATGATATGTTGTGCAAGGAAAGATGGAAGAACCTCTATATGATTTTACTTTAATTTTGTAAGAAATAAGTGTGATGATATTTTTTTTTGTTAAAGAGTGATGATTATGGAGTGTTGATAACTATATTTATTACTAAAGATTTGATTAATTGAGAATTGAGTAAAGTGTTTAATTTGGATTCTTTTTATTTGAAAGTTTAGTTTTTGGTTCATTTTTATCATGGTTATTAAATGTGTTTAGCTTGTTTTAACTTACAATGCAAGTTGGAACAATTTTGGCTCACAAAAAAGTAAATTTATAAGTTTGGCAGATGCTGAAAAATCTACACGGGTGTGTGGCTTTAATGCACATGGCCATGTGAATTATTCAGCTTTTATAATCCTACTTTCATTAACATTTGGTACACACTGGCATGTAGACTTCTTAGGCACATCCATGTCCACTCTGTAACCCTAATTTTCTTCATTTTCAACCCCAAAACACTTCATTTCTTATGTTAATATAATTTTCTTGTTCAATTAACATTTATAACATAATTATTACTTAAAAATATGCAAGTTTGTCAAATTAAAGGTTAAAATTTTGAAAATGTCTACAAGTTAGTTTGCAAAGAAGCCTTGGAATTTTGTAAATATTAGATAAGGATTATAGTATCAATTTATTGACATGATATGTAATTAAATGTTATTAGAGGTGAATAAGTAATAAATTTCCCAAACCATATTGATGTTGGACCTAGCTTAGGGTTGAATGGCTAGCCAGAGGGTGAATATCCATAGTGAAAGTGGGCACTTCATGCCATTAGTGGACACATCATGTCACCGATGATAGTGGGCATATTTGCCAAAAGTGAATACACTTGACAGTAGACCTTTGGCCATAATTTTTATATTAGGCATTAAATTGCCGACAGTGACCCATTTTCTGAATCTAAGGTCTAAATTCAGTGTGTATGGGCAAAGTAAAAGAATTTCATATGATATGAACAATATGACTTGTGACTGATTTATTAAAATTATTGAACATTGAGTTTTCTTGTGTTGAGTTTATTGAATATATAAATTTATCAAATTTCTATTAAAGTACCAAAGTGATGATTTTATTATTTTTCATGAATAATAATTCAAAGTTATCTTTCTTAATATTTTCTTGCATATTATGAATACACAAGTACCACTAAGCTTTGCTTAGCGTGTTAGATTTATTTCTAATGCGCAGATCAAACGAGACGAGAAGAACCCGTTAAGTGAGATTTATAAAGAACCAAATCAACTACATCACAAAAAGGTCTTCTAAGAAATATTCTGTATAAAGAGTTTTAGACTATTCGCATGGCGAAGATAGATATTTTAAATGATAGTTGTATAAGTTTATGGGTAGTATGTTATATATATATATATATATATGTATGGGTGTATGTCTAGTTTTTGTGGACTAGCATGAGTGTTTTGTAAATTACAATAATTTCAAGTATGTATATATATTATGTATGTTCATATTAATTTATGTTGAGGTTTTGCTTGGATTTGCATGCTGTAATAGAAATGGATGGTTTGAGGAATAAATGTATTAAAAATTTAAAAAATGGAAATTTTCTTTGAAAGGCATATTTAAAATAAAATACATGGGCATGTCAGCCTTGGTTGACACGGGCCTGTTCCTGTCTTAAGTAAGAAAATACTTTTCAAGTTCTATCAAATTGAGTATTTTGTCAACATCTCTTTATAATCAAGTGTATGAACTATTTAGGGGTGTTACATCTTTGTTGTATCATTTATCAAAGGATAACGAGTTAACTAGTTCTGATTTTCCCTATTGCCATTGTGATTTGAAAGAAGTTTGAGGAGTAGAGACAAAGGAGTAGAAGAATGAAGTATTGGACAATTAGTTTATTTATTATGTTAGGGTGTTTATTTTTTTTATTAGTTTGAGGAAATGGTGATTATGGATTCCTATTTTGTTTTTCTCTTGGTTAAGATTGTAGAACATAGGGAAATACTTTTGCAATTGCTTAAAGATCCATCATTTTGTCCAAGTTTACTGTTATGTTCACCTCACTACTTCAATATTTTGAATGAGAAATGGAAATTTCATTTCACTTAATACATTTTGTTACTTGAGGTTGGATTTGTTTGAGTATTCAGTTTTTTTAATTGAATGTGTTTGATAATTTATTGGCTTTATTATGTTGCATTGTTATTGAATGTGCATGTTGTTGAGTCATTTGGTGGCTTTATTATTTTGTTGGTTTTCACTTGTTGGTTACGTATGGTTTGGTGGAAATATTGAGTGATGGTTGCTTTTGGTTTTATGAAATTGAAAGAAATTTGTTGTTAGGATTGAATGGAAATTGCCGGTGGGAATAAGAAAATTATTGTTGTGATTGAAAGGAAATAACTTGGTTGATTGTTTTGAAACTCATTATTGTCATTTCTTGTTGTTGACATTGCTTTATTATAAAACAATTGATGTTTTCGGAATAGCAACTGATGTTAAACCTTTTGGTTTTAGTTTTGGAATGAAAACACATGTGCAGAAGCAGTTGTTGTACATATTACTTCAGTATGAGCTGCTGCTGCTAATGCACTATGATAATGCAAGTCTTGTTCCTTAAAGTGTGATTGTTTTAATTGAATGTGTTTAATAGTTTATTGGCTTTATTATGTTGCTAAATGTCCATGCTGTTGAGTAATTTAGTGGCTTGATTATTTTGTTGGTTTTCAATTATTAGTTATGTACGCTTTGGCGGAAATGTATTGAATATTGGTTGCTTTTAGTTTTATAGGTGATAGAGTGAAAATATAATCATTATTTTATGCAATTTTAACTCTGATTTTTAACTATTCTCCAATTGAATTTGATGTGTTTGATTATTTGAGTTAGAATTACACTTTTTGAGCATGGAAGACAAGACTAAAGGTTTTTAATGATTAGTGAGGCAAAACTCAAGAAAAGCAAGAAAAAATGGAGGCAAAACACATGCCGCGACCGTGGCCTCCCAAGAGCCACTACCGTGGGTTCCATTTCCCCACTGCCCGAGCCAAGAAAAAGAAGAAAATAAGTTTGGCAACCTCATTTTGAAAGCCACGACCGTGGCAATCCAAAGGCCACAACCGTGGCCCATTAGACCAACCTTGGTAGCTGAAAAGTTTGACGAAACAATCAGAGTTCACACATGCCACGACAGTGGCACTCCAAAAGCCACGACCGTGGCCCTTATTTTATGATTTGTGAGCTGCAAATGTTGAAGATGAACTCACCAACCAAGTCTTGTTTAAACCTTTTTCAGTTTTTCTCCACTAAAGAAGTCTCCGAGCACTCTATATAAACACATTTCCTCCAAGGATTCAAAGGGGGGCAGGAATTAATAGGATATACAAGAGATTAGATTAGATTCATCCAAATAAATTTAGTTTAGAAGTGTGAAATTCTGCTTCAAGGAGGAGCTCAAGATCCAAGTCAAGATCTTCTTCAATGAAATAGAGTTTGATATTTCTTGTTCCTTTTAATTATGTTTTCATTTACCATTTTGAATATTTGTAATGTTTTTATTTCAATAATGAAGAATTAATCCTTTTTAGGGTTGGTCCCTTTAATTGAATTTATCATGGAGTTATAAATGTCTATTTGGTTAATTTAGTTATCCTTTGATTATTTTGTTGTCTTTAATCTTAATGCTTTGATTATTTGGCCAATGATTAATTGATTTGAGATGTTGTGTGATGGATCGAGAGTGGAAGCATGACATTAGTCCAATGAGATAATAATCTTAAGTAAGTTTCTCACTTAGAGATAAGGTTAAACCCGTAAGAGGTTGATTCAAGATTCTCATGAAACTTAATGAATTGATTTAATTACTTATGATCACGAGAGTACACGTAAGGATTAAAGTCGATGTTAGTTCTAGTACTTGAGAGAGACTTTAGCTTAATTTAGGAGAATCCAACCATTAATCAAAGGAAGACTGAATTAAATCGATACCTTAGAAAATCCATGATAAATCAATAAAGGTGACTAAACCCTAAGCCTTAAATTATTAGAAATTTATTCTTGATTCATTGTCATTTTAGCTAGTTAAATTATAAAATTAAATTTGATTGTCCAAATATTAATCAGTTTAATTGTTTGGTACTTAGAATTAACCTCCTTGTGGGAATGATACTCTACTCATCATTATATTACTTGTTAACGATCTGTGCACTTGCAGATAGTGAGGCCGAGGCCGTGACAATAGGGTTATTGCTTTGTACTGGGATTGAAAGGAAACTGCTGCTGGGATTGAAAGCAATTTGTTGCTAGGATTGAATGGAAATTGTTGCTGGGATTATGTTGTGATTGAAAGGAAATAACTTGGTTGTTTGTTTTCAAACTCATTGTTGTCATTTCTTGTTACTAACATTGCTTTATTATAAAACAGCTAATGGTTTTGGAATAACAGCTAATATTGAACTTTTTTATTTTAGTTTTGGAATGAAAATGCATGTGCGGAAGCAACTATTGTATATATTGCTTCAGCAATAGCTGCTACTACTAATGCACTTTGAAAATACAGGTCTTGTTCCTGTGAAGTGCGATGGTGCTTAGACAATCAAAAAATCATCCAAAAACATCAATAATATATGAATTCCATTCCACAACAATTAGTTCATACAAAAGTTGAAATCAAATTGTTCCTATATAATTTGGAATTCCATAAAATGAAATTGTTCATATATAACTTGAAATAACATTAACTTATATTTATCTTGTCAACTAGCAAAAAGTGTTGTCAATTCTTGGAAACAACTAAAATTACTATAACTTATATTCATGCTACATCACAAAAAAAAAAAAAAAACAATTGACTTATTCCTTTCAATTTCTACTGTCTTGGGTCTCAGAAGGTTGCTTACCTTTCAAACTTAGGGCATGTTATCTTGTAATCCTTTGATTTTTTTTACTTGTTCCTGTCACATACAATAACCTTTAAATTTTCTACTTATTAACCAAAAAATCATTAATTGAAATAACCCAACTACAAATTACCAACAACATCAAAAACCATACAAATAGACATCATGTAGCTAACAAAAATGCTAAAAAATTACAAACATTTAAAAATCAAAAAGTAGATTTTCTTCGATGATGGAGTTACTGTTCTGTACCCAATCAAAGAAATGAATTTGAAAGCTCCAATTGTTTAAACTGAAAATAATCAACTCTTGATCAGATTTTGAAAGCCATGCAACTCAATCAAATTGATTTTTGAGGGAAAATTTAAGCTTTCAGTTAGATTGGGTTTCTGAAATTCAAAGAATAAGGACATCAGGTCAATGAATTTGATTTATTTGATACAATGAACCAAGTGTTTCTACTTGAAAAGGGGTGATTAGCGTATAAAATACATGCTCAGTAGTGAGCCAACAAATATTTGAGCAAAGGGTTTATTAATACCACTTTTTGAATTTATAGGTATGTAATAGGACATTCGCAAAGTACAATGTGCTAATAGGTTTTTTTTTATAAGTACAAATATATAATTATGCATTAAACCTTTTTTATAGTTATGGTTAATTATCTTTAGAGAAATTTAAAAAATCTGGAAAAAGGTAAAAAAATTTAGTACTTCTATAAATAACAAAAATATCCCTTGTAAAAAAAGAAAAAATTAATAAAAATTGGCAGGGGTGTAATTTTCCCAAAATACTGTAGTTTAAAAGTGCTCACCCAACCCGATGATCCAATTAACCCCATTGAATTGGCCCGAGTTTTAAAAAAACTAGATTAGATTTTGTTTGTGAGTGGAGATTTTTACCCCCACTTTCAATACAATGGTTCTTGTGACTTCGGCACTATTAAGTTCAGGATCTTAGAGAATTGAATCTAAACCTTAAAAATTGGAGTTGCCACCTGGATGAGCCTCGAAGTAAATTAGAAAGGGTGAAAAACTTGATTCCTAGGGAATCTCTAACTTCTATTGGGTTCAGAAAGTTAAGTATACAAAGGAAAGGTAAGAAATTGCCTAGCACTCTCAATACACCCGGTTCGTTGAAATCGACCTCCTTTTCAAGTCTTAATATTATATTATTTTTAAATTATTATAACATTATTCATATTACAAATATTTTTTAAAATAAAAGAAAAACACATTTTTTGGCCCCCTGAATTTTATGTGTTTAACGCATTAAGCTCCTGAAGTTTTATTTGGTGATATTGAGCCCTTCAACTATACTAGTTGATGATATTGAGCCCTTTTTTTATAGAAGTTAAATGCGTATTTTCAATTGCCGTCAAAATCGTGTGGCTGCTGAAGCAAAACAGTGTGTTTTGATGAAGAATTAAGGAATAATACATTTTTTGGCTCCTGAATTTTTATGTGTTTTGTGCATTAAGCCTCTGAACTTTTATTAGGAAACATTGAACCTATCGATTGACAGCGCAGTAAAATTACGCGTTTAACTGCTATCATAAAGAGTCTCAATGTCACAAACTCGTATAGTTGAGAAGCTCAATGTCACCAAATAAAAATTTAGAGGCTCAATGCACAAAACACATAAAGTTCAGGGGCCAAAAAGTGTCTTATTCCTAAGATAAATATAAACATTTATCATCATTCATCATTTTAAAGATATACAATTCATACACAAATGAAATAGGTACCCACACTTGTGAAAACAAATCTTTATAAAGGTTTGGAATCCATAAAATAATAAATAGAATAAAATAAAAAAGGCCCCACAATATGGAAACATGTCTTTTACATTAATCTCATAAATAAAATTAATCCCATAATAATAAAAACAACCATCATGAGAAAACATATAAAGATAAAATTTTAACATCTAAATCATAAATAAATGAACAATTAACATTAAAATGCTACATCAAAATTAAACATTTCAACATTATTGTGAAATTAACAAAGCATTGTAATAAAAATAAAATTAATTTTAAAAGTTAAATTTGATAATTAACTTGCTCAAAATTTTCATTCATACTACCAAAATCTTAATTTTAAAGAGAGCCAAAGAAAATATGTTGAACTCGCCTTGAGTAATGACAAACTACCATTACTTAGACTGGTTTTTAAGAACTACTTATAATTAATTTTCATCCATTTTATTAGTCATTCACGGCCCAAAAAAAATACAAAATCACAACATCATAATCATATAACTCTAATTATCTTTAGAAACATAAAGCATGTTCTCCAACAAATAAAGTTAGAATAAACATACCACATAATTTTATGAAATTAATAGGCATGCCAAAAACCTAGTGACGATTTTTTATATTTTTACTAATCTCAACAAAATACTAAACATTTAATCTAGGCAATCTTGTTTGATTAAATAGTCAGGATTATCACAACAATATACAAGGAATAAGAAATTATATCGACGTTATAAGCTCCTTCAAGTTCTAGCTTTGATTCGGTAAAGCTCAAACTTTGCCTTTCGTAATAGTACACCCCCTTTGCAATTCTGGTCTAAAAGTCTACTTTTGCACCCTTGAAATTTGGATCCTCCAGTAGTTCTCTTTTACTGTTGGATTTCTTTTAGTCTTTATTTGTGTTTCTTCTTATTTTTTGCCTTCTTTTTATTTTGTATCTCTCTTTTGTCTCTTTTATTTTTATGTTCCTCACTTTTATTATTTTTTTCAAACTTTTCCTATTATTTTTAGAAAATTTTTATTTTAAATTTAAAAAATTGATTTTCCATCAAAACTGACAGATTCTCATTTAAAATTCAAAATAAAATTTACGTAAAAATTTTAATCGAAGGGTGGTATGGACTATGAAGAACAAACAAGTAGATACAAAGGCTTTTATGAATTTTGCTCAAGCTAAAGAGTTTGCAAGTAACACAACACATATTGGTCCTAAGACTAATTTTTGTTATTATTGGATTATTGACAGTGGAGTTAATCACATTTGTGCATATGTGAGGTTGTTTAGTAGCATATTACCTTTAACCCATTCTATTAAAGTTCATCTTCCAAATGGCAGTAAGATTGACATTTATCTCACTAGCACCATAATCCTACACTCACAATTAAAACTTATAAATGTTCTATACATACCAACCTTCATCCATAATCTCATTTCTGTTGCAAGGCTAATTGAACAAAGTTAATTAAGATTGACAATTTTTCCTAATTTTGTGTTACAAGATCGAAAGAATGTCACATAGTTGGTTACTAGAAGAGTAGTGGGCAATCTATATCTTTTAAATGCAGGTTCGTTCAATATTCATTGTAATAAACATAATCAAACTCCACCTACTACTATCTTTCAACAATATTGCATGAATAACACTATAACAACCTCAGTGCACACTTGGCAAATCAGGTTGGGGCATCCATCTATTATTGTTTTAAGCCATTTGCAATTTCTTAATAAAATATCAACTTGTATTTCATGTTAGATATGTCTAATAACTAAGAAATCTAGAACACTTTTTCCTATTAACAATTTAAGATTAGATAAACATTTTACTATCATACATGCTGACATATGGTGGCCTAATACATAACCTACTATTTATGGAGCTTATTACTTACTTATATTTGTGATGAGTTTTCAAGAGCTATTTGGACTTATCTTATGCACCATAAAACATAGACAATACCATTGCTCACCAATTTTTTTAAACTAACAGAAACACAATTTAATACCAAAATAAAGACTCTAAGAATAAACAATGGGGCTTAGTTTTGAGGAAATCGGTGCCAAATACTTTTTTTCCCTTTGGAACCCTACACCAAAAATCTTGTACCTATACCCCCCTCAAAAAAATGGGATTATTGAGTATAAACACAGACATATCTTGTCAGTTATTAGGGCCCTATTATTTGAATCTAATCTTCCCAATCAGTTTTAGGGACAGACATACTATATACCTTATTAATATATTCCCCACTACCATTCTAAAATGGAAGAGTCCTTTTGAATTGCTATTCAAGAAAACTTCTTATTACTCTAAGCTTTGGTTACTTGGCCTTTGCAAAGAACAACCTTCTATAAAAATCAAAACTAGACTCTAAAGTCATTAGAAGCATTTACATAGGTCATTCTAGTGGGCAAAAAGATTTTATGTTATTTGACATTCAAAATCAGTTAGTTTTTCCCTCTAGAGATGTAAAATTTTTTGAAGATGACTTTCCCTATAAACTTAGTCCAGCTCCTCATCCCACTACTCATTCATTACAACCACCCCCCCCCCCCCCCCCCCCCCCCCAACTAGTTACCGAAGACACAAATTCCCTTTTTCCAACTACTCAACACAATTTCACACCAAATCCATTAAAATATATAATTACATTACCTACACCCCCTATATTACCCATTGCACATTCCTCATTGCTTGATATTCATCAATTAAACACAAACACAACTCAACCAACACAAACTAGTGTTCTTTCTCTATTCAAAATAGAAAAAGCATAAGAAACATTAAACCACTAGTTTGACTAAATGACTATGAAGCTAAGTTTTCCACAACTAATGCTACTACTCATTTCACATATTCGCATCTATGTTTTTAGCTAAATTACCATCTATTTAGGAACAAATAACATATAAAGAGGTAGCTAATCAACAAGAATGGGTTAAAGCCATAGACGAAGAAATTTTAGCCTTGGAGAAAAATGAAACATGGCAAATTACTAATCTTCTTTAAGGCCAAGTAACCTATAGGCTCGAAATGGTTGTTTAAATCGATGGGTCTGTGGATCACTACAAATCTAGGCTTGTAGCCAAAGGTTATAATCAAATAAAGGGTGTTGATTTTAATGAGAGTTTCTCACCTGTTGCAAAGCAATTTACAGTCAGGTTGATATTTACTCTAGCTACCATAGAGTCTTGACCTCTACACCAACTTGATATCAACAACGCTTTTCTCCAAAGATTCCTGGATGAGGAAGTCTACATGTGGCCTCTAAAAGGCTATCATAAGGCAAAAGAAGGTTAGGTCTGCAAATTAACTCAATCCCTTTATGGTCTGAATAAGGCTTCGAGGCAATGGAATCTTGAATTCTCTAAAAAGCTCCAAAATATGGTTTCCTTTGGTCAACCCATGATCACTACCTTTTCACTCTTACAACAATCTCTTATTTCATGGCTCTTGTGAAGCACGTTGATGATGTACTTATAACTAGTAATTCAAAGAAAGCCATTTCCACAATCAAAGAGTATCTGCATAAAGAATTCTCAATTAAGGATATAGGCCATTGCAAAAAAAAAAATTTAGAGATCGAAATTGAAGATCAAGAATTGGTTTATTTATCAATCAACGAAAGTATATTGTAGGCATGATCAAAGATACTGGATTAGAAAATTGCGAAGCAGTAGCCACTTTACTCGCCAAAGGCACTAGTTTATCTAAACACGAAGGAGTATTATTAGTAGACCTACAAGCTTATCATTGATTGGTTGGGAGAATTCTATATGTTGGATTCACTAGACCATATGTCACATTTGTTGTATAATAGCTCGGTCAATTTGTACATTCATCAAGAGAACCACATTGCTAGAGTGCTCTTCATGTTCTCAAGTGCCTTGAATGTAATTCTAGTTGAGGTCTCTTTCACCCCAAATCAAGTACGTTATCATTGCGAGCTTTCAATAATGTTGATTAGGCTGTGTACAAAGACACCAAATGCTTCGTTACTGGTTTTTGCATCTTCCTTGGTGATTCTCTGGTTTCATGGAAAACCAAAAAGTAGAGTAGTGTTGCAGAGTACCAAAGCATAGCCAACACGGTTTGTGAATTTAGTGGATCAGCTATCTTCTCCATGATCTTCGATTAGATGTCAAGCTGCCAATTCCTCTATGGTGTGACAACCAGGCAGCCATTCAAATCACAATATACCCTATTTTCCATGATTGAATGAAACACTTGGACATTAATTGTCACCTCGTCCTTGAAAAAAATACAAAGATGTTCTCATTGCTTCTCAACACATCTCTTTTGCTCCTCAACTCATTGATTTCTTTACTAAGCCACTCCCAACTCCACTCTTTGATCATTTCTATCTCAAGTTAGGTTTGATGAATTCTTCACCAAATACCAACTTGAGGAAGGATGAAGAATATAGCCATTATAAATTATGCAAACATTTCATATCAAAGTGCTGCGTTTCACATTAAAACACATTAGCACATAAAAAAATATTCTAGCTCAAAATGCAAGTTTTTCACTTAAGAGCTATATGCAGCATTTTGGTTAGATATCTATCAAACTTCTGCTTAAGCTTTCTTCTTCCTCTTCTTTCCTTGTTTTAGTTATTAAGCAGCTATTAGTTAGTAGTAGTTATAACAGATTTGTATTCTAGAAGCTTGTAAATTAGTGTATATATTAATTGTAACTGCAACAAACTGCACGAGTTGAATCAAAATTTGTTTCACTTCTATTTTCTATAGTTCATTCACATTTAATATGGTATAAAAGTTAATATCAAAGAAATGTGCGAGGTCCATTCACATTTAATATGATATCAGAACTAAGGTTTATTCTCTTATATGCATGGCTTAACAAGATACCCGAAAAGCTCCATGTATATAACTACCCAATCAAACACCAATGGTTCCACCCAAAGTACACATGAATATAGGTGATAATTGCATTGATTTATATTGGAAAATTTTAACACGATAGATGGTATAATTAATATGTTTAGACTTACAATTTTGTTTAGCATTATTTTTTTTTTCAAGGATCGCAGCCGCCGGCCCGAGTTACACCCCAATTAATGTATGTGAATGGCTAATATCACAAGTATCATATCTCAGCCAATGACTAAAACCCGGATAACTTGCATCAATTCTATAACAATCTTTGGGAAATTTTGTAGCCTACCCAGCGAGAAAATAAGGAATAAATCATGGTTCATTTATTAATATGTAAATGTTTATTTCTGATTAATTCTTATATGTATAATTATTACTACCTCCATTTCATTAACATAGAAAAAGTAAGATGGACACAAAAATTAAAGAAATTTTACTTTTTTCATCTCTATTGACTTAAATACCCCTAAAAAAATATCCCTCAAATTAAACTTTTAAGATAAGGGTATAAATGGTATTTTGCCTCATTTCACTCCCCAAAATTTACCTAAAATAGCATATTTTCTATATAAAAGATACACAAAAAAAGAAAATTTTTCCTGTATTAATGAAACGGAGGGAGTATAAGTTTGTGATAGATAGCGGTATGTTGTGATGATATGTATAGTTTACCATATATAATATGTAATTATATACTTTCATGGACATTACACATCACTTTTCAATAACTTACCGTATTATTTTGAATGATTAATCATTTGTTTAATTGCTTTAGTTGCTATATATTGTCGGTGTTAGTAGTTTCGGCTTTTAACTTTCACCTGACATCCGTCTTCGTTATAACAAAATGGTTTTCTGAATAAAAAAAAGTCCACTCATCAATGAATTTGGAATTGGATCAGCACAAGCTATACGAATGAGTTATGTTAGCGTTTGAGAATAAAATAGCGATCAACAAGACAATAGTAGAAGGAAAGGAAAGATTAAAACCAAGACGATTATTGCTTTTGTAATACCAGAATAATTTTTACGATCAATTATTCTACTCAAATTATTATGCACGTAGAGGAATAAATTTACATATTAGGAAGTATAAAATATTATATAATTAAAATAACATATTAGAAAAAATACGACTTTATCCTAATCAACGCCAAAAAAACACTCTTTTTTTTATTAAAATAAAATAGCATCTAATGGAGAAATACCTTTTCTTAGCATTTATAGGGTTAGGCACTTTAAGCTTTTAGAGACTGACCATTTCATGTATTTGGGTCCAAATTTGTTGTTTAAAGCAAAACATTCTTAGAAAATTTTATATACATGTAAATAGGGCATCTTGCTCTTCATTGAGCTGAAAGCCTGAAATGCAAATTCTTTAATTAACAAAATAAAAGATAAACAAAATTTTTATCCAAAGAGGTAAACAAGCACGAGAACTTTGTTCTTCACTCTCGAGTTCCTCCATGGATTGCAGTTGGGCATATCAAAAATTAAGTTTTCTGTTTTGTTTCTTTCTCATGCGCTTTTGAAGCTTTCTGACCAAATCTTTTAGTACTGTATTTGCTGCTTTCATACAGACAGAACGGAGAAGGGTCAATAGAAAATCCAACAACGGCCTTCATCTTTTTTAAGGGTTTCATGATTCCATCTCCAGGAACTAAAACAACCAGACATCAATACGAAGACTAGGCCATACCTTGTGTGATACGGATGGAGAAATTTTATTCAAAGCTTGCTCGAAATGAGCAGTCTGAATCGTGCATGGGCTCTCATCAGAACAGCTCTTTCTTTTTGCCTCAACTAGAGCAGACATTGCAGCTTCATCCATCTGTTGGAATTAAAAATACTAACAAACTCAGCCTCCAATAGATAAATGTACATGAAAAGTAATATAGCTCTGAAATCAGTCATGAATATATATAAACATAGAAACTCTCATCTCCACGCTAAAATTTTTCACAGGATTGGTTCAACCCTGCAACATATACAAAATAAATTGATAAGAAGATAGACAAACCAGCTTCTTAAGATCAGCTCCTGTTAAATTTTCACAAGCTTCCATCTGCCCAATGGCACTCAGATCAACACTGGGATCAATAGGCTTTCCCTTTGCAAGAGCTTTTAGGATTAATCCACGATCATCTGAACTAGGTAGAGGGAACATGAAGAAGTTTCCCAAACCTACCAGGCCACAAGATAGCAGGGTCCATTACCTCTGGTCTGCCACCAGAAAAAACAGCTTGATTACAAGAGACGGACAGGCAGGCAGGCAGGCAGACAGAAACAGGGTAATAAGTTGTAACTGTTAGTGGCACCAATGATAAAAACACCTGGCCGCTGATCTGCGCCATCTAACTCTAGAAGTAGCTGCAATTGCAAGAATGAAATTATTCCATTAATGTTGGAAAATAGTTGTTAAATGTGTATTATAAGAGAGCAACATTATTGTGTGCCACTGACCTGGTTTAACAGCCGCTCAACAACCCAGCCCCCTTCTTTCCCACGCTTTGTGGTCAAAGCATCCACCTATATAAAACAGCAATGTATCACATTGCAAAGAACATTGGATTTTAAAGACCCAAGATACTCCTGGCTATTCATGATCTAGAAAAAGCCTAAACAGATGAAGACTGCAACAATAACCCACTTCACAACACATTAATTTCTTTTTCACAGCTTATCAATAAGATTCATGAGAACATAGAAAAAAGGCAAAACAGTTCTAACGCTAAGTTAAAATTCATTTGGTTGACTTATTTTCTCACTCTGTTCATAGACAATAAAATTATACTATTGGCACTTCCAGTAAACATCCATATCATTCTCATAAAAACAGAAAACAGAACAAAACAAAAATGTGAAGTGCCAATATCAATCATATATATTTCCTTATGATGGTTACGGAGGCAGTAGGATTGGTTTTCCATATAAATGCACGTAGCACATACCTCGCTATAAATTCATGAATAACTATAAGGTGACCAGTAATACCTACATATGTATAAAATCAATAAGGCTTTGTTTGTTTCATGGTACTTCATGATTTCATAAGGTATAATATAATATGATTTATTTCTTATTTGTTCTGACTTTCATCTCTATAACTTTCTATTTAGTGGCTTCTTGTGGCTTTGAATTGTTTTTTTTTTAAATCCTCAATAATTTTTTAAATACTTAATATATCCTTGTAACATGTTTTTCATTTCCTTAACATATTAAAATCTTATAAAATACCACCAAACCAAATTTTTTAAAAAAAATTATTAACCATATTATACTATACTATCTTTCTTAACACGATCAAGGGTCACTAGCATCATTCATTCTATAGAATTTCAGAGATGAGTCTGGAAGAAAAATGATAAAAATTCTTATTCATCAATCAATTGTTTACAACTTTAAATAGATATAGAAAATAACTAACTTGAGTTCCTTAGATAACTAGGACTTTTATTCTACTAGTTTAAACCTATCCAAACTCATCAAGATAGGTTTCCTACATCTAAACCAATTCTATCTACACTCCCCCTCAAGTTGGTGCAAAAATATTGATCATGCCCAACTTGCTTAACTGATCTTCAAATTGCTATCTTAACAGCCCTTTAGTGAACACATCTGCAATTTGTTGAGATGTTGGAACATAAGGAGTACAAATTATCCCTTCCTCTAGTTTCTCCTTAATAAAATGCTTGTCAATTTCAATATGCTTAGTTCTCTCATGTAGAACAGGGTTATGAGCAATGCTTATTGCTGCCTTATCGTCACAAAACAACTTCATTGGGAACTCCACAAGTTTGTTCAACTCTTCTAGTACCCGTTTCAGCCATAGAACATCACATACCCCTTGTGCCATGGATCGGAACTCTGCCTCTGCGCTACTTCTTGCCACCACATTCTGTCTTTTGCTCTTCCACGTAACAAGATTGCCCCATAAAAATGTACAATAGCCAGAAGTCGATCTTCTATCTGTAATTGAGCCTGCCCAGTCCGCATCAGTGAAGATTTCAATGCTCCTTTCCTCATTTTTCTTGAAGAATAGCCCTTTTCCTGGACTTCCTTTTAGATACCTTAAGATTCAATATACAGCCTTTAGGTGTTCTTCATAAGGAGAATGCATAAATTGACTAACTAAACTTACTGCAAAGGTTATATCTGACATGATATGTGACAAGCAAATCAGCTTTCCAACTAACCTTTGGTACTTGTTTTTGTCTATTGAAGTACCCTTTTTTATGCTTCCTAGCTTTATTCCTGCCTCTATCACTTGGTTTACAACTAATCATGTCTGTTTCCTTTAAAAGGTCAAGGATATACTTTCTTTGAGACACCACAATTCCTTTCCTTGATCGAGCTACCTCCATACCAAGTATCGAAGTTGCCCAAAATCCTTCACTTCAAATTCCTTCCCAAGGTTATGTTTCATCCTCCCAATTTCTTCTAAATCATCTCCAGTTATGATTATGTCATCCACATAGACTATAAGAGCTGCAATTTTATTTTTTTCTGATTTTTTTGTAAACAAAGTGTGATCTGCTTGACCTTGGACATACCCTTAATTTTTTACAAATTTAGTGAACCTTTCAAACCAAGCCCTTGGTGATTGTTTCAGATCGTATAATGATCTTTTTAGTCTACATACTTTGGTTCCAAATTGTTCTTTGAATCCTGGTGGGGTTTCCATATATACTTCTTCCTCCAAGCCTCCATTCAAGAAAGCATTTTTTACATCTAACTGGAACAAGGGCCAATCTAAATTTGCTGCTAGTGAGAGTATTACCCGAATTGTGCTGAGCTTAGCAACTGGTGAGAATGTTTCTGAATAATCCACTCCGAATGTCTGTATGAAACCTTTAGCTACCAAGCGTGACTTGCATCTTTCCACTGACCCATCAGCTTTATACTTGATTGTAAACACCCACTTGCAACCAACTAAGGTCTTTCCACTTGGCAAATCAACAGTCTCCCAGGTTCCATTCATTTCTAGAGCCCTCATCTCCTCCATGACCGATTTCTTCCACTTTGCAACAGCTAGAGCCTCTTGTATATTTCTAGGAATATCTGTACTTGAGATTTGTGAGACAAAGACATAGTAATTTGGAGAAAGATTCTTATAAGATACAAAGCTAAACAACGGGTACTTTGTTGTACAGGATCTGGTTCCTTTTCTAACAGCAATAGGGAGATCTAAATTGGTAGTAACAGTTTCAGAATTATCTTGGTGGCTAGAGTTTGGAGCAGTATGGATATTTGACTGAGTTTTAGGATTGAATCCCTAGTCAGATTCTTGATGGTGCAGTTGAATAGTGTCTCTCTTCTTTTGTTCTTGATGCTCCCTTGAGTAAACTATCCCTTTAAACCTCCTCCTTTCTGTTTCTCCTTTGGCAGCTGCATCAGGTTCTATTTCTTTGTCTTTCCTACCTTTTTCTGTAGTAATTTCAGCATCTCCTTCTCATGTATTTCTTTGCTCTAATTCACCACTAATGTCATCATTGATTTCATCTCCAAATTTGAGTGTCAAGTTATCTAAGCTGCTATCCATTAAATCATCTTCATTTTCTCCTCTATTCTCCCCCTGAAGATGATTATTACTGTGATAGGGCTGCCCTTCAAAGAAAGTTACATCCATGTACACAAAATATTTTTTAGAGATAGGATCAAAGCATTTATACCCTCGTTGATTGAAAGGATAACCAACAAAAATGCATTTTAATGCTTTAGGATCAAGTTTAGATTTTTTGGGGTCATGGTTGTGAACAAGCACAGTGCTGCCAAAAATTTTTAAAGGGATGTCTAGGGTAAGACGGGTTGATGGAAAACATGAGGAAAAAAGTTGCAGTGGTGTTTTATGATGGAGGGTTCTGGTGGGTAATCTGTTAATCAAGTATGTGGCTGTAAGTATAGCTTCACCCCATAGGTATTTAGGAACTTTAGTTTGTAAGCTGATGGCCCTAGCAACTTCAAGAAGATGCCTGTTTTTTCTTTCGGTAATGCTATTTTGTTGAGGGGTGTAACTGCAAGAACTTTGATGAACAACTCCTTTTTCATTCATAAAATTCCCTAACATGGCATTAATATATTCTCTACCATTGTCACTTCTCAGAATTTTTATATTGGTTTGATATTGAGTTTTTACCATATTATAAAACCTTTTGAATGTCTCCACCACATCAGATTTTTCTTTCAATAGAAACACCCATGTTACTCTAGTATGATCATTAATAAACATTACAAACCATCGTTTTTCATTAGGAGTTGGTATTCTAGAAGGGCCCCAAATATCATTATGTATTAGCATGAATGGTTCAAAACCCTTGTAGGGTTGAGGAGAAAAGACAGCCCTATGGTGCTTAGCTAATTCACAAGATCCACATCTCAAATCAACAATTTTATTCATGAATAATTTTGAAAACAAGATTTTCAAATACTGAAAATTTGGGTGTCCTAAACGATAATGCCATAACATAATTTTATTCTTACTATCAAAATTAGAAACAGAAGTGCAACAACTTTTCTCCCTTCCAATACCAACTTCATCATCCCAAATATAGAGACCACCATCTTGCTTAGCACCCCCAATCATCCTCCCCGAGATTAAATCCTGAAATTCATAATGACAGGACAAAATTAATTTGACAGTTACGATCAAGTGTGAGTTTGCTAACAAAAAGAAGATTATATGATAAGTTAGGGATATGAAGAACATTTTGGAAAGTGAGAGAAGAGGAAATTGGAATTTTCCCTTTCCCAGCAACTATGGCAAAGGAACCATCTGCAATTCTCACTTTCAGATTTCCTGCACATGGAGTGTATGACGAAAAAAATCTCAAAATTCTAGTCATATGATCGGTGGCTCCTGAATCTAGTATCCAGAAGTTTTTTGGTTTGGAACAAAGGAGGGCTTTGGAGATAAAGTTACCTGATTGTGCTAAAGAACAAGAGGAGTCGTTTTGAGATTGGAGCACTTTATACAATTGGTCTAGCTGTTCTTTTGTGAAAGGAAACGAACTTGTTGGATTTGCTGTCTCTTGTTCATTACTAACTTGACCTGCCTGAAGAGCTCTGCCATCTCCCCCTGTCTTGAAATCTCCTTCAGTTTTCCTCTTCCAGTTTGGTGGCTTCCCATGGATTTTTCAGCGTCTCAAGTATGCCACGGTTTCTTACAGTGGTCACACCAGAGCTTTGATTTCCCTCGGCTCTTCTCTCCTTTAGAATCTCCGCTTCTAATTACAAATGCAGACCTGACACTGGAATGAGTTTCATCATTATTGTTCCTCAACATCACATGCTTTCGGGCTTCCTCTCTTCTTACTTCTGCAAAGACTTCTCAGATTGAGGGCAAAGGTCTTCTCCTTAGTACACGTCCTCTAACTTCATCAAGATTCTTGTTTAGTCCTGCCAAGAACACAGATACCCTACTTCTCTCCACTTTCATTTGATATCTTGTACTGTCATTTGGGTTTTCCCATTTTTCTTCCTCAAATAGGTCAAGCTCCTGCCATACTGTCATCATATCATTGTAATAGGCAGTCACATCGCGATCTCCTTGCTGTATCTTCCACATCCGTGTGTTTAGCTCAAACAATTGAGCATAATTATCCAGGTCAGAATAGGTTTCCCGAACAGCTTCCCATACATCACGGGCTGTTGCCAAAAACATTAATTGTTTTCCAATCCCGGGCTCCATGGAATTAATCAACCATGTTATTACCATAGAGTTTTCAGACCTCCATTGTCTAAACCTGGAATCATTCTCTACTGGCTTTGTTACTTCCCCATTGAGATACCCTAATTTTCCCTTGTCGTCAATCACCAAACGGACGGACTGGGACCATTCAAGGTAATTTTTTCCATTCGGTTTATGAACGGTAATTTGCAGGGAGCTCTTGGACTGTAGAGGACTCACAGGGCTTAATTGAGTTCCTGCTCCAGTTGAGGTAGAGCCGCTGGTGGTATCGGAAGAAGTGGAAGAAGTGCCCAATCCTACCATGGCAGCCTTGAAGTTCATGGTTGAGCCTCAGGCTCTGATACCATATAGAATTTCAGAGATGAGTCTGAAAGAAAAATGATAAAAATTCTTATTCATCAATCAGCTGTTTACAACTTTAAATAGATATAGAAAATAACTAACTTGAGTTCCTTAGATAACTAGGACTTTTATTCTACTAGTTTAAACCTATCCAAACTCATCAAGATTGGTTTCCTACATCTAAACCAATTCTATCTACACATTCTAATATCATAATTTGGTAACAAGATGTAGTCAATGTTCCACTTTTACCATGAAAAGACATTTTCTTCAAAGCATGATACTAACTTCAACAGATATTTTTACTCTCTAAATAATAAAATAAGTATAGAACTATTTTCACAGAACTTGTCTCATGAAACTTCGGGGACCACAAACCATATCACTGAATCCAGTAATAGCATTACCACCACCCCCACCCATAATGTTTTTTCTGTAATTTTATAGATAGCCTGGATGTAAATAGTAAGGATGTAGACGAGTAAGGTCAGGCTAGCCTCCAACTGAAACCCACACTTGTCAGTTTCTAAAGTTCACAACTCAAAACAAAATTACTATTGGAGTTATATATGAATAATAAATATAATCGGACTAGTTCAGGTTTTCAATAGTTAACACAAACCCAAACCGTCACATACAGCTACTTGATTTTCTCTACCGAAAACCAACCAAACACTTATGAACTATTAGAATTGGTTTTATTATTTTATTTCATTTTTTTCAATTTTGTCAGTTTGATCAGTTGACAGTTTTCATGTAAACCTAGTAAATAGCATGTATTTCTAATCCAAGCAATTTACCAACACAACGATGATGTTATTCCTATAATCGTTAATTTAGATATTAAATGGACTTGTCTGCTGAATTTGTTCCTAATAATCAAGAAAAAATATATCGTTCTTTTCCTAGAATTGGAAAGAGAAATTTTCTAAAGTAGCAGTTGGGATATGGGGGATTTGGGTCGAAAGTGAAAATGAGATTTCTTAAGAAGCAGTTGCAATAAAGGGGATTTGGGTTGAAAATGAAAATGGGTGGCCAAATCAAAGAGAAAGGCCGACCATTCACGTCTTGGAGTTCTGCACCTGCTGAAACTAGAAAGTTATAACAAAAACAATCCCAAATGACAGATAGAATAAGGAATTTTTTGGAATTATATCTATTTAATTAATAATTTTGATTATTTTGGGCTTTCCATTAAATCATGCTATCCAAGAACTCTATTTGGAATTTATAGTTTTGTCATCGCATAAGGATTTTATTTCCTATTACTATTAGGCTAGATTTAACTGTTTTTCAATGGGTTTTGGTTGTAAAGGCCTGAGTTAGACCTTAAACTCAGGCTATTATTGATGACTGAACAAGAATTTGCCTTTTTCTATTTGATTTCTTTAAAATTTCGTTCCCCATTAATTGTACAGTTGGTTATATTATTAAAGCTGCTGCAGAAGAATTATGGCCATTGCATAGATCACTTCACCCACCATGCCGCAACTTTATGAAAAGGTAAATTACAAGTTCAAACTGTGTGTTGGGGCTCTAAAGTAGGTACTGTCACAACTTTGCTCAAACCCAATCAATCCATACACCCAAACAATCCAGCACCAACCAAACCTGCTTCCTTTATCCCTCCATCCTAATATGTACATTCCTGCATTTTATTTCAGGTTAAGAACCCATAGGTCAAAGGCAGCAATTTCAAGCAAATTATACAACCACTAGGGAACAACCTTAGTAAGAAAATGATTATAGCATGCTGTCTTACCCTATAAATAACAAGTTGATTTAAGAGTTTGTATAATGCATAAGCAGATTAAGATCTCACTACAAAATAGAAAAACTCATTGTTCATAAGCAGAAAATAATAGACAAAAAAACTGAGTTGGAAACTCTGACAACCTTGAAAAATTTATTGAAGGTTGCAACGAAGGGAATTGCCAAATAATTCAGTTATCTATCTAAGGCAGTTATCCATTACAACAAATTCAATAGCATGTAACAAAAATAATAAGTATCAGGGATAGAACAAGCACATACCTCATCAAAGAAAAGAACACATGGTGAACATGTCCTTGCACGACTGAACAATGTCCGAACTGCCAGTTCACTTTCTCCGACATATTTATTCAGTAGTTCAGGACCCTAATAAGCAAAAGAACAGATTATGATGGGGGCTTCAAACTTCAACTAAGTGCCAACATGTATAGAACTAGTGGAAAGTAAGAAGCAGCAAAACATAATAAACAAGAAAAATGGAGAAAATAGAAATAACAGAGCAAGTGAAACTTAAGGATTTGCCTTGATGTGAATGAAATTAGCTCCAGCCTCATTAGCGACAGCCTTGGCAATCAGTGTTTTACCACAGCCTGGCGGGCCATAAAGCAGAATTCCTGTCTCTGAATTCACTCCAAATTTCTGAACATGAAAAAGAAAATCCAGAAGTACAAACTCAAACACAGAACCAGCTAATAATAATCAAAACCTTTGAGTGAAAGTCTCAACAGAAATTAATGGAGATAAATACAATGAGTTGTAACCAGCAGTTGACTTCTACCCAAGGATAAATATATTGATGCAAAAAGAAATGACAATTATGCAGGACTGATCCAAAAAATTGAAAGCATCCATGACACATTATAAACAAATCTACAGACACAAAAATCAAAGAATCCTAGACACAGAGTCCAACAAAAGCATATCAAAAAGGGCATATTGATGATCAGAAAGCTATTTCAATGTGGAAAAGGAAATAAATGTGAAGAGAAGAGAAGGAAAAATTAATACCTGATAATCCTCAGGATATTTTACACGCCTAACTATGCGAAGGTCAAACTCATTCCTTATAGATTCAAGGCCACCAACATCTTGCCACTTCACATTAGGAATGGTAGAAAATCCTTCTCTTCTAGAGGAGGACTGCACCACCTTAGCTGCTTGCTGCCAGGATTTAAAAGATTTTAAGGGGAAAAGTATCAACTCTACTCCAAGGAAGCCAACAAATGAAGGGATAAAAATAGTGTCAACAATTTACATTTATGAATATTACAACTTTCAGGATGAGAAAATTTTAATAGATTATAACAAAAGCATCAAGCAGCAGGTAATAAATCAACACAGAAACACCGGTTAAATTTATTAACTAGATTTGAATGTTGAAATATGTATGATGTACATAGTGAAATATTTGATGTTAAATGAGAAAGGACTCAGGGAACAACTAAAACCCAATACTACCAGGTTGACACAACATAATTCAAGTAGCTGCCAAAAATATAGGGACTTCCAAATTGAATGATTCAAATAAAGTAAAAGACATATATTAAGAGCATCAAATATCCAAATTGCCATAGCATGATCCAAGCAAAGGCCCTGCACTTCCCTAAAATAGTGGGAACACATTTTACACGAGAAAATATTTTGCCTAGACATTTATTTTTCTTGTGGTTCCTTTTGATAGAAGAGGGGCAAAAATTGGTATCATTATAATGGATATTTCATGAATGCCTTCTCATTTTTCATACCAAGCACTTATTGCATGTTTTTGGTAGAAAAGAAAAAAAAACAATCCTATTTATATTCATTGTGAATTCCTCATTTAATCTAGAGAACTTATGTACATCCATTTTATAACCTACATTATTTAAGAAAAAACCTCTCAAGTCAAGCACAGCCTCTTTCTCTTCAGACATTCATGATTAATCTTCCTATGTTTATTCACAAATTTGGGTGCATAACACAATTTCCAACCATACATGTTTTTTCTTTCCTTTCTAGCTTTTGGGTGAAGACTAGACTTGACTATGGGAAAGACACCAACCAACCCTGCCAGCCAGCGAAATATAAGCATTCATTTCACACATTGTTATAGTGGGATAGGGCTGACAGACTTGGTGAAAAATGAATCCTGAATGTTTCGATTGGCCCAGATATTAAAATTTTGAGCCAGTCAAAAATCACCTCTACGCCAAACACAAACAAATTCATAGGCATATAGACAACTAGTAGAGATGTGTGTACGCACATACAGAACAAAAAATCCATGGATGGTCAACATTACCTCAAAATCAGCCATTGTAATGGCAAGCTTTTCAATCTCCTCAGGCAACCAACGTACTTTCCACCATTCTTCATGGAATTCCTTGTCTGAGTATTCCCAGGTCAACTCAGACTTTCTCTGGGCAAGGATTCTTCTCATGGCAAGATTACTAGCCTTATCAACCAAAGCGTCCAAGTCTGCTCCAACAAAACCTGGTGTAGACCTGGCTATTTGCAAAAGATCAAGAGAACCTTCAAGAGTACATTTTTTAGTGAGGACTGACAGAATCTCAACCCTAGCATTCTCATCCAGTACACCTAACCTAATCTCACAATCAAATCTTCCAGGCCTTCTTAGTGCAGGGTCAATGGCATCAGGCCTATTGGTAGCTGCAATTACAAGAACATGGCCAGGTTTTTTATCAGAGTCTTCTGAGTCTGAATTTGTATCAGCCGGTTGTACAAGTCTATGAAATTCATCCATGCATGTCATCAATTGTGTCACAATCCTTCGCTCCATCTCCCTCTGTAGATTTTCTCTCTTTGAAGCAATTGCATCAATCTCATCAATGAAAACAATTGATGGTGCAGTCCTATATGCTTTAGAGAAAAACTCTCGAATATTTTCCTCTGATGCACCCGAAAATTTTTGGGACATTGTAAGGAAATACACAAATCAAAATAAAAAATAATAGAAGTTTCACAAAAAACTTTCAATCATAGAACTCAAGCATGGAAAGATGAGAAAGATTAAAAATAAAACAAAAAAATTCAGAACAACCAAATTTTGGCCCATCGTCTGCATTTTCTCTATATCTTCTGAAGCAAAATCTAAAGGAATCAAAGTTTTGGAAAAAATAAAAAACGTATTCTAAGAAAGAGGATGATAATCAATAAATTCTACAAACTCTCAGGCATTAACTTTTTTGAATTCAGAAAGTATAAAAACAGTTTAAGCACCTTACTGACCAATGCAAGACAGAGGTAGATAATGCAGAAGTGATGTAATATCCCAAACTATACCCTAAAATTTTTGGAATAATTATTGTTGAAATTGGATTAAATGATGTAAAGTATATATTTATGATTAAGTGGTAAGGGAGGAAAAGAGAAGTGTGTATATGTTGTATATATAGAGATATATACAACATATACAAGTCAACTAATGAGATGGTCAAATGAGAGTTATTGATTATTTAAAATGGAAATTAAATTAAGTGGATGATGATATTTAATATTTTATTATTATAATTGCTTGGTGGATATTAAAAGAGGACTTTAGTGGTTAAGAGACAAGTGTGTGAGTTGACTTATCATCACCTTCTTCCTCTTTCTTGTGCTTAGCAGGCCACCACCATTAACAAGAGGGAAAGAGAGATTTTGTTCTTCCTAACTCAAGATTTGAAGGTGTTTCAAGAGATCAAGTTGGAGTTTGAAGGATTTTCATCACTTTTGGTAAGTTTCCAACTTGTTTCTTTGGTTTTCTTTTGAGTTTGTGAATTGAGTTTGGTGAATGGTTGTTGATATGTGTATGGTTAATTTTGATGTGTTTTGAGAGTGTGTTGTCTATTTGACTTTGATTTTGGAGTTGGTTTGGAGGAAATGTTAAGTTTGGTGAAGATAACAAGAGTTGTGGATTGTGCATGTGTTGAGTTTTAAGATATGATTGTGATTTGTGTTTTGATGTATGTATTGAGTTGTTTTGGTGTTTATGCAAGTTTAGTATGATTTATTGATGATTTTGGTTAAGTTTATTTGGAGTGAAAAAGGGTAAAGTATGATGTTTGTTGGATGTGGTGGTGTTGGTGTCGGAATCAAGATTTTTGGCCCGACACGCCCATGAGCACTGCCAAGTTTTTGGGCGTGTCAATGGTTATGTTTTCTGGATGGGTGACATAACCAGTGACACGCCCATGTCACTGAGTGTGAACCTCGGTTTTCCGCCCGAAAAGGACCCGGGCGAAAGTTCACTCGTTGTCAGGAGTCGCCACTCAGTTTATTTTGTTCGAAGGGAAAAACTAAGAAAACCCTTGTTTGACTCCAATAACTTGTCCAATGTAAAGGTTTCTAGTCTGCGAACCCAAGGAGGATTCGGGGACTATGTCATGCTTTTGATTAACTTGAAAAAATGGAACAAATTTAAAGACAAAAAGATTGTTGGTAGTTTGTGGACTTGCTATTTGGGGTGAATCCCAAACATGCCTACATACTCCCGTTTGAATAGGAGATCAAAGCCCATGTAGTTCGAAAAAGCCTATTTAAAGGCGATGAAAATTATGCTTTATGCATGTGTGTGCGTATGCTTCGTGCATTTTTCAGGCATTTTGCCAGAGTTGTGAGTTTTAGCACTTAGTGCAAAAGCTGTATAATTTCGGGTACTTAGTACCAAAAGAGTTTGATTTAGGCTTCATGCCAAAAGTTCATTTAAATAGTGCCATTTAGGTACTTAGTACCAAAGAGATGCAATTTAGGCTCCGTGCCACAAAGAGTTAATTTTATTTACAGCTTAATGCCGAAAGGGTGATTGATTTGTCCGTTAGGCCCTCAGACCTAAAAAGATTAGGTCTTTGACCGAGAAGAAATTAAGAAGAAGATTAGAATGCTTATGATATGCTCGAATTGACCAAAGATGAATTATGATATTACCTTGATCAGAATTCTTCCACTTCTAAGTTCCAGATCTTGATTCTTTACTCTTTTTGAGTATAATTCTTGCTTTCTACAACACAAGATTAGAAAATATTTTTTTAGCATAAAAATTTCGTCAGCATCTGGGCATAAGAAGTCCGAAAAAAGTCCTCCTTTTTGAAAATTTGAAGCCTATATATAGGCAAAAACGGGCTGGACGGCGGCCGGGCTGCCGTGAACGAAGCATACGCACACACATGCATAAAGCCTGAAAAATGTGTGTGCGTATGCATTTTTCAGGCATTTTGCCAAAAACGGGCTGGTCCCGGCGGCTGGGCCGCTGTCCTGGCCCACCGCGACTCGCGCTACTTCTGCTAAAACCGACTTTCCGGGAGCTACGGGCCTCCAAAAATTATTCCGAGACCATATCCGTGATCCTTGCGTCGCACCGGACATTTCAAGTACCATGAAGACATACTTTCGGTGGAGTTTTACTGTTGTTGCCCGGTCTGGCCTGGTCTGAGGAAATTGGCTTTCCGAGCCTCAAAATTCGAGTGTTCACAATTGCCCCCCACTGGGGTCCATAAAAATGATTTATGGAACTCAGTGGTCTTCTGAAGAGCGAATTTTGAGCGAGGTGCAAAAAGACCCGCATTTTCATTTTTTCTATAAATAGGCTCATTTCCTTCAATTTTCATTTGCTTTCATTCATTCTTCTTCTTTCACTTCTTTCAAATTTTCTCTTGACGATGGATTTCACCGGCTTCGAAGACCTCAAAATCCCACTCCCTCCCTGCGATCTTTTACTTGAGGAGGAGAAGCATAGTTCTCGGACCGGCTGCTATGAGGTGAGTACATTCCCGTTTGTCCATCTAGTATGCATTCTTAGGAATTTTATTTATTTCCAGTAAGGAACTTAGAAATAAATTTTATGAACATTTCCTTTACATGTACTAGTAATGAATTAGGATTTGTACCAGGCTTCATTATGTTCTGCCATCAGTAATTATTTCTAGTAAAGAACTTAGAAATAATCCTTTAGGGATCCGTACTCGGCTGGGGAAAGAACTTAAATCTTTTCTGAATTTGTCCATCTGTTCTGAATTTGAATTTTTTTTTTTTTTAGAATTCTACGATCAAGATATCTATAGCTGAGCGTCCGATGGTTACTATTCTGGCTTACATCTTTGATGCTGGGCACCCAGTGGGGGATCTTATCAGACCTGCTTTCCTCCACCATTTGAGGGCTATAGATGTGGGCAGAGATATCCACCGGGATTTGATCTGTTCTTTAGCCGAGCGCTGGTGGCCTACTACTGACACCTTCCATTTTTCTTGGGGGGAGATGACAATGACGCCTACTGACTTTTCCATCATTTCTGGGATTCCCTTTGGCGTTGAGATGGTGGAGTCCTATGATGACTGGCGGCAGGACATTTCTTCAGCCGACATGATTACTCTGATCGGGGTCGACTATCCTCGATATCAGGCGCCTCGCTGCATTCAGCGGAGGTGGCTTGTGGAGCAAGCGCCAGGTATCTACACTGGTTACGAGACAGGCAACCTTACTGCTGACCAGACGGCCAGGTTTACCTTGCTTCTCCTGTTTTCTAGCTCTTTCTTATCAAACAGGAAAGATGCAGTGAGTCTCAATGTGCTGAAGAGCCTACTTGACCTGACACGGCTTCATACGTACGATTGGGCTAGCATGATGCTGTGTAGGTTGTATGACGACATGTCAGACCTCTGCTATACCCGTATTACTCCGTGTGGCCTGTATTACTTCTGGGAGGTAATGTAAAGAACATTTCCCCTATCTTTATATATGTTGACATACACAAACTCTGATACCTTCTCTTTCTCTTTTTTTTTTCAGACTTGGGCTTACGAGTACTTTCCTGACATCGCCCCTTTTCTTCGTGAGATACCTGCCCCCGCAGATCCTCTTTCCCCCATTGCTTGGAGGTGGTATAGAGAGAGGGTAGAAGTACCAAAGAGGAAACTTCCCATCAGAGTGCTGAGATCGTTCTTCGACAGTTGCCCAATGGACTCAGTAAATGCTTTATCGTCATCTTTTTTATTATATTAGAGAAAATTATTCACTAATATAACAAATGTTTACAGGTTGCATCTAAAGTGATGTCTAGCCGACTGGCAGAGTGGATAGCTCAAGATTACAGCTTTCAGCGATCAGAGTTTCTGACTCGACGACGATTCATACTTCCCCATCCAGAATTTCGACGGTATTATCTCGCTGAGAGGGTGACTTTCCAGATTGCCGGTTTCTGTGCAGTTCCCGTGGATCCCCCTGATGATATGCTATCTTCAACACTTCTACCTGTTACTGTGTCCCAGTATGAGGGCGACCCTTTCAAGTCGGCTTATGCCCCAGATGAGGAGGATTATGACTTCTACTGTCTTCATCGACTGATGCCACGCATTGGGGCACGATTTGACTCTGTACCCCCTTATCGGTCTTCCCACTCTTCGGCTCCCACTTCTAGCACTCCGAGAGACCATCCCTCTCCCGGCCGGAGAACTGACAGACCCTCTTCCTCTAGGGCTGAGACTTCCGCTTTCGGGGCTGGACCATCAGACACTGGAGGAAGCAGCAGTTCATCTCATTTGAGGCCTCTCGCATCCGTCCTTACAGCTGCCGGCCAATTTGACCCTATTTTAGCCGATTTGAGGCTGCCTTATGCTGTTCGTCATCATGCACCTGGTGGTTGGGTGACCCGACCAATTAGTGCAGAGGGTGCATTATATCAGAGCTTTGCTCATGTCACTCAGGTATATTCTCATAGAACTTTTCATGAAAAGGATTCATAAAATTCTCTTGAGATTGATTGTGATTTCGTCTCTTTTACAGGTACCAGAGGGCCTGATCACGGAAATGGCGGCACTGATTACTGCTTTCTCGGATGAACTATCTGGTGCTTTGACTGAGGCTGCTTACGAGAGGCAGAGTAGGCCGCAAAGACGGAGAGGGCAGCACTGATTTTTTTCATATTTTGTCTTGAACTATGCTTGCTGTATTTGAATTATTTTCCTTCTGTACTTTGTACCTTTCATGTTTTTCAGCTGTTATCTGAACTTATCTGTAAACCTGCACTTATTTGTTAGTATTAACAGCACATATGTATGCATGATGCTTTTTCTTTTTAGAAATCTATTTTAAAAATAAATCCCTGACACAATCCCAAAAAATAGCGCATAACAGGGCCTAAACAAGGCCAAAAACATGAGAATTTTACAAAACACCAAAAAGAAAGAGGAATCAGGACGGTCGGTGGCGGCCGAGCCGCCGTGTACGGTTTGCCAAGCCGCCGGCAGCGGCGGCCGAGCCGCTGCCCGGGCTAGACCAGTATAAAAATCAAGGTTGTCTTACATCTGTGGGCCAGAAAGCAATCCTCTTACTGAAAGATCTTATATATATTATTTTTTTTCAAATAACAATGAATCCCCTTTTTAATCACGTGATGCATAATTGGACCAAAAGTCTCCACAATGTTGAAAGGATCAACATGGGGAGGTACGGGTTGAAAGCTGTCGCCACACTCAGAGGTGTAGCAGTAGACTGGGATTTCTTGCATTCTTGCATCAGGTTCTGGGATCCCCAAGCCCATGTTTTCAGATTTGGGGCTCGGATGGAGGAAATGTGTCCTCTTTTTGAGGAGTTCTGCTCGATCATTGGGTGCGACCCAAATGCCCCTCTTGTGAGGCATGAGGTCCAAATCGGGTATGTGGGATCTTTTCAGAGGCTTTTTAGCTTTACAAAACCCCAAGCCCAAGCTATGATTGTAGATGGGGATAAGGCGATGCTGCTTCCCCTAATTGATGAGTTCTTGACCGCCGATTTTGAAGACGATGTTCAATTGAGGCATAGAATGCGAGCCTTCGTCTTTTGTCTGTTAGCTGGGTTCCTCTTCAACCGTGACCCCGGCTTTGGAGATTTGAGACTTTGCCCAATGGTTAGGCAAATGGAAGAGCTCAACTGTATTGGGGGCATGATCCTAGCTGAGACTATTCAGAGTCTCGACAGATGTGCACTTGGATTTGAACGTTGGACCGTCACCCCGGTCATCCTTCAGGTAATCTATACCTTTTGTTTCTTTTGCTTATTCCATCATCTCTCTTTTCCTTTGTAAAATAGAAAGGATCTATTTTTTCAGGTTTGGCTGAGAGATCATCTTCGAGTGGTTGCAGCCCCCCAGACTTTGACCTACAACCCTTCGCAGTACCGCACCAGAAAAATTCAGATTTCTTTTCCCTCTATGGCCGAATGGACTGTTTGGCTGTTTGAGCTTGGACCGGAAGAATTATTATGGTTCGTCCCTTGGTACAGGATTCCTCAATTCATAGAGGCAAATGCCATGCACAACCATGTCTACCTGCTTGGGTTCACTCACAGTACTTGGTACAGTGCTTCCCGCGTCCTTAGGCAGATGGGTATTGATCAGAGAGTTCCCCTTCCTGTCGGGCTCACCATTGCTTCTCCTATTACCCCCGGGGTTACTCGGGCTGTTCTACAGACTTGGGTCAGAGACCATCGGATGATCAGGCCTGGTGCAGAGTCTTCCCTCGTTCAGCCCACTCCAGAGTACAGGACCTGGTTTATAGCTGAGGTTTGGCCCGTTGAGAAACCGAGGAGGTGCGTATTGCTGCAGGAGTTGGAGGGAGAGGGGGTGTAGGATTTGGATCCCAGGGTGACTCCGTTGTCTTTCATGTTTTTTGGGTTGTTTTTTACCTTTTTGGCTTTTTGAATGTATAGGACTTGTAGTCTGACTCTTTTGATGAACCGACTGACTCTTTTTTGTAATGACCGACTCTTTTTGTAATAGATGATTCTCTTTTGTAATGAATGATTCTTAATGGATGACCCTTTTGTTTGCTTTCCAAGCATCATCTACTTTATTTATTTGCTCTTATTTTTGCCTAAGCCGTCCTTTCGGATTTTCAACTTAGCGAGCTTTTACCCATTCTTGCCTAAGCCGCCCTTTGCGGGTTTTCAGCTTAGCGGGCCCCACTATTGCCTAAGCCGCCCTTTGCGGGTTTTCGGCTTAGCGGGATTTTTTGTCTTGTTTTTTTTTTTTGGCAAAAGAAAGATGAATGAAAGATTTTTATTAAAATTTAGACCGTGCTCAAGGAGAGCTGTCTACATATCTCGAATTAGTTTGCGAGAATCAGGTCTAATGTAGTTCATTACAATGCATGATCATGCATAATATTTCTTTAGTTGATCCAGATTGCATGGGTTTGTGAACTCCAGACCATCCAAATCAGACAAGATGACGGCTCCGCCGGAAAGTATTTTCTTCAAAATGTAGGGTCCCGCCCAATGAGGACGAAACTTCCCACGAGGATCTGTAACAGGTGTTCTGATCTCCTTCAAAACCAAACAACCTTCTTCCAACTTTCAATCTTTGACCTTTTTGTTGAAATGTCTGGCCATTCGCCTTTGATACCCTTGAATCTGATGTAGAGCTTGAAGTCTTTTTTCATCCAAACTCAACAACTGATGATGATAATTGCTGATCCATTCAGCTTCATTTATCTGACTTTCTTGAATTATCCTCGCCGATTGAACTTCCAGCTCAATGGGGAGTACTGCTTCCATTCCGTATACCAATGAATACGGGGTTGCCCCAGTAGGAGTTCTAACTGATGTTCTGTATCCCCATAAGGCCAATGGCAACTTCTCATGCCAACGCCTATGTTCCTTGATCATTTTCTGTATGATCACTTTTATAGACTTGTTCGCTGCTTCTACAGCTCCATTTGTTTGAGGTCTATAAGGAGAGGACTTATGATGCTGGATTTTCTTATCCTGCAAGAGTTTAGCAAATTTTGCTTGGAAATGAGTTCCATTATCTGTGATAATCTCGAATGGTGTTCCGTACCGACAAAGGATGTTGGTTCGGACAAACTGTGCCACCTTTTTGGCGTCTAATTCCGCATAGGAAGCTGCTTCAACCCACTTTGTGAAGTTATCCACGGCTACCAAGATAAACTGATGTCCATTTGATGCTTTTGGATGTATTTTACCAATTATATCAATTCCCCAAGTAGCGAAGGGCCATGGAGAAGTGATTGGATTCAGGGCAACAGGAGGTTGCTTCTGTAGCTTAGCAAATATCTGACATTGATGACATCCTTGCACAAATGCCACGCAGTCTGCATTCATGGTGGACCAGTAATATCCTAGATTGGCAATTTTTCGAGCCAAGGCGATCCCATACATGTGTGGTCCTGATTCGCCACCATGTACCATTTCCATGATCTGCTCAGCTTCTGCCTCATTCACACACCTTAGGTGCATTCCATTCCAACTTCTTTTGTAGAGGGTATCTCCATTAAGAATGTAACCTGTGGCAAGCTGCCTTATTGCCCTCTGATCAACCTTTGATGATCCCTCCGGATAATTTCCATCCTTGAGATAGGTCTTGATATCCCAAAACCATGGTTTACCATCGGCCAAGTGCATTACATGGGCGGGTTGCTTTTGAAGCTGAACTTTCAATGGACGAATGACTTTCCCCTCCTTGATATTGATCATGGAAGCTAAAGTAGCCAAGGCATCAGCAAACTGATTCTTTGCTCTTGGGAGATATTCGAAGGACAGATCATTGAACTGTTGTGCCAAATGATCAAGGCGTTGTAGGTAAGGAACCAAACGCTCTTCTTTTATCTTCCATTTCCTTAAGGCTTGTGATACTATTAAAATAGAATCACCATAGACCTTTAGGTCCTTAATCCCCAATTCCAGGGCGGCTTCAAGCCCATTAATGCAAGCTTTATATTCTGCTTCGTTGTTTGTGCAGCTAAAGTCAAGTTTAACTGCGAATGGAATGTATTCTCCACAAGGAGTTTTGAACACAATTCCAATTCCGTTTCCATGATAATTGGATGCCCCATCAAAATACATCTCCCAAACACTGCTTTCCACGTTCAAGAGGTCTTCATCAGGGAAACCCATTTCTCGCATCTCGTCATTCACGGGTAATTCTGCTAATTGGTCAGCTACTGCCCCGCCTTTCACAGCTTTCCTTTGAACAAATTTCAAGTCAAAGGCTGCAAATGTTGACACCCACTTTGCCATTTTGCTGTCCAAAACAGGCCTCTCCATAAGGAATTTCAAGGGACTCTGTTCTGCGATGACATAAGTAGTGTAAGAAGACAAGTAGTGTTGTAACTTCGTACAAGCCCAATACAAGGCTAAACACAACTTCTCAATCTTGTTATACTTTAACTCATAGTCCAGCATCCTTTTGCTGAGGTAGTAAATTGCATTTTCCACCTTTGTATCTTCGGCTTCTTGAGCTAGCATTGCACCCATGGCTTCATCTGTTACAGATAAATACAAGAGCAGAGGTTTTCCCATTCTGGGAGGTTGCAGAATTGGCGGACTTAACAAGTATTCTTTGATCTTGTCGAAGGCCTTTTGGCAATCTTCATTCCATTCTTGTGAAGCACCTTTCCTTAGTAGCTTAAAGATAGGACCACAAGTCTCAGCCAACTGTGATATGAATCGACTGATACACTGTAATCTACCTAGCAAGCCTCGAATCTCTTTTTCTGTTCTTGGCGGAGGCATTTTCAGAATAGCCTTTGACTTTGCTGGATCAACTTCTATTCCTTTTTTGCTGACCAGATATCCCAAAAATAAGCCCGATGTCGCACCAAAGAGGCATTTTGCAGGATTAAGCTTCAAATTGTACTTGCGAAGTCTAAGGAAGAACTTCTCAAGTGCTTCAACGTGTTCTTCTGGAGATTTTGACTTAACAATCATATCATCAACATACACTTCTACTTCTTTGTGAATCATGTCATGAAAGACTGTTGTCGCCATCCTTTGGTAGGTAGCCCCTGCATTTATCAACCCAAAAGGCATAACCCTGTAGCAGAAAGTGCCCCATTCTGTAATGAAAACTGTCTTCTCTTTGTCTGGTGGGTGAACTAGGATCTGATTATACCCAACCGCGAGGTCAGTCATGGAAACCATCACATGCCCAGCCATCCTGTCTATCAGCAAATCGATGTGTGGTAGTGGAAAATCGTCCTTGGGACAAGCCTTATTCAAATCTCTGTAGTCAACACACATCCTGACCTTTCCGTCTTTCTTCGGGACCGGTACGATGTTTGCTAACCATGAAGGGTAGGCAATTGGTTCTATGAACTTATTGTCCAGTTGCTTGGCAACCTCCTCTTTAATTTTCAAAGACCATTCTGGCTTCATCCTTCTCAATTTCTGCTTAACCGGCTTCGCATCGGGGTATAGCGGAATCTTGTGAACTGCTATGGCTGGGTCTATTCCCGTGACATCACTTGCCTTCCACATGAAGCAGTCGACATACTTCCTGATGCAATCAACAACCTGTTCCTTATTCACACAATCATATGCAATGTATGTATGTTCATTTTCTTTGCCAATTATTATCTTTTCATTTATTTCTTTTATTTCATTTTTGCTAGATAATACTTGGAAAGCAAAAGACAAAGGGTAACCAAGAATCCGAACAATTTCATTGATAATAACGGAGTCATTCTCCAAGATTACATGAGATTTGACATTAGGGTTCCCTAAATCTGAAACTACAGAAAACTCAGAATTAGACTATGACTTGGTTTTTGACTCAGAATTAATACAAGACTCGGTACAAGACTCAAGTTTAGGGTGTGACACTGGACTAGGTTTAACCTCAGCAGCTTGTCCCTCCTCGGCGTACCAGTTTCTCAGCGGTCCATCCGTTGTCTTGATCAGCTTTGTGAAGTCCCTTTTGTCTTCAAAATTGGTTATCATAGCAACCTCATCAAAGAGACTAGGCCGCATGAAATCTTCCATTTGGGGGTCAGTTTCAGGTTCTGGCTCTTCTTCTTTCATGGTCACAACATCAGCAAATATTTCAAAACCCGGTAGCTTCTTTCCGGTCATAGGAGAATAGAATGGTTCCTGAAAACCACGGTGATGAACTGCCTTTCCAGGTTTGCAAAAGTGACCATTCAGAGTTCTAAAGTAAGGGCGCATTTTGAGGCTTCTTGCCCCCCAATTTCCCTTTTTCTTCCTTCCACGCTCAAGCTCTTCTATTTCCTCGTCTGTTTGTTTGTACCCCAAGCCAAAAGTTCCCTTATTCTCAGGCTCTTCCCACGGCCGTACTACGGGTATTTTTCTCCCAGACTTCATCATTTCCATGCCGGGCAATAGACCTACCCTCAGCATCATTCCCACTAGGCAGTTGATTTGAACCTCCCCAAAGTCATATGAGACAAATGGCCCTTTTGGCTTTTCACCTTCAATGCATTGAACTGTGTCGTAATGAAACCCAGTCAAGGTCATGGAGGTTTCACCAGGAACAACCTCAAGGAGAGACTGATCCATGGTTTTCTTGTTGATTTCGCAGGTGTCCCCTTTGATAGTGATGATTTTTCCTTCAAAAGGGAATTTAAGTTTTCGGTGTAGTGATGAAGGTACAGCATTAATCTGATGAATCCACGGCCTTCCAAGGAGGAGATTAAAGCTCGCGGGTACATCAATGACCTGAAAGGGCACTTTCATTTTCACCGGCCCAACAGCAATTTCTAGAGTGGCAACACCCAAAATTTCTCTTCGAGTGTTATCATATGCTCTCACAATCTAATCAGAAGGTGTAAGATCTGTAGTCTCCAACCCCAGACAGCTTGCTACTTTCAAAGGACACACATTTAAGGCTGACCCATTATCAATGAGAACCATGGGCACAGTCTTTCCCCCAGTCTGTACGGTGATGTATAGAGCGTCATTGTGTTTACTGCCATCTTCTGGTAGGTCTGTATCAGAAAATCGGATACTCAATGTCTTGGTTGATTGGGTCAAAGTGGCCACCAAAGCTTCTGGGCTTGTGTCCACTGGTGTATCAAGTTGACTCAAAGCTTCGCTGAGAGCTTGGCGGTGTGGGAATGAGGAAGCAAGGAGTTCCCAAATTGACACCTTAGCTTGAGTTTGTTTAAGCTGAGTGAGTACAGGGTCTTCTTTTGGCTCTGGTGTCTTCTTATGGGGGTGATTTGAAGTTGTAGGGGTTTTTCCCAAGTCAAGTGGCTGATATTGTCTTCCACTTCTTGTCAGAGCACTGACCTCTTCAGCAAGGTCGTTCAAATCTAACACACACACTTCATTCATTTCCAAGAGAAGTTTGAAAGGATCAAACAACTCTTCTTCCACAGTAATGGCGTGGATGGAATGATTGGGCAAAGGGTTAGTGTTGATATTTGGTTGCCTCCTGAGGGGAATGATGTCACCACTATCCACCAGATCCTGGATGCGGTTTTTGAGTGTCCAGCAAGCATCTGTTTTATGCCCATTCCCTTGATGGTATTCACAGTATTCATTGACTTTATAACTGGAAGGTAATGGGTTTGGAGGAGGTCTTGGGTCCAAAGGCTTCAAATATTTCCCTTCCACAGCCTTTTTAAACACCAAATGAAGGGGTACCCCAAGGTCAGTATATTGCCTTCTTGGCTGATTTCTCGGACCAAGATTGCCCACACGTAAAGGATTCGCAGGGGCAATATTGGCCACTTGATTGACCTTGCTTGAGGAAGGAGTTTGGCTTTGTTTCTTATATTTCGATGCAGCCCCCTCATCCACTATTTTACCCAACTGTATCAAATCTTCTACCTTGGTTGCAGTCGCAATGAGCGATTTGAAAGTAGGTAGATATTGGGTTTGCAGTTGAGCCTGATATGTAGGTCTTAAATTTCTAATTATGATATCAATCTGCTCTTGTTCTGAAGGGCGATTGATCATCTGGGCGGCTTTTGCCCTCCACCTCGTAAGGAACGAGGAGAAAGGTTCATTGTTGTTTTGTTTGGTGGTCTCAAGTTCCCTTCTGGTGACATCTACCTCAATATTGTAGTGGTACTGAGAGTTAAATGCATTGCAGATGTCTTCCCATGTCATAATCTTGGAACGGTCTAGACTCACAAACCATTTAAGAGCAGCCCCAGTCAGGGATTGTTGGAAGAGTTGAGCAAAGAGCTCATCATTTAAACCCCATGGGCTCAAGGCCCCCACATACATCTTCAAATGGGTTTTAGGGCAAGTGGTCCCATCAAATCTGTCCATCCCCGGCATCTTGAATTTTGGAGGTAGTCTAGCTTGGGGAAACAAGGATAAGGAATCCATGTCTACCACCTCTTTGTGAGTTTTCATGGCAGTGATTGACCTCTCAAGCAATTCAAGTTTCCTTTCAGTTCATCTATTTCGTTCTTGGAGGGTGGATCCTCCAAATTGATAACAGGGGTATTAATCTGAGCAGTCACGGGGGTACTAGTTTGCCCCACAATGGGTTCCTTCCCCAAATTTCCAGGAGTAGAGACTGTCTTTGGTGCTCCTTCTAATTCAGCCAGAATGGCTACCCTTTGGGCGGCTAAAGCTTCATCAATTTTTTCTTGCATTCTAGCTTCAATTTCCTTAACCTGACCATCCAGCAAGGCCTTAATCTGTTCAATTGTGGCCATTTCAGTAATTGGATTATTTGGTGAAGTTGGGGTAGTAGAACTTATAGGGGATAGCACAGTTGGTGTTGATGTGTCTGGTGTAGGTGAAGGCACACGGACAGAGGGTACCTGAAAAGGTCAAGGGTAAAAAATCAGGGTGGTGTGTAGGGTAGGAAAACTCTTGGTCCACTTATGTACATCAAAATTTTTCCCCAAAAACAATGTTGTTATGTTGCATGAATGCACCTCATCACATCACAATTCATTTTAATGGAATGCGGCACTATCATTGGGTACATACAACCTAAGGGAAGGTTCTATTGTTATGTAAAAATAGAGAATCGGCTTATCATAGGGACCCTTGAGTCTTGAGTAAGATATACCTAACCACATGTGAAACAAGAAGTTTCGCGTGGGTCCAACAGTACGATTACTCATGGGCCACTCCAAAAGGATTGGAATGGTTTGCGACAACAGGGAGGACGCTTTGGCTGTCCGCCGGCATAATCAAACCTGTCGGTCAGCGCTACTTGCTATCCAGACTCAGAACTTTGAACAGAAAGAGAAGAAATTCATTTGAAAACAATTTTTTATGCAATGGAGGAAAAAGATTCCCCCATATATGCAAGAGAAAAAGATTCTCTGAATGAGAAAACAAATGCACAAGTAGTCAAAAAAATAGATCCATCAAAGGAAAAAGATTCCTTTCTTCAATCTTCAGTCCAATATCCTTAAAGAAAGGATATATAATGCTAGGGTACCCTGCAAAATGAATAAAAATACCCTAAAGAAGGGCAAATTGGTTAAACAAATAATAACAATCTACTAGGATCCCATAAATCGTTTTTATGGTCCCTAGTGTCAAATCAATCAAATAAGCAATAGTAGTCCACTTAGAATCCCATAAATCATTTTTATGTTTCCCCAGTGGAGTCGCCAATCTGTGAACCTCGGTTTTCCGCCCGAAAAGGATCCGGGCGAAAGTTCACTCGTTGTCAGGAGTCGCCACTCAGTTTATTTTGTTCGAAGGGAAAAACTAAGAAAACCCTTGTTTGACTCCAATAACTTGTCCAATGTAAAGGTTTCTAGTCTGCGAACCCAAGGAGGATTCGGGGACTATGTCATGCTTTTGATTAACTTGCAAAAATGGAACAAATTTAAAGACAAAAAGATTGTTGGTAGTTTTTGGACTTGCTATTTGGGGTGAATCCCAAACATGCCTACATACTCCCGTTTGAATAGGAGATCAAAGCCCATGTAGTTCGAAAAAGCCTATTTAAAGGCGATGAAAATTATGCTTTATGCATGTGTGTGCGTATGCTTCGTGCATTTTTCAGGCATTTTGCCAGAGTTGTGAGTTTTAGCACTTAGTGCAAAAGCTGTATAATTTCGGGTACTTAGTACCAAAAGAGTTCGATTTAGGCTTCATGCCAAAAGTTCATTTTAATAGTGCCATTTAGGTACTTAGTACCAAAGAGATGCAATTTAGGCTCCGTGCCACAAAGAGTTAATTTTATTTACAGCTTAATGCCGAAAGGGTGATTGATTTGTCCGTTAGGCCCTCAGACCTAAAAAGATTAGGTCTTTAACTGAGAAGAAATTAAGAAGAAGATTAGAATGCTTATGATATGCTCGAATTGACCAAAGATGAATTATGATATTACCTTGATCAGAATTCTTCCACTTCTAAGTTCCAGATCTTGATTCTTTACTCTTTTTGAGTATAATTCTTGCTTTCTACAACACAAGATTAGAAAATATTTTTTTAACATAAAAATTTCGTCAGCATCTGGGCATAAGAAGTCCGAAAAAAGTCCTCCTTTTTGAAAATATGAAGCCTATATATAGGCAAAAATGGGCTGCACGGCGGCCGGGCTGCCGTGAACGGCGGCCGAGCCGGAAGTACGGCGGCTGGGCCGCCGAAAGTACGGCGGCCGAGCCGCCTTGGGCGGCGGCCGGGCCGCCGGTTCCTGCGGCTGGGCCGCTGTCCTGGCCCACCGCGACTCGCGCTACTTTTGCTAAAACCGACTTTCCGGGAGCTACGGGCCTCCAAAAATTATTCCGAGACCATATCCGTGATCCTTGCGTCGCACCGGATATTTCAAGTACCATGAAGACATACTTTCGGTGGAGTTTTACCGTTGTTGCCCGGTCTGGCCTGGTCTGAGGAAATTGGCTTTCCGAGCCTCAAAATTCGAGTGTTCACACTGAGCGTATCACAGCTTTTGTGTTGGAGTAGTATTGACATGGCCAGTGACACGCCCATGTCACTAAGCGAGTCATAGCCACTGTGTTGGGGGAGGATTGACACGGGCCAGTGACACGCCCATGTCACTGAGCGTGTCATAGCTTCTGTGTAGTGAGCTTAGGGCACGATCAGGGACACGCCCGTGTTGTTGAGCGTGTCATGTGTAGAGTTTGCCTTAGTTAGCTCTTATCCTTATTTTTTTTATGTGTATCACTCAGTGAGTGTGTATCATCACCTTTGGATTAGGTTTTGAAGAGATTGAGTTGCCCTAATCCAAGTGTTGAAGGATTCTTGGAAGAGAAAGTGGTTAGATTGTTGTGTGTTGCTCTTGAGGTAAGTACAAACCTTACATGATTGCATACATTTACATGACTTTAGGACTTAGCACATTTGGTTTTAAATGTGTTAAGTAATCGATTACATTGTTGATACATTTGATTAATGCTATGATTTGCATAATGTGAAAGATAAAATGATCATTCAAAATGTATGTACAATGCAATTAGTTATGTATACCCTAATGATGAGATGTGAAGCCATTGTTGTTGGCTATAATGAAGTAAATGAAATATTGAGGCATTGTGCCTAGATGATTATGAGAAAATGAGAATGGAATTGAAAATGAAATAATGAAAGAATTGTGTGCCTAGTATGTTATTCAATTTTCAGAGTTTTGTTATTGGTGGCATGTCTAAAAGTAACACTCCCTTGAAGCTGGGTTGGGCTTGGTCCTTGAAGCCAATGCTCCCCTTGAAGCTTAGTTGGGCCTAGTCCTTGAAGCCTAGTTTGGATGTTACATATGAAATGTTTCTCATTGTAATAATGATTTGCCTACGGGCTTGATAAATGTGATTATTGAACCAAAACAGAAACTCTGAAATTTGAATGACATATTAGTTTCTTTTGGGCCTATGCTTGTCTTTGCTTAAATGTAAATCATGAATGATGAAACAATTGAATAATATAATGAAATGCAATGTTATGAAATATAATATTCTTGTGTATTGTTCCTAATTCTTAAAAATATGACATTGGCACTACATTGAATCAAATTGTTATTGTGGTTTGTACCACTAAGCCTATGGCTTAGCGCGATTGTGGTTCATCGCGCAGGTGACCGAGTAGATCCGGTTGAACCGGAGAGTTCAACTAGACTGAGTCGAGTCTAGGCTTGTGAAGTGTTGATTGTGGACTTCAAAATCAGAGACGAACTGCCAAACATGTATAAACTTTATATTTTGTAAATATTGATTTTGATGTATATATATGTATATACCACTACATTTTCCGCTACTTAATAAACAAATATTTTATATATTATGTTCTATAATATAACTTAAATGTTTTAAGTCTTTCTTATATTGTTAAATTGAAAGATTGGTTTGCTTTAAAATAGACTGTGACATTCCTGTATTCGGTATACACATATTACAGATGTGGGTGTATGTGATATACGTATATTGGGTATAGGGGTGTTACAAGTGAGTTCCTCCAAATCAACTCAAAACACAAATAACAAACAATTGCTAGGTTGTAGGTTCAAAAGAATTTAATCAATGTGACCAAGCCCTGTCCGTACCAACCTTAATCAGAGGACATCTCGCATTTCCATAAAGCATACCCTACCAGTGATAAGAACACTGTGGGCACACAAAATGAAAAATAGCTACATAAGAATCAAGAAACAAACTGTACACGATTCCTATAATAATAATAGAAAGAAAATTGCTTCCAAGATGAGTACGTGAAACCCCAGATACCACCTCAGTTGCTGAAATCTTGTAAAAGGGAACTCCAGTCTCATTGGCAATGGCATGAGCCAGTTTGGTCTTGCCACAGCCAGGCGGCCCGTGGAGTAAAATCCCACCTATTGGGTTCACTCCAAGTCGCAGTGGCACATGCGGGTGATACAACGGTAAAAAGACCTCCATCTCCAATTCCTCCAACACTGACCTCATTCCTCCCAAATCCCTAAACCTCAGCCCATCTTTCCCCTTCGCCTCCACACTAGCAATATCGGAAACCTGCCCTTTCCCTTTTCGTTCCTTCCTCACATCAGCCCCTAATCTACTAGTTTCTTCTTCACCTCTGTGAGAATTTATAATGTCAATCTTATTTTTTGTTTTGTTATTACTAACAACCTCTATTTCAACATTCTTCTCTTTCTCTTTCTCTTTTGATTCAGCAGCATAACTCTCACGTAACATTGATTGCATCAAACCATACTCTGGCTTCACTCTCTCTCCATAAACTCCATCCACCGAAGTCGAAACAGCCGAAGAAGAAGAAAGTGACAATTCCGATTCTTACTCAGATGATGAGGTTGAAGATCGATTTTGATCGATCCTTTTTGAATACTCAGTTTCAATTTGCAGCAATTTCTTTTCACTTTCATTAATTCGCTTCCTTTTTCTACGAGATTGAGCAGGATTAGAAATACCCCACTCATCCTCTTCTTCATCTCCTTCAGGTTGTTGGGGAGAAGTTGATCTTTTGCGAGAGGATGATGGAGATCGTGAAGAAGAATGTACAATTTGGTGAACGAATCTAGTTAAGGTTTTGAGTTCCATGCGGCGGTAGTTGGAGTGGTGCTGGCGGAGGTGGTGGACGATGTCATCGACTGTTGAGAATTTCTTCTTGCACGAGTCAACATAAATGTTTAAGCAGTCTTTGGTTCCTGCCTGCTCCACTGCCTCCTCCGCCTCCTAACCTTCTTCTTCTTGCTACCATCATTCTTCACCTCTTGTATATCACCACGATGATGGAATGAATAAAACATTTTAAGCTCAAAAAAGACAAGAAAATAAAATAACGCAGTCATTCTTGTCATGAGATATTAGGCCTGCAATTAAAATCATCACCAATGCTACAAGTAAACAAGCAATTGTCTACTTAAGATTGCTAAAAAAAACCCAAACTACACAAGTGACAAGTGAATTCCACATTCCATTGCCTAGAAGCCCGTATGAGGACATAGAGGGAATGAGTCAATTTACAAATCTAACTAGGCTTAGCTTTGAAATAACCATCAGGTGGCATCAATAAATGTCTTCATCTAAAAATACATGCAAGAAAGCATTGTTAACATCCATTTGATAGAGAGAGACTATGACTTAGAAGCAACCAAAGCCAATAAAACCGTCACTGTTACATTCTTAGCCATAAGAGAAAAACAATAAGTGTAATCTACACCTTCCACTTGATCGTACCCTTTTGTAACTAATATGATCTTAAACTTGTCTATAGGACCATCTGGCTCCCTTTTAAGCTTGAAAACCCACTTGGATCAGTGAGTATCCAAGTATTATTCTTCTCCAAAGCACTCAACTCAGCCTCTATAGCATTCAACCAATTCTAAGAAGTCTTAGCTTCATGATAGTTCTTGGGCACTACAAACTTATCAACAATACTATGGAAATTCATGTGAGATTGTGAGAAACTAGCATGATTGGTAAAAGGATAAGCTAGAATAGTAGTTACAAAATTAGGATTGAGATGAAAAGAAGTGAAAGCAGCCATGTGTGAAACGAAATCATTAAGTCAGGAATGAGTCTTTTTAATTCTGGAACTCTTTCTAATTGTAGCAGGAACAACTTGATCAGAAGAAGGAATAACTTTTGTGGATGATTCAGAATTAGCAAGATCTGAACCAGTAGATGAATGCCATTGGCTCCCAAAGACTGTAGGAAAGAAAAGGATATCTTCAAGTAAGGAAAGACTTGGTGACAAAGTGGAATCAGATTTGTGTAGAAAAGGATAAGAAGACTCTTTGAAGACAGCATCTCTTGTATGGAAGATGCTATTGGTTGTGAGGTTATATAATTTTTATCCTTTCACACCTGAACTATAGCCCAAGTGTTAGTATACTATTGTAATTAATTGACTATACTGCTGTAAGATAACTGTAAATAACCATCAATTAGGGAGCTAATTAAGGCTGTAATTATCAGCCATAATTAGAAGACAAACAGCCATAATTAGGAGACAAATTAGGCATCAATTAGGGAGCCAATTAAGGCTGTAATTGTCAGCCATAATTAGGAGACAATGAGCATCAATTAGGGCTGTAATTTAGGAATTTATTCCCAAATTTGTGAAATTCTTCAGTCTATTTAAACCCAATCAGCTTGAGGGAATAATCAAGAAAATTTCTATTAAAATTCTATTTGAAATCCAGTAAGTTTGTCATGGTATCAGAGCCATGGTTAGGCAATTTTAGAGCTGTTCTTTTATGAGTTTCAGCTTTGTTTTCTTTTGAAGAACAAAGTGCAGATTCTGTTGCCTTTGATTCTGCAGCTTCTGTTTCTGCTGCTACTTTTACTTCCGGTTCTTTGTTTAGTTCATATCTTTGATGAACTCTCGGTCATAGAAATTCTGAATTTCTATTTGGAGGTTCTCTTGCTTTAGAAGAGATTTTGGAGGACTTTTTCTGTCCTACAACTTTCTGGCTGTAGGATTTTCGTCTTGGTGGGTTTGCTGCTTCTTCTGGTTAATCTGCTCCTGGTTTTGTTATTGTTAATTTTGCATTTCTGGTCTCCTTGTGCTATTCGAGATTGCCACTTTAAACGCAGTTGAGAGTTTTCATGTTCGTTTCACCGAAAAAAATTACTCTTCATGGGAATTTCAGTTTCAGCTCTATGTTACAGGAAAAGAACTATTGGGCCATATAGATGGAAGTGATCCAACTCCTAAAGATGCTAAGGAGTTGCTTCACTGGAAAGTTAAAAATGCAAGAGTAATGACATGGATTCTGGGGTCAGTCGACCCTCTTATTGCTCCTAATCTGAGGTCTTCTAAAACTGCAAAAGCCATGTGGGATTACTTAAAAAAGATCTACAATCAAGACAATGTTGCACGACGTTTTCAATTGGAGAGTGATATTGCTAATTATTCCCAAGAAAATCTCTCCATTCAAGAATATTATTCTGGTTTTCAAAATTTATAGGCTGAGTTTAGTGGCACTATTTATGCTAAAATACCTGCAACATCTCTCTCTGTAATTCAAGAAATTTATGAGTAAAGCAAAAAAGATCAATTCTTAATGAAGTTGAGGTCTGAATTTGAGACACTTCGCTCAAATTTAATGAGTCGTGTTCCTTCACCTTCTTTAGATTCTTTTTTTTGGCGAATTACTTCGCGAAGAACAATTTTTTCACTCAAAACTCTCTTCAACAAGAAAATACTGTCAAGGTTGCTTTTGCTGCCCAAGGAAGAGGAAAGGGTCGGGATATGAGCAGAATTCAGTGTTATTCCTGCAAAGATTATGGGCATATTGCTGCCAATTGTGGAAAAAAGTTTTGTAATTATTGCAAACAGTCAGGACATATCATAAATGAGTGTCTATAATTTGTTAGTGTTAATAACATGTATTTTAAACATAGTTTAACTTATTTGTGTATTTAATATATAAAAAATTAAAATAAAATTAAAGTTTGCTACTCTTTTAACTAAATTTAATATATTAATATATAATAGACATAATTAAATAGTTTATATAATTAATATAAACATATATAATATATTATATCATTATGTTTTATGGCGTTTATTATATTTATAAGTATATATTTATGTATCTATATATATCTATTAAATTGTTAGCAGCTGATAAAATATTGTGCTATGTGTTTTGCTCTTATCTTGCTATTTAAGTTTTAAAAATTTTTAAATTTATTATTTATTAAAATAAATAAATAATTCAAATATAATTAGAATATTGTATTTGGTATTAGTAATAATTAGTTATTAATTAATTTAATAATATTTATTAAAATTTTAATAAATTTAAGATATTATAAATTAAATTTTTTAAAATATTAAATTTATTATTTATTAGAATAAATTAATAATTAATTATTATATATATTTATTTGAAAACTTCAATTAAGATATCCTATTTTAGGAGTGACATTTAGTCGGTTAATTAATTAACTGACTGAATTCTAACATAATCAACTTTTCTGATTTTAAAATTTTTTACTAAATAAATTAACTTTCAGTTAATTGAACGGGCTCATTAGTTCCGTTAATTTACCATTTAACTAAAAATGTTGATGTTGATGGAGTAAATCACATTTATAACCCAATGCTTTCTAGTGCAGAACAGGACTTGAAAAGGAAAAAAATTCATAAAAAACAAAATTTCAAATGCCTCAAAGTTTCAAATTCATTATAATCAAAATAATAAAAAAAAGGAAAAATAAAATCGAATTGCAATGCAGTGATTTGAGAGACAAATACATAAAATGGACAAGTAGGCCTAGCAAAATAGCTTCAAATTCAACTCAATAATTTTCCGAGGCTATCAAAAGTCAAGCCTAATTCAATTTCAAGTCTCATTCACTTCAATGTCTAAACTGAGTTAAAATATCTCAATATCAAACACATACAAAATAACATCCCTCTCAAATACTAAAAAATACTCTCAAGCTCCACTCAATTTAAATATATATATAATATAATTCTAAATAATAAATAATAATGAAGCAATACCAACTAGGTAACTAACAAATTTAGTAATAGAAAGGGAAGGCTAGACAATAGTATTCAGTACCCCAATCAACAAATATTACAATTACATTTAGCTACACAAGATCAATAGATGACAATCATCTCCAAAGTATAAAACTCCTAAGTTCAACTAAAGATCAATCTAGCATATCAATCAACTAAGTCCCTCACCAAGTTTTCTTTTTTTATATTGCGAATGAATATAAAAAAAGACCAATTCACAAGATCACAAATACAAAACAACAATTCAACAATGTACATAATCTCATAGATCACAAGTTTACCACACAAAACAATCATAAAATATAACAATAATACAAACATTAAAAATCACCACAAACATTTTTAAAAAACTACAACCATCGTCATTAGTCTTCTTCATCCACATCCACAACAATTAATTGTGTAATGGTATTTCTTGATTCATGTTCAGATGTAGCTATAACCATTGCTAATATATATATAAAGAATTAAGGAATTAATTCTAAAAAAATAAATAAAGAAAAAAATTAATTAAACTAAAGAAAGAAATAAAATTTTACCATCTTCAAGTATTTTAATGTCCTTAGGTGTTTTCTCAACTGCAATCGACTCTTGTGAAATCCGAAGCCAATCACCACAAACGCGCTACCAAGCTATGTTACATCTCTTTCATAACACATAAGCAACTCAGTTAATTTAGAACTCAAAAACTTTTATATGGATCGAGCACCTAACCATATGTACTGAAAGCAGGCTGCGAAACCACAGTAGAAATAGGGACAACTAATATATCACTATCCATCAATGATAAAATTGAAAACCTAGGGGAATGAACTTTCCACTAACCTAAGACATCCAAGGTATGAATATCTTCAAAATCTTTAGTTAAATATCTATTCAATTCAGTCTTGTAATCTCCACTTTTCTTTTGGTTTTTATACCCCTAAATAACATTACCTCATCTTTATCTTGGATAACATTACATTGATTTTGACTCCCACTTGCAATATCAACACTAGAAGCATCCGTGATAGCCACTTATCTTATTTTTGTACTCATTATAGAGCTCAAAAGTAACTTTCTTTAGCTTCTTAAAAAAATTGATATTTGTTTGTGCACCATACAATTCCTTAAGAGCATACTCCATATAATCAAACTTGTAATGAGGATCAAGAACACCAGTGAAGTAAATTAATATATTATTCTCATTTGGATTGCTCTAATATTTGTTGTATATATTTCTCATTTTTATAGTCATGGTGGACAACTCCAAATCATCATTATTGTTTTCTAGGTCTTTAAATAAAACATGGATCTTTGACATATCATGAAAAAAAGAGTTGCTAGTAGAATATTTGAAGCTCGATACCTTTAAAGTCATCTTGTAAAATTTTTATAAAAACTTGCAAAATTGCCTAATACATGCCCAATCATCTGAGTTAGGCCTACCATCTATCTCCATATATTTACCATCAATTTTATCATTTCTCATTAGATCATACTTGAATGATCTATCTAGCTCATTATACCTCTCAAATGTTCTCTCAAATTTTTCAGCCTTAACTAGCATGCGATATGTGAAATTCTACCTAGTGGGGACATCTAAGGCCAATAATGCCTTGCACTGAATCCCTTCCATTACAACGCACTCCTTAAATTTGGCTAGTCTAGCTGGTGATGCTCTGATATATTTAACAACACATCTTACCTTACTATAGACTCAGAAATATTACTCAACCCCTCCACAAATATCAAGTTCACAATGTGAACTGCGCACCTCATGTGCAAATATCTTTCCCTTAATATAGTTGGACCCCATTTAGACATTTTTCTTTTCAAATTAGATATTGCATTATTATGAGAGGAAGCATTATCTACTGTCACGGTCATAAGTCTATCAATTTTCCAACCAAGCAAACATTTCTCCACACTCTGACTCAAATAATCACTCTTAGGACTTGTATTTAGACAAAAAATTAATTACTTTTTTGCACAAGTCCCAATTTTTATCTATAAAATGCATAGTAGACATATAATTGATTCTTTGTACCAAAATCCAAGTATCAGGAGTGAGGCACACTCTAGAATAATAAAAACATATCTCTAGTCAAAGTTCATCTAGAGGGAACAATAAATTCAGGATAGAGTTGGCGGACAAATTTTCTAAACCCAAAATGTTTAACAAATTTCAAAGCTAATTCACACTTAATTACTAACATATAGCTAATGCCTTTTCTATAAGCCTGTTAATCAAATTTCCAATTAGTTATGCATGTATCTCAAGTACTCTTTGATTGAACATTCAATTTTCATTTGTTTTGCATCTCTTCCATTTATTGTATTATTTTTGCATCTACCACATGTTATTTTAATACATTTTTTTTCGTATCACAAAAAAAATATCTATTACAATACATATATTGTACCTTAATTTGACTGTTTTCATTCTTAAACTTTTCACTGAAGTATTGCCAAACTTGTTATCTATCCCTTGTTTTCTTCTTTTCGAAAAGGGTAAGAGCAGCAATGTGTGTCCCCATACTTGATTAAGGATCATATTCAACTTTCTTGTCATACTGACTTGCCATCTGCATTACAATACAATAAAAAAAGAGCATGGTTAAATAGTAAATAATGAAGAATTATCAAATATCAACTCAAAAAATTACAAAGTATAGGAAAAAAAACTTTGAATTACATTTTTATTGAAAATTTCTAGAAAAAGATAACCATATCAAATAAAAAATGCATGCATATAAATAATTAATTTATGTCTTATATTTTTATAAGATATATAATTTATTAATATATGGTATATATGATAAATAAATAATATACAATATAAAATAAATTAGTAATTTATAGTAAAATATAATATATAGTAATGTAATATTTTATTTTTGTTAATATATAATCATATTATTTACCTTTTATAAAAATATTAAATTTAATATATTTTTTATAAAAATATAAAAAAATAAATAAAAAATAAAAATTGAAATAAGTTTATTGAGTTCGTTAAACTTAATTAAATCAAGCTCAAGATATATGATATATAAATTGGCTCGATATAAGCTCGGGCTCGACTCAAACTTAATTCAAATTTAAATTCAAACTCTACTATTTTATAACGAGCTCGACTCGGCTCGGCTTGGTTACAACCATACGTATTGTCTTAATTCTGTTTTGCGGATTAAAAAAATGAAAGTAAAACGACATCGTAAGACGCTACAATCTCCGATCTGCATAGTCATGGAATTGGGAAGAATGTAATTTGGTTCCATTTTCTCCAAGAAATGGATGAAATTTTTTGAGGAGTTTCTCTCCGATAGCCAAATCAATCAATGGAGAAACGCATACAGAATTTCCTAAACAAAATCTCTATAGTCTGTGCAACCATTGCCACATTCACTCTTCTTCTTCTCTATCTTCAAACCCCACAAACTTGCATTCCCCCAATTACCCAAATCAGCAAACTCCACCTCAAATTTCCTTCTTCTACCTGCGACCCTTCTCTCCACCGCCCCCGCCTCCATCTTTCCAAGAAAAACCACCGTCTATGGTCCTCTAAGTCGCGGCTTTCCCATGTCTCCTATTACTCCGCTTTCTTTTTAAACCTCCAACACCTTAATCTTTTGCATAACCTCTCCAGAGTTCTCTGTGTGTCCGCCGGAGCTGGTCATGAAGTTATGGCGTTGAATAATATGGGTATTATCGATGTTACTGGTGTTGAATTGGTTGATTCTTTGCCGCTTGTCAAAAAGGCTGACCACCCCAATAATTTGCCCTTTTTTGATGGGGTGTTTGATTTCGCTTTTACTGGCCATTTAGCGGAGGCATTGTTTCCGTTGAGATTTGGTGGGGAGATGGAGAGAACGGTGAGGAGAGGAGGGGTCTGTGTTATGGTAGTGCAGGAGTGTGAAAAGGAGGATGGGGGTGAGATTGTTGAACTATTTAGGAATTCCAAAGTTGTTGGAGCTGAGAATGTTACCTTAGTTGGAGTGAGAATGACTAGGATAATCGTGAAAGTTGGTGTTTCTTCTCCGTCTTGAATCCTTTTTCTCTCTTGGTAATACTATTTATACATTTTTTTTTCAGATTTCATGGCATTGACTTTTTTTTTTGTTCTTTATGGGTTATAGGACTGTTACTTAGAGTCTCAGAAAAAATAGACAAATTCAGTTTTGATGTATGAAGCTCTGAAAAGTATAAGGGTAAAGGTTTGCATTTGGGGTTTCAGTATTAAAAATGTTGAAGCTATGAAAAATCCCAATGAGCTTCTGATTTTCTAAGAAGCTTGATAACGGTCTTGAATACCTAGGTTTACTTGTATATTATTTGTTTACTTAGCTTCTGAGTTAGTTCCCATTGACATAGCACGGGGAAAAGTACTTGCCGTTTGTTGGTTATTAGGGACATATCCATTGTCCAGAATTGACGTTTTGACTTGGGCTCCTTTATCTGGTGAGAGCTTTGTGGTCTTGAATTTCTTGTTCAACTTGCTGTTCTTTGTGGATTTGATGTATATGCTTCATTGATTTCACTAATGGAAAATAGACAAATAGCTCTCTATTGGCAACAAACAGGAATTCAATCTTAAGATTTTGCATAGATGGGCTTGTGGAGTTCTGAAAGAACTAATGATTTTCTAATATAAGAGTGGTAAAATAAATACTGAAAGATATAACTTCGTGTTGGTGCTGAATGTAACTAGAAGACATACTTGTGGATTATTTGTTTCCTAATCTACTGAGTTCAGTATTTTCTTTTCCTTTTTCCATCTGTATTTGTCCCTAATCCAGAATTCACATTTTGGTGTTGGTTCCTCCCTGATACGGTGAGAACACTGTGGCTATGTCTTGCAATTCTTGTGATTCTTCTGTGCAAGTAGAATCAAACTAACAACTGAGTGGGATGATTAGGTTGATTGGTTTGAGGTTCTTGTGTCCACTACCAGTTGTTTAGAGATCATCAGCTAATACCCCTTAGTAAATGAGTTTGTCTTATTAAACTACCTCACACTGCATCTATTTCCTGATTAAATGAGCTTGTGGATTCCTTCTTGCAGTTTGTAGACCAGTGGAGCTGTTTCAATCAATGGACGGACAAGTGCAAGTTGAGTTATAGCAAATAGGGGGAATATAACATTTCCCTTGAATGCGGAAAAATATGAGCAGAATGACATGTGGAGTACGTTGTTTAGGAGCATGCCACATCAATGCCAAAGGTGAGTCACAGCTTGTCAGTGGATGCCTAACTTAATGAAAATTCCAGTTGAGGATCAAGTCACTAGTTATGGCCATTTGCTTGAGCAATTCTTTTCACACGGCAACATAGTTCATGCTCTGTCCAAATTTAGAAAGCAGTGTAATTATTGAAGGCTGGGAAATATCAAATCTCTGATTATTTTTGTACTCACTACAAAATGTTATATTATTTTCATAGGGTAATGACATTATATATTTTTGACTATCGATATCAGATGATGTTTATGGTGCACATAGAAAACAAACTTTTGGTTTTTCAATTATGTCCATTTTATGGAAGCATTTATTTACGGTATCTGTATTGGTGTTTAAGCAGAAATATTTATCTGGGAATATAATTCTCATGCAATTTATTGTATTTCTTGACTTTTCCATCTGTTCTATGACTGTATTGATTCTGGAATTTGGCGGATCCTTAATAGATTTCCTTATTAATTTTTAACTGTGAATGCTTGGTATTTGAGCTTTTGAAATTCTAGTCATAATGAACCTTATCATGCCTGCAAATATTGTTATCAGGTTGTTGACACCTCTCTCTCTTGCTGCACTTTTCACCTTAAATTTTTCATAAGACCTTAGGAAATACAATTCAATTTCAATTGCACTAAATCAGATAGGTTCTGATTCTAAGGAGACGATCAATTGCTGAAGCAGTTTCTGCAGCAAGGTCTCCAAATAGGCCTCAGGCAGCTTTACTTTTCTTAATACACTGGTTTTAGGTACTTTCGGGATCCCGCATTTGCCTGATTAAGGGTTGGAAATGAAGAAATGGAAACGTTTCATTTTTTAGAATTCTTCACAATTTTTTGATTGATAATACTCAGATCCTATTTCCTTTCTATAAAAATTCAATAGGCTCAGCAGCTAAATAACCTACCTTGTATGAATTAACTACTATAGAATTCAAATATCCTCATTCAGGCTACTGAAGTAGCTCTGCATCAATGAACTGACACTTATCTTCTGCAGAAAACATTACCCATATGAACAAAAAGGACAGGCAAGAGGCTGTACATGCATGAAGCTAATATTTTCTTCTCAATCTACTATCTTGATTTATTAGGGAGCTCAGCGACCTCGAAAGCCTGAGAAATCCCATGAATTATGAACTGCTTCGACGAGAAGAATTCGGGTGCTACAATCTCCACTTCATTAATGAACAATCTTCCTGTGACATTGAAACTTCCAGTTATCTCAAGTTTCTGAGTAGAAAGCAGTGTCCTTAGCAATTTTTTATCTGGAAAAGAAGCAAGCTCTGCATATGCAACCCTTTGAGGCAGAATATGAAGCCTCACAATCCTATCAAGCATTGGAGAAGGAAAAGCTACAAACTCAAATTCTGGTGGAATAAAGATCGTTATAGAATACAAATCTCTGTAATCTTCAAGAATTCCATCAAGAACAGAGTTCAATCCAATTGCAAAAGACACAAACCCGTTAGAGCTTAACAAACGAACTATTCTTGTCCATTCAACCATGTTCTGGGTATCACCAACTTCCAAAACTAAACTAGAATTGGCATCACAAATTGGAGCGGGAATAGGAAAATCCCAAATCTTGTCAAAATCTTGAAAAGAACCCAGAAAAGAAAAAGGTCCAAGAACACCATGAATTGCAAGATTTTCTTCAAGAAACATATCAGGATGTGAAACCAAGACATGATTGATCTCTAATAGCCTCTGTTTCGCATCAACCATTGTCACAGCAACATTCTTCCGAGGAAGAAGAGTAGGGAAGCAGCTACCCAGACGCTTCTTTAAAAGATCATCCATTGAAAAGAACAGAGAAGATGTATGGTATTGAAGGAGATGCTTCAAGAACCAAGAAGGGAGAGAGGCATTGGTGAGACCAGAGTCTTTAATGGCGAAAATGGTTGAATTTGGAGATGAAAGAAAGATTTCAGGGGAGATTAAGAGAAGGGTAGCCATGATATTGAACCCAGATCTTCTTAAAGCTATTGATACGTTGAGAGTAAGTTGGTGGTTGCTTGGTCTTGTTGCTGGTGGATTGACGTCTCTTGATGGAGAATGCAGAGCAAGAGAGATGGCCATGAAAGCCAAGACTACTGAGAGAGTGAAGTAAATCGGTGCGCGCCACTTATAGAAACAAGAAGAAGAAGAAGAAGGAGAAGGAGTAGGAGAAGAATCCATGGAATTGAAATGAAGTTACTGTTCTTGAATCTTGAGAGGGAGAAGCAAGATTGGGAGAGATTGCGAGGGAAAGAAGATATAATTCCTGTATATGGTTTCTGATTTGAGCGTTAACGGGCTTTTACATTCTAACGTTTTGATTGGGTAATTTTCAGCTATTTGGTTTAGAAGCTTATGTTGGGCATTTCTTAAACTGACGTTATTAAGAAAATAGGGAAAATTACATACAGTACGTTAATTAAGGGCCGATTTTCAAATATACGGAAAAATGGATTTTTTTAAATTTATGTAAAAATCATTTTTTTTCTTTTTTTCTTTTTGTAACTTTTTTTTTATTTTTTAACCATTTGATTTTATTTATATTTTTATTTAAAAAAAATTTATGTCATATTTTTAATATATACACACATAAAAAAATGAACATATATATAATATATATATAACATATATAAAATATACACTCAATAATATAAACTGCATCTGTATATTTTCAACACATTTGTAACACATCAATAATATATCTACTATAGATCTACAACACATATACATAATATTTTTAATATTTATTTAATTTAATTTTTTATTTTTAAAATATTCACACAATATTTATATAATATTCACACAATATTTAATAATTTTTACATAAAATATATACGATTTAAATAATAAAAACAGAACATACATACAACATCTACAACATATTTACTACACATCTACATAATAAAATTATGTATATTTTTTTATTTTTTTCATGTTTATAATATATAAAATTTATTTAAAAATATATTTAATAATTTTTATTAATATATTTTTGGATGTCTTTTTTTGTTTTTATTTTTTTGAGTATTACTTATTTTTTATAATTAAAATTAAAATTTTCTCTTTTATAAAAAAAAAATTATAATTTTTATATGATGAAAAATAATTTAAAATATTAAGTTTTATTATTTGATTTTTTATTTTAATATTGAAGTTTGAAAAAAGAAATAAAAAATTGAAGTAAAATATTAATTGTAGTGAGGAAAAGGTATTTAAAAAAAACTTTTATTTTATTGAAAAATGAGGTATTTTTAAAATTTTACATTAATTTCTTATAAAAGTGTAAATATTTTTAATTTTTATAGTATTTTTGTAATAAAAATTACTTTTTAAGGTAGCTATATAAGCATGTCAAGAAAATAAGAAAAATTACACAGTATATCAATATCTAATTTTTTTTAAAAAATATTTTATAATTTTTAAAATTAGATAATAAAAATAATATTTTTAAAATAAAAACAAAAATTTTCAAAAATAATTTTATTTTTTAAGATATTTAAAAAAAATCTAAAAAAATTGATCCACTTATTAACTATGTCTAGAACGTGAAAACGTTGAATTGCAAATTAAATTTATACAAATAAATTTCAACAAATTAACAAGTTATATCAAAATAACCCAGTACCCATATGATTGGTTGAATATACTCTTCAAGGACAACTCATTTAATTTAATTTAGTTGCATTCTTATACGAGTTTGGAATTTTAATATTATTATTTGAATTCATGTCACTAATATTAATTTTTTGAAGTAGTCCATGGTTTGCAAGTAGATGATAAAAAAAGTGATGTAGTTTTTAGTTGTGTAAATCAAGATGTTAAGATGTAAATTTGCAGTTCTTAAAATTTAGAGGACTACATGGGGTTGCCTTTGGTGTCTACTAAGTTTTCTAAATAGCACTGTTTAAAGCTTGTGGATAGGATCAATGCTCGAATCAATTCTTGAGTTGTGAGATGTTTATCGTATGCAGGGAGCGTTAAGTCATCAATTCTGTGTTTAAGAAGCACTAAGTGTATTGGTGTAGTGTATTCCTTCTCACCAAAGCTATGGTGAAAGAAATTGATAAGAGATGTAGTCTCTTCCTTTAGACTGGTTCTTTGGACCAAGATAGAAGATGTCATATGGCTTGGAATTTAATGTGTAAGCCAAACAGAGAAGATGGCTTAAAAATAAAGGAGATATATCCTTAGAATGTAGCTGTTGTTGGAAAGAATATTTAGAAATTGTTGCAACTAAAGATACTCTTTGGGCTACTTGAATTATATGGAACAAGTTCAAAGCCATTAGTTTTTAGGGGCTAGCTAAACTATTGGAGGCAAGCTGGGCTTGAAGACACCTGCTTAATCTAAGTAGAAACTTTATAGTTATAAGCTGGGGAAGGGGGAATGTTGTTTTTGGTATGATTCTTGGCTACATGGGTCAAGTATTGTTGACAAGTATTCAAATTTGGAAATGGAAGATGCTAATATCCCTAGGAAAGCGTTGGAGAAAGATTGTTGGAGAAATGGTGAGTGAAAATTACCTAACCCTTGAAACAACGCTGCAAGAATACTTGGAATGAGGTACATAAATGCAATTTTGATGAAGCGCAAGAAGATGTTGTCGTGTGGAAGCTACAAAAGTAGGGGTTTACTCCATTAAAAGCGTCTGGGAAGTGTTGGGAAATTTTAGTCCAGTAGTTAGCTGGTGGAGACGGGTCTAAGGAAAACAGTGTATCACTAAGCATAGCTTCATTATATGTGTAATATCCCAAAGTATACCCTAAAAGTTTTGGAATATTTATTGTTGTATTTGGATCAAGTGTTATAAGTGTATATGTTTAAGTGGAAAGAGAAAAGAGGTAAGGAGAAGAGTGTATATGTTGTATACATAGAGATACAAGTCAAAGAAATAGAAGGTCAAAAGAAGATTTACTTATTTTTAAATTAATTGAAATGGAAATTAAAGGAAGTGGATGAGGATATTTATGAATATTTTATTATTTAATTTGCTTGGTTGAGATTTAAAGAGATGATTGAGTGATTAAGAGAAAGTTGACTTGTGTTCTATTCATCTTCTTCTTCTTTTCTTTTCTTCTTGGCCGGCTAACTCCATAGCAAGAGAGAAAGTGAGATTTTGTCTTTCCAAACTCAAGATTTGAAGGTGTTTCAAGTGATCAAGTTGGAATTCTAAGGGTTTTCATCATTTTTGATAAGTTTTCCACTTGATTCCCTTGCTTTCTTTTAAGTTTGTGTTTAGAGTTTGGTGTTTGATTGTTGATGGTATGTGTATATTTGATTATGGTGTATTTGAGGGTGTGTGATCTTCTTGGTGTTGATTTTGGAGTTTGATTGAAGAGATAGAGTTAAGTTTAGTGTTGGAAGAGCAAGTGTTGTGTTTGAGTGTGAACCTCGGATTCCACCCGAAAAGGATTCGGATGAACGTTCACTTGTTGTTAGGAGTCGCCACTCAGTTTATTTTGTTCGAAGGAAAAACTAAGAAAACTCTTGTTTGACTCCAATAACGTGTCCAATGTAAAGGTTTCTAATCTGCGAACCCAAGGAGGATTCGGGGACTATGTCATGTATTTGATTAATTTGCCAAATAAGAAATGAATCCAAAAGGAACACAGAAAGGAAGAAGAACAGATTGTTGATAAATTGCGGACTTGTTATTTGAGGTGAATCCCAAATATGCCTACATACTCTCGTTTTTATGAGAGATCAAAGCCCATGTAGTTCGGAAGAGCCTATTTAAAGGCAATTATGCATTATGCATGCGTGTGTGTATGCTTCGTGCATTGTCGGGCTTTTTGCAAAAATTGTGAGATTTTAAGCACTTAGTGCTAATTTAGCTGAAATTTGGGTACTTCGTACCAAAAGAATGCAATTTAGGCTCCGTGCCAAAAAGATCAATTGATTCATGGCTTAATGCCAAAAGGTTGATTGATTAGTTAATTAGGCCTTAGACCTAAAAGGATTAGGTCTTCGACCAAAAAAAAAGAAATTTAGAAGAAGATGCAATATTTATAACTCACTTGGATCGACAAAAGGTAAATTATGATATTACCTGATTTAGGATTTTCCCACTTCGTAGTTCCAGATCTTGTTTTCTCGGACCTTGGATTTGATTTTGATTAATTCTTACAGCACACGGTTAGGTTTATGCAAATAAAAGTCCAATGAAAGTTCTAAAGTGTGTGTGAATAGAGAGTTTGTCAGCATGAGGCCCGGAATTCCCACAGCCAACCCCTTTTCTGAAAAATCTGAGGCATTTTATAGACAAAAAATTGGACTGGACAGCGGTCGGACCGCCTGTCCGGCGGTTAGACCGCCGTGGTGAGCGGTCGGAACGGGTGGCTCGCCGAAAAAAAAGAAAAGAAAATGGGCGGCGGTCAGACCGCCGGTCCAGCGGTCGGACCGCTGCGGTTGGCGGTCAGACAGCCGGTCCCGGCGGTTCAACACCAAAACGGCACAAAAAAACACACTTTTTCGTTCAAACTGATTTTCTGGGAGCTGTGGACCTCCAAAAATTATTCCGAGCCCATATCCGTGATCCTTGCATTGCTCTGGACATTTCAAGTACCATGAAGATATACTTTCAGTGAACTTTTACCGTGGACCCCCGGTCCGGCCCGGTCATTTGCAGTCTGAAAAAATTGGCTTTCCAAGCCTCAAAATTCGAGTATTCACAATTGCCCCCCACTGGGGTCCATGAAAATGATTTATGGGGCCCAGTGGTTGTCATTTTGAGAGAGGGGTAAAAGACCCGCCTTTTGGCATTTCTGGATTGCTTGCAACACTTCTGATTTTTCTCTGATTGTATTCTGACTTTTCTGTACCTGCATTTTTTGTTTAGCATAAACAGCACATATGTATGCATGATGTCCTCTTTTATTTTCATAAAGGTATTCATTTGCTTCTTTACAACCATTGCATTCACAACTAGACCAAGAGTCTTCAAGAGGTGGGAAGGATCAATATGGGTAGATATGGGTTGTTTTCTGTCACCACTCTTAGGGGGATATTGGTGGATTGGGATTTTTTATTTATTTCCAGTAAAGAACTTAGAAATAAATTTTAGGAATCTTTCCTTTACATGTACTTGAACTTGCTCTAGTAATGAACCAGAAGTAATACTAGGCTTCACTAAGCACTGCTATCAGTAATTATTTCTAGTAAAGAACTTAGAAATAATCCTCTAGGAAGTCACACACCACTGGGGAAGGAACTTGAATTTTTCTGAAGTTGCCCCCAAATTATTCTCGGAGTTACTCGAGATGTTCTTCAAACTGGGGTTAGGAATCATCAAATGATCCGCCCTTTTACTGAGCCTTCCCTTGTCGAGCCTACTCCAGAGTACAAAGCTTGGTTTATAGCTGAAGTTTGGCCAATTGAAAAGCCAAGGAGGCATGCATTGTTGTAGGAGCTGGAGAGTGAGGATGTGGTTCCTCTTAATGAGGGGAAGATAGATGCTGCAGAGAGTTTCGGAGCCAAGGAAGCTCCCGAAGACTCTGCCCCACGTAGGAGGCATAGGATTTAGACCCTAGGGTTGACTCTATTGTCTACTCTCTCTCTCTCTCTCTCTCTCTCTCTCTCTCTCTCTCTTTGAATTGTTTTTGCCTTTTTGGTTCATTTGACGTTTTTGGACTTATGGCTTGACTCTTTTGATTGGTTTGATATTTCATGGAATGAATGACTCTTTTTGGAATGAATGACTCTTTTATTTGCTTTCCAAGCATTATCTACTTTATTTACTTGCTCTAATTTTTGCTTAAGCCGTCCTTTCGGATTTTCAACTTAGCGAGCTCTTACCCATTCTTGCCTAAGCCGCCCTTTGCGGGTTTTCGACTTAGCGGGCCCCACTATTGCCTAAGCCGCCCTTTGTGGATTTTTGACTTAGCGGGATTTTTCTTTCTTTTTTATTTATTTATTTTTTTTATGTTTGGCAAAAGAAAAATGAATAAATGGTTTTTATTAAAATTTAGACCGTGCTCAAGAAGAGCTGCCTACATATCTCGAATTAGTTTGCGAGAATCAGGTCTAATGTAGTTCCTTACAATGCATGATTATACATAATATTTCTTTAATTGATCCAGATTGCATGGGTTTGTGAACTCCAGACCATCCAAATCAGACAAGATGATGGCTCCGCCGGAAAGTATTTTCTTTACAATGTAGGGTCCCGCCCAATGAGGACGAAACTTTCCACGAGGATCTGTAACGGGTGTTCTGATCTCTTTCAGAACCAAACAACCTTCTTCCAACTTTCGATCTTTGACCTTTTTGTTGAAATGTCTGGCCATTCGCCTCTGATACCCTTGAATCTGATGTAGAGCTTGAAGTCTTTTTTCGTCCAAACCCAACAATTGATGGTGATAATTGCTAATCCATTCAGCTTCATTTCTTTGACTTTCTTGAATTATCCTCGCGGATTGAACTTCCAGTTCAATGGGGAGTACTGCTTCCATTCCGTACACCAGGGAATACGAGGTTGCCCCAGTAGGAGTTCTAATTGATGTTCTATATCCCCACAAAGCCAGTGGTAACTTCTCATGCCAACGCCTATGTTCCTTGATCATTTTTTGTATGATCACCTTTATAGACTTGTTCGCTGCTTCTACAGCTCCATTTGTTTGAGGTCTATAAGGAGAGGACTTATGATGCTGGACATTCTTATCCTTCAAGAGTTTAGCAAATTCTGCTTGGAAATGAGTTCCATTATCAGTGATAATCTCAAATGGCGTTCCGTACCGACAAAGGATGTTGGTTCGGACAAACTGTGCTGCCTTTTTGGCGTCTAATTCTGCATAGGAAGCTGCTTCAACCCACTTTGTGAAGTAATCCACTGCTACCAAGATAAACTGATGTCCATTTGAGGCTTTTGGATGTATTTTTCCAATTATATCTATTCCCCAAGTAGCGAAGGGCCATGGAGAAGTGATCGGATTCAGGGCAACGGGAGGTTGCTTCTGCATCTTAGCAAATATCTGACACTGATGGCATTCTTGCACAAATGCCACGCAGTCTACATTCATGGTGGACCAATAATATCCTAGATTGGCAATTTTTCGAGCCAAGGCGATCCCATACATGTGTGGCCCTGATTCGCCACCATGTACCATTTCCATTATCTGCCTAGCCTCTGCTTCATTCACACACCTTAGGTGCATTCCATTCGAACTCCTCTTGTAGAGGATATCTCCATTAAGAATGTAACCTGTGGCTAGCTGCCTTATTGCTCTCTGATCAACCCTTGATGATCCCTCCGGATAGCTTCCGCCCTTGAGATAACTCTTGATATCCCATAACCATGGTTTACCATCGGCCAAATGCATTACGTGGGCAGGTTGCTTCTGAAGTTGAACTTTCAATGGATGAATGGCTTTTCCCTCCTTGATATTGATCATGGAAGCTAAAGTAGCCAGGGCATCAGCAAACTGATTCTTTGCTCTTCGGAGATATTCGAAGGACAGATCATCGAATTGTTGTGCCAAATGATCAAGGCGTTGTAAGTAAGGAACCAAACGCTCTTCTCTTATCCTCCATTTCCTTAAAGCTTGTGATACTATTAAAATAGAATCACCGTAGACCTTTAGGTTCTTAATCCCTAATTCCAGGGCGGCTTCAAGCCCATTGATGCAAGCTTCATATTCTGCTTCATTGTTTGTGTAGCTAAAGTCAAGTTTAACTGCAAATGGAATGTATTCTCCACAAGGAGTTTTGAACACAATCCCAATTCCATTTCCATGATAATTGGATGCCCCATCAAAATACATCTCCCAAGCACTTCTTTCCACATTCAAGAGGTCTTCGTCAGGGAAACCCATTTCTCGCATCTCGTCTTTTACGGGTAATTCTGCTAATTGGTCAGCTATTGCGCCACCTTTCACAGCTTTCCTTTGAATGAATTTTAAGTCAAAGGCTGCCAATGTTGACACCCACTTAGCCATTTTGCTGTCCAAAACAGGCCTCTCCATAAGGAATTTCAAGGGACTCTGTTCTGCGATGACATAAGTAGTGTAAGAAGACAAGTAGTGCTGTAACTTCGTACAAGTCCAATACAAAGCTAAACACAACTTCTCAATCTTGTTATACTTTAACTCATAGTCCAGCATCCTTTTGCTGAGGTAGTAAATTGCATTTTCCACCTTTGTACTTTTGGCTTCTTGAGCTAGCATTGCACCCATGGCTTCATCTGTTACAGACAAATACAAGAGCAGAGGTTTTCCCATTCTAGGAGGTTGTAGAATTGGCGGACTTAACAAGTATTCTTTGATCTTGTCGAAGGCCTTTTGGCAGTCTTCATTCCATTCTTGTGAAGCACCTTTCCTTAGTAGCTTAAAGATTGGACCACAAGTCTCTGCCAACTGCGATATGAATCGACTGATATACTGTAATCTTCCTAGCAAGCCTCGAATCTCTTTCTCTGTTCTTGGCGGAGGCATTTTCAGAATAGCCTTTGACTTTGCTGGATCAACTTCTATTCCTCTCTTGCTGACTAAATACCCCAAAAATAAGCCTGATGTTGCTCCAAATAGGCACTTTGCAGGATTAAGCTTCAAATTGTACTTACGAAGTCTAAGGAAGAACTTCTCAAGTGCTTCAACGTGTTCTTCTGGAGATTTTGACTTAACAATCATATCATCAACATACACTTCTACTTCTTTATGAATCATGTCATGAAAGACTGTTGTCGCCATCCTTTGGTAGGTAGCCCCTGCATTTATCAACCCAAAAGGCATAACCCTGTAGCAGAAAGTGCCCCATTCTGTAATGAAAGTTGTCTTCTCTTTGTCTGGTGGGTGCACTAGGATCTGATTGTACCCAACCGCGAGGTCAGTCATGGAAACCATCATATGCCCAGCCATCCTGTCTATCAGCAAATCGATGTGTGGTAGTGGAAAATCGTCCTTGGGACAGGCCTTATTCAAATCTCTATAGTCAACACACATCCTGACCTTTCCATCTTTCTTCGGGACTGGCACGATGTTTGCTAACCAGGAAGGGTAGGCAATTGGTTCTATGAACTTATTATCCAGTTGCTTGGCAACCTCCTCTTTAATTTTCAAAGACCATTCAGGCTTCATTCTTCTCAATTTCTTCTTAACCGGCTTCGCATCTGGGTATAGTGGAATCTTATGAACTGCTATGGCTGGGTCTATTCCCGTGACATCACTTGCCTTCCACATGAAGCAGTCGACATATCTTCTGATGCACTCAACAACCTGTTCCTTATTCACACAATCATATGCAATGTATGTATGTTCATTTTCTTTGCCAATCATTATTTTTTCATTTATTTCTTTTATTTCATCTATTTCATTTTTGCTAGATAATACTTGGAAAGCAAAAGACACAGGGTAACCAAGAACTTGAACAGTTTCATTAATAATGGCGGAGTCATCCCCCAGAGTTACATCATATTCGACATCAGTGTTTTCTATTCTTGAAGCTAAGAAAGACTCAGAACTAGACTCTGACTCAGTGTTTGACTCAGTACAAGACTCAGGTTCAGGGTGTGACACAGGACTAGATTTGACTACAGCAGCTTGTCCCCCCTCGGCATACCAGTTCATTAGTGGTCCATCTGTGGTCTTGATCAGCTTTGTGAAGTCCCTTTTGTCTTCAAAATTGGTTATCATAGCAACCTCATCAAAGAGACTAGGCCGCATAAAATCTTCCATTTGTGGGTCAGCTATAGGTTCTGGCTCTTCTTCTTTTATGGCTAAAACATCATCGAACATCTCAAAACCCGGTAGCTTCTTTCCAGTCATAGGAGAATAGAATGGTTCCTGAAAACCACAGTAAGGAACTGCTTTTCCAGGTTTGCAGAAGTGACCATTCAGAGTTCTAAAATAAGGGCGCATTTTGAGGCTTCTTGCCCCCCAATTCTTCCTTTTCTTCCTTCCATGCTCAAACTCTTCTATCTCCTCATCTTTGGGTTTGTACCCCAGGCCAAAAGTTCCCTTATTCTCAGGTTCTTCCCATGGCCGCACTACGGGTGTTTTTCTCCCAGACTTTATCATTTCCATTCCGGGCAGCAGACCTACCCTTAGCATCATTCCCACCAGGCAATTGATTTGGACCTCTCCAAAATCATATAAGATAAATGGCCCTTTGGGTTTTTCTCCTTCAATGCATTGAACTGTATCATAATGGAAACCAGTCAAGGTCATGGCGGTTTCGCCAGGAACAACCTCAAAGAGAAACTGATCCATGGTTCTCTTGTTGATTTCACAGGTGTCACCTTTGATAGTGATGATTTTTCCTTCAAAAGGGAACTTAAGTTTTTGATGTAATGAAGAAGGGACATCATTATTCTGATGAATCCACGGCCTTCCAAGGAGGAGATTAAAGCTCGCGGGTACATCAATGACTTGGAAGGGCACTCTCATTTTCACTGGCCCAATAGCAATTTTCAGAGTGGCGACACCCAAAATTTCTCTTCGAGTGTTATCATATGCTCTAACAATCTGATCAGAAGGTGTAAGATCTGTAGCCTCCAACCCCAGACAGCTTGCTACCTTCAAGGGACATACATTTAAGGCTGACCCATTATCAATGAGAACCATGTGAACATTCTTTCCCCCAGTTTGTATGGTGATGTATAGAGCATCATTGTGTTTACTGCCATCTTCTGGTAGGTCTGTATCAGAAAATCGGATACTCAATGCCTTGGTTAATTGAGTCAAAGTGGCCACCAAAGCTTCTGGGCTTGTGTCCACTGATGTATCAAGTTGACTTAAAGCTTCGCTGAGAGCCTGACGGTGTGGGAATGAGGAAGCAAGGAGCTCCCAAATTGACACTCTAGCTTGAGTTTGCTTAAGCTGAGAGAGGACAGGGTCTTCTTTTGGCTTTGGTGTCTTCTTATGGGGGTGATTTGAGGTTGAAGGGGCTTTTCCCAAGTCGAGTGGCTGATATTGCCTTCCGCTTCTTGTCAAAGCGTCGACCTCTTTAGCAAGGTCATTCAAATCCAACACACACACTTCATTCATTTCTAAGAGAAGTTTGAAAGGATCAAACAACTCTTCTTCCACAGTGATGGCGTGGATGGAATGATTAGGTAAAGGGTTAGTATTAATGTTCGGTTGACTCCTGAGAGGAATGATGTCACCCCTATCCACCAAATCCTGGATGCGATTTTTCAGAGTCCAACAAGCATCTGTTCTATGCCCTTTTCCTTGGTGGTATTCACAATACTCATTGGCCTTATAACTGGAGGGTAATGGGTTTGGAGGTGGCCTTGGGTCCAAAGGCTTCAAATACTTCCCTTCCACTGCCTTTTTAAACACTAGATGAAGGGGCACCCCAAGGTCGGTATATTGTCTTCTTGGCTGATTTCTTTGCCCAAGATTGCCCACACGTAAAGGATTCGCAGGGGCAATATTGGCCAGTTCATTGACCTTGCTTGAGGAAGTAGCTTGGCCTTGTTTCCTATACTTCGAAGTAGCTCCCTCATCTACTATTTTACCCAATTGTTTCAAGTCTTCTACCTTAGTTGCAGTCGCAATGAGAGATTTGAAAGTAGGTAAGTATTGGGTTTGCAGTTGAGCTTGATATGTGGGTCTTAAATTCCTAATTATAATATCAATCTGCTCCTGTTTTGAAGGACGATTGATCATTTGGGCAGCCTTCGCCCTCCACCTCATAAGGAATGAGGAGAAGGGTTCATTGTTATTTTGTTTAGTGGTCTCAAGCTCCCTTCTAGTGACATCTACCTCAATATTGTAGTGGTATTGAGTGTTAAATGCATTGCAAATGTCTTCCCAGGTCTTAATCTTAGCACAGTCCAGGCTTACAAACCATTTTAGGGCAGCTCCAGTCAAGGATTATTGAAAGAGTTGAGCAACGAGCTCATCATTTAAACCCCAAGGGCTCGAGGCCCCCACATACATCTTCAAATGGGTTTTAGGGCAAGTGGTCCCATCAAATCTGTCCATCCCAGGCATCTTGAATTTTGGAGGCAATCTAGCTTGGGGAAACAAGGATAAGGAATCCATGTCTACCACCTCTTTATGAGTTTTCATGGCAGTGATTGACCTTTCAAGCAATTCAAGTTTCTTTTTCAGTTCATCAGTTTCATTCTTAGAGGGTGGATCCTCCAAATTAATGACAGGGGTATTGTTCTGAGCAGTCATGGGGGTACTAGTTTGCCCCACAATGGGTTCCTTTCCTAAATTTCCAGGAGTAGAGGCCGTCTTTGGTGCCCCTCCCAATTCAGCCAGGATGGCTACCCTTTGGGCAGCCAAAGCTTCATCAATTCTCTCTTGCATCCTAGCTTCAATTTCCTTAACCTGTCCATCTAGCAAGGCCTTAATCTGTTCAATAGTAGCCATTTCAGTAATTGGAGCAGTTGGTGAAATTGAGGTAGCAGGACTTGTGGGTGATTGCACAGTTGGAGTTGGTGTAGCTTGTGTGGGTGAAGGCACACGGATAGTGGATACCTGCAAAGGTTAAGGGTAAAGGATCAGGGTAGTGTGTAGGGTAGGAAGACTCTTGGTCCACTTGCATATATCAAAAGTTTTCCCCAAAAGATTTTTCCCCAAAATAATATTGTCATGTTGCATGAATGCACCTCATCACATCATAATTCATTTTAATGGAATGTGGGACTATCATTGGGTACATACAACCGAAGGGAAGGTTCTATTGTTCATGAAAAATAGAGAATTAGCCTATAATAGGGACCCTTAAGTCTTGAGTAAGATATACCTAACCACATGTGAAACAAGGAGTTTCGCGTGGGTCCAGCAGTATGATTACTCATGGGCCATTCCAAAAGGATTAGAATGGTTTGCGACAACAGGGAGGACGCTTTGGCTGTCCGCCGGCATAATCAAGGAGACCTGCCGGTCAGCGCTCCTTGCTATCCAGACTCAGAATTTTGAACAGAAAGAAAAGAAATTCATTTGAAAATAATTTTTTTTTATGCAATGGAGGAAAAGGATTCCCCCATATAATGAAAGAGAAAAAGATTCTCTGAATGACAAAATAAATGCACAATTAATCAAACAAGGGTCCATCAAAGGAAAAAGATTCCTTTTGTCAATTTTATTCCCATATCCTTAAAGAAAGGATATATATTGCTAAGGTACCCTGCAAAACAAATAAAAGTACCCTAAAGAAGGGCAAGTTAGTCCAATGAACGATAATAGTCTACTAGGATCCCATAAATTATTTTTATTATTATTATTTTTTATTATTATATTTTTTTATGGTCCCCAGAAAGATTTTTTTTAGTCAATTTTCAATTCTAGTGTCCTTAAAGAAAGGACAACCATTGCTAAGGTACCCTGCAAAATAAATAAAAATACCCTAAAGAAGGGCAAGTTAATCAAATAAACAATAGTAGTCTATTAGGATCCCATGAATCATTTTCATGGTCCCTAGTGTCAAATTAATCAAAATAGCAATAGTAGTCCACTAGAATCTCATAAATCAAGTTTACTCCCCAGTGGAGTCGCCAAATTGTGAACCTCGGATTCCACCCGAAAAGGATTCGGATGAACGTTCACTTGTTGTTAGGAGTCGCCACTCAGTTTATTTTATTTGAAGGGAAAACTAAGAAAACCCTTGTTTGACTCCAATAACGTGTCCAATGTAAAGGTTTCTAATCTGCGAACCCAAGGAGGATTCGGGGACTATGTCATGTATTTGATTAATTTGCCAAATAAGAAATGAATCCAAAAGGAACACAGAAAGGAAGAAGAACAGATTGTTGATAAATTACAGACTTGTTATTTGAGGTGAATCCCAAATATGCCTACATACTCTCGTTTTTATGAGAGATCAAAGCCCATGTAGTTCGGAAGAGCCTATTTAAAGGCAATTATGCATTATGCATGCGTGTGTGTATGCTTCGTGCATTGTCGGGCTTTTTGCCGAAATTGTGAGATTTTAAGCACTTAGTGCTAATTTTGCTGAAATTTGGGTACTTCGTACCAAAAGAATGCAATTTAGGCTCCGTGCCAAAAAGATCAATTGATTCATGGCTTAATGCCAAAAGGTTGATTGATTAGTTAATTAGGCCTTAGACCTAAAAGGATTAGGTCTTCGACCAAAAAAAAGAAATTTAGAAGAAGATGCAATATTTATAACTCGCTTGGATCGACAAAAGGTAAATTATGATATTACCTGATTTAGGATTTTCCCACTTCGTAGTTCCAGATCTTGTTTTCTCGGACCTTGGATTTGATTTTGATTAATTCTTACAGCACACAGTTAGGTTTATGCAAATAAAAGTCCAATGAAAGTTCTTAAGTGTGTGTGAATAGAGAGTTCGTCAGCATGAGGCCCGGAATTCCCACAGCCAACCCCTTTTCTGAAAAATCTGAGGCATTTTATAGACAAAAAATCGAACTAGACGGCGGTCTGACCGCCGGTCCGGTGGTTAGACCGTCGTGATGAGCGGTCGGAACGGGTGGCTCGTCGGAAAAACGGGAAAGAAAACGGGCGGCGGTCAGGCCGCCGGTCCCGGCGGTTCAACACTAAAACGACACAAAAAAATGCACTTTTTCGTTCAAACTGATTTTCTGGGAGCTGTGGACCTCCAAAAATTATTCCGAGCCCATATCCGTGATCCTTGTGTTGCTCTGGACATTTCAAGTACCATGAAGATATACTTTCAGTGAACTTTTACCGTGGACCCCCGGTCCGGCCCGGTCATTTGCAGTCTAAAAAAATTGGCTTTCCGAGCCTCAAAATTCGAGTATTCACATTGAGTTATGTGTATGTGATAGTTGTGAATTGGTGTTTGTTGTATGTATTGAGTTGTTTTGGTGTTTTTGACAGTTATTATGGTTTATTGGTGTGTTTAGTTAAGTTTGTTTGAAGTGAAAAATGGTGGAAGTAAGTTGGATATGATGTTGTTGTTGCCGGAATCATGATTTTTGGCCTGACACGCCCATGAGCACGGCCAGGTATTTAGGCGTGTCAATGGTTCTATTTTCTGGATGGGTGACACGACCAGTAACACGCCCATGTCACTGAGCGTGTCACAGCTACTGTCATGTTGGAGGATTGACACGGCCAGTGACACGTCCATGTCTCTGAGCATGTCAAAGCTTCTGTGTTGTGGATTTAGGGCACGGTCATGGACAAGTCCGTGTTGTTGAGCGTGTCATGTGTAGAGTTTGCCCTAGTTGGTTCTTAGCCTTATTATCTCATGTGTATCTTTAAGTGAGTGTGTATTATTCCTTTTGGATTAGGTTTTGAAGAGATTGAGTTGCCCTAATCCAAGTGTTGAAGGATTCTTGGAAGAGGAATTTTGTGTGTGTGAGTTGCTCTTGAGGTAAGTACAAACCCTACATTATTGCATATATTTGCATGACATTGGGACTTAACACATTTGGTTGTACATGTGTTACGTAATCTATTACATTGTTGATACATTTGATTAATATTATGATTTGCATAATGTGAAAGATATGATGATCATTCAAAATGTATATCTAATGCAATTGGTTATGTATACTCTAATGATGAGATGTGAAGCTATTGTTGTTGGCTATAATGATGCAAATGAAATAATTGGGGCATGTTTGCCTAGATGATTATGAGGAAATGAGAATGGAATTGATAATGAAATAATGAAAGAATTGTGTGTCTAATATGTTAGTCAATTTTCAGAGTTTTGTTGTTGATGGCATGCCTAATAGTAATAATCTCTTGAAGTTGGGTTGGGGTTGATCTTTGAAGCTAAGTTGGGTTGAAGTTTAGCATGCTTAACTCCCCTTGAAGCTTGGTTGGGTCTAGTCCTTGAAGCCTAGTTGAGATGTTACAAACCCTTGAAGCTGGGTTGGGTTTGGTCCTTGAAGCCAAGTTGTGTTTATGCTTAGCATGCTTCGCTCCCCTTGAAGCTTGGTTGGGCCTAATCCTTGAAGCCTAGTTGGGATAATGATACGTGTGATAATTAAACCAAAATATTAACTCTGAAAGTTGAATGGCATATTAATTTCTTTTGGGCCCATGCTTGTCTTTGTTTAAATGTGAATCATGAATGGTGAAACAAATGAATAATAAAATTTAATGTAAGGTTTTGAAATATGATATTCTCATGTATTGTTTATAATATTTGAATGCATTACATTGGCATTACATTAAAGCATATTGTTATCATTGTTTGTACCACTAAGTCATTGGCTTAGCGCGATTGTGGTTCATCGCACAGGTGACAGGGTAGATTCGGTTGAACCGGAGAGTTCAGCTAGACCGAGTCGAGTCTAGGCTTGTGAAGTGTTGATTGTGGACTTCAAGATCAGAGACGAACTGCCAAACATGTATAAACTTTATGTTTTGTAAACATTGATTTTGATGTAATTATATATGTAAATATCGCTACATTTTCCGCTGCATAATGAATAAATGTTTTACCTGTTATGTTCCATAATATATATATATAAATATATATGAAATGTTTTAAGTTTTCTCATATTAATGCAGAAGAGAAAAATTGGGTTGTCTAATATAAACCGTGGCACTCGTGTATCCGGTATACGTATATTACAGATGTAGTAGTATATGGTGTGCGTATATGGGGTATAGGGGTGTTACAACTGTTTTGGTATCAGAGCCTAGGTTTGAGATTCTCAACCTAGGTGAATTGTAAGAAAAAAGAAAATCTTGATTTTAAAATATGGTTTTTGGATAAGATACATGCTTTGACATTGGCAGTCTCTGATCTTTGATGAGGTATATTCTGCTGTGTTTGCAAATATAGGTAGTGATGACATCTCAGTCACGTCAGTTCATAGAAGGTAGTGTTGAGAGTGTAGCTCTTGAAGAGGTTAGAGATGGAGCTAGGGATGAGAGAGCTAGAGAGGCACCTGCTCCTGTGCGAGAGAGATCAGCTATTGATGAGGTTTCTCCGGTTTGGTTAAGGCATGTGGTAGAATTATTGAGGCAAGCTCCGGTGCATCAGCCGCCACCGCCACCACAGCCGCAAGTGCAAGTGAGACATTATGATAAATTGAGAAAGTATGGGGCTGAGGATTTCTTTGGCACTACAGATCCTGCAGTAGCTGAGTAGTGGTTGGATAGAGTTCAGAGAGTATTCATCCAGTTGCAAGCCACTCCTGAAGAGAAGTTTGATTATGCTAGATCCTTATTGCAGAAAGATGCTTATGATTGGTGAAAGACAGTTCCACATGCCATGGATGATCCGCCGACATTATCTTATAGTGATTTTCTGCGGGAGTTTGAGCAGAAATATACTCCGAGGGAGTATTAGGATGCCAAGAAGATGAAATTCCTAAATTTGAGACAAGAGAATCGGACAGTGACAGAGTATGAGATTGAGTATATTCGGTTGAGTCACTATGTCGGTGGGATTATTTCAGATGAGATTGATCGGTGTAAGAGATTTGAGGAGGGATTGAGGCCCTCTATTATGTGTATTGTTGCTGGTTCTTGGTACTAAGATTTTTCTCAGTTGGTTGCCACAGCTAGAAGTGTTGAGAGAGCACATGGTATTGCAGCAGCTGCTACTGAAGAGGAGACCAGAGTTAGGAGACCTCAGTTTGAGGTAGGGTCTTCGTCTATGAAGAGAGGCCGAGGAAGTTTTGTTCCGAGAGTCAGTAGGAGCCAGAGACAGTCGGGTAGGTCAGTTTAGTATCAGAGGCAGAGATCGAGACCTACAGTCTCTGTAGCGAGTGCTCTGACTCCAGTGGTTCAGAGATCCATTCCACCTATATATGTTCATTGTGGTTAGACACATGGGGGTGCTTGTTGGAAGATGGGTGGATCAGGAGTATGTTTTAGATGTGGGTCACCAGCTCACTTTATCAAAGATTGCCCAGAGCTACAGGAGGATAGACAGACTGATACTGCAGCTTCTTGACTTAGTGTTAGCAGAGGTGGTCGAGGGGGCAGAGGTTTCAGTAGAGATGGTCGACCTGGGATCAGTCAGAGAGGAGGCTGTACATTTGGAGGCAGTAGGCCAGATGAGGCTAGGTCTTCTCAGCAAGTGTATGTGATGCAGAGGCAGCCGGATGCTTCAGTAATTATTGCAGGTACATTTTCTTTATTTAGCATTTCAGTTCTTGCTTTGATTTATCCAGGATCCACTCATTCATACATAAGTGCATCTATCTTGCCTGTTTCTGAATTGCATTCTGAGTCCTTAGGATTTAATGTCTTGGTGATAAATCCTTTAGGACATAGTGTTGTGGTGAGTAAGGTGCATCGTGATAGTTCAGTTGTAGTGCAAGGTGAGGAGTTTTTGGGTGATTTGATTGAAATGCCTTTTAAGGAATATGATCTGATTCTAGGAATGGATTAGTTGTCTAAGCATGGAGCTGTAGTAGACTGTCAAAAGAAGTGTGTTACCCTGAGAACCAGTGATGGTATAAGTGTGATGGTACCTAGTGAGCAGAGACATATCGCATCCTTGTTTGTTTCAGCTGTTGCAGCTAGGAAGTTGATTAAAAAAAGGTGTGATGCTTATCTTGCTCATGTTGTGGATACCAGAATAGTGGGTTCTCAACTTGATAGTATACCCACAGTTGCTGAATTCCCAGATGTGTTTTCTGAGGAGTTGCCAGGGATACCCCCTAAGAGAGAGGTTGAGTTTAGTATCAATTTATTGCCTGGTACCACTCCCATCTCTATTACTCCATATCGAATGGCACCTGTTGAGTTGAGAGAGTTGAAGGTACAGTTCCAAGAGTTATTGGATAAAGGGTTTGTTCGCCCTAGTGTTTCTCCGTGGGGAGCTCCTGTTTTGTTTGTAAAGAAGAAGGATGGTACTTTGAGGTTGTGTATCGATTATAGACAGTTGAATAAGGTGACTATCAAGAATAAGTATCCTCTGCCTAGAATAGATGATCTCTTTGATCAATTGAAGGGAGCAGCAGTTTTCTCCAAGATTGATTTGAGATCAGGGTACCATCAGTTGAGGGTTAGAGCTGAAGATGTTCCTAAGACAGCTTTCCGCACAAGGTATGGGCATTATGAGTTCTTGGTGATGCCTTTTGGGTTAACGAATGCACCAGCAACATTTATGGATTTGATGAACAGGGTGTTTAGACCATATTTAGATCAGTTTGTGGTGGTCTTTATTGATGATATTTTGGTGTATTCGCATAATAAGGAGGAGCATGACCAGTATTTGCAGATTGTGTTACAGACCTTGAGAGAGAAGCAATTATATGCTAAGCTGTCGAAGTGTGAGTTTTGGCTTGATCAAGTGACTTTTCTGGGTCATGTGGTGTCAGTAGATGGTATAAGAGTTGATCCGAGTAAAGTTGAAGCTATTTTGAATTGGAGTCCACCGAAGTCTGTGACTGAAGTTAGAAGTTTTCTGGGTTTGGCAGGCTATTATCGACGGTTTATGAAAGGTTTTTCTTTGATAGCTACTCCACTCACTAGATTACTTCGAAAGGGAGTTAGATTTATGTGGACAGATCAGTGTCAAGCTAGTTTTGAGCAGTTGAAGGAGATGTTGACTCAAGCTCTTGCTCTTATTTTGCCTGTGGAAGATAAACCATATGTGATTTACAGTGATGCTTCACATAATGGTTTAGTTGTGTTTTGATGCAGGAGGGTAAAGTCATAGCTTATGCTTCTCGGCAGTTGAAGCAGCATGAGCTTAATTACCTGACACATGATTTTGAATTGGCAGCTATAGTGTTTGCTTTGAAGATTTGGCGGCACTACTTGTATGGAGAGAAGTGTTTTATCTATACAGATCATAAAAGTTTAAAATACTTGGGTGTTCAAAGAAAGCTGAATCTTTGACAGAGATGGTGGTTGGAGTTGATCAAAGACTACGACTGTTTGATTGATTATCATCCTGGTAAGGCGAATGTTGTTGCTGATGCCTTGAGTTGGAAGTCTTTGGCAAGTTTGACTGTTTATTCGCTCTCGTTGCTTGTTGAGTTGAGAGCGTTGCATGCTAGTTTTGAATCATATGATGATGGAGCTTTGTTAGCTCAGTTGCATTTGAGACTGGTGTTGTTGGATCAAATTAAAGAGGCTCAATTGGCTGATGAGAAAATTTAGAAAGTTGTGTTAGATTGCCAAAATGGGGAGACCTGAGATTTCCATGTTAGAGGTGATGGTAGCCTTTGGTACAAAGATAGATTGTGTTTTCCTGATAATGCAAGATTGAGAAAGATTATTTTGGAGGAAGCACATCAATCGGTTTTTGCTATGCACCCTGGGAGTACCAAGATGTATCATGATTTGAAGCAGCATTACTAGTAGTCAGGTATGAAGAGGGACATAGATGAGTTTGTATCCAAATGTCTCACTTGTCAAAGAGTGAAGGTCGAGCACCAAGTTCCAACAGGGTTGCTCCAACCTTTATCAGTACCTGAATGGAAATGGGAGCGAGTGACAATGGACTTTGTGACTGATTTGCTGTTGACTCAGAAGAAGCATGATGCCATCTGGGTGATTGTCATTTCCTTCCAGTTAGAATGGACTATTCTCTGGAGAAGTTGGCTGAGTTGTATATCAATGAGACAGTGAAGTTGCATGGAGTTTCAATTTCTTTGGTGTCTGATCGAGATCCTCGGTTCACTTAAAGATTTTGGAAGAGGTTACATGGTGCTTTGGGTTCTTGATTATACTTTAGCACTGTTTTTCATCCGCAGACAGATGGGCAGTCAGAGAGAGTGATACAGATTTTAGAGGACATGTTGAGAAGCTGTGTCATTGATTTCTCTGGAAGTTGGGACAGATTTTTGCCATTGATAGAATTTGCTTACAACAACAATTATCAATCCAGTATTAAAATGGCACCTTATGAAGCATTGTATGGAAGAAGATGCAGAGCGCCTCTATGTTGGAATGAAGTTGGAGAAGGCAAATTGGTTGGTCTCGATTTGATTAAAGAAACGGAAGAGAAAGTGAAAATAGTTCGGGATCGGTTGAAAGCAGCTTCAGATCGGCAGAAATCTTATTCAGATTTGAAGAGGAGAGACATAGAGTTCAATGTTGGAGATAAAGTATTTTTGAAAGTGTCTCCTTAGAAAAAGATTTTGAGATTTGGCCTAAAAGGGAAGCTAAGTCCTTGTTTATTGGACCTTATGAGGTATTGGAGAGAGTTGGACCAATTGCTTATCGAATTGCTTTGCCGCCTGAGTTGGATAGAATTCACAATGTCTTCCATGTTTCTATGCTGCGGAGGTACATATCAGACCCATCTCATGTTTTGTCGGTTGAATCTATTGAGGTGAGTCTGGATCTGACTTTTGAAGAAGAACCAGTTGCTATTTTGGCACATGAAGTGAAAGAGTTGAGAAATAAGAAAGTGCCACTTGTGAAGGTTCTTTGGAAGAGTCATGCGAAGGAAGAGGCAACTTGAGAGAATGAGCAAGCGATGCGAGATCAGTATCCCCAACTGTTTCAGACTTGATATCAGGTAATTTCGAGGACGAAATTTCTTTTTAGAGGGGGAGAATTGTAATATCCCAAAGTATACCCTAAAAGTTTTGGAATATTTATTGTTGTATTTGGATTAAGTGTTATAAGTGTATATGTTTAAGTGGAAAGAGAAAAGAGGTAAAGAGAAGAGTGTATATGTTGTATATATAAAGATATATACATCATATACAAGTCAAAGAAATGGAAGGTCAAAAGAAGATTTACTTATTTTTAAATTAATTGAAATGGAAATTAAAGGAATTGGATGAGGATATTTATGAATATTTTATTATTTAATTTGCTTGGTTGAGATTTAAAGAGATGATTGAGTGGTTAAGAGAGAGTTGACTTGTGTTCTATTCATCTTCTTCTTCTTTTCTTTTCTTCTTGGCCGGCTAACTCCATAGCAAGAGAGAAAGTGAGATTTTGTCTTTCCAAACTCAAGATTTGAAGGTGTTTCAAGTGATCAAGTTGGAATTCTAAGGGTTTTCATCATTTTTGGTAAGTTTTCCACTTAATTCCCTTGCTTTCTTTTAAGTTTGTGTTTTGAGTTTGGTGTTTGATTGTTGATGGTATGTGTATATTTGATTATGGTGTATTTGAGGGTGTGTGATCTTCTTGGTGTTGATTTTGGAGTTTGATTGAAGAGATAGAGTTAAGTTTGGTGTTGGAAGAGCAAGTGTTGTGTTTGAGTTGTGTGTATGTGATAGTTGTGAATTGGTGTTTGTTGTATGTATTGAGTTGTTTTGGTGTTTTTGCAAGTTATTATGATTTATTGGTGTGTTTAGTTAAGTTTGTTTGAAGTAAAGAATGGTGGAAGTAAGAGGTTTGTTAGATGTGATGTTGTTGTTGCCGGAATCAGGATTTTTGGCCTGACACGCCCATGAGCACAGCCAGGTCTTTAGGTGTGTCAATGGTTCTATTTTCTGGATGGGTGACACGACCAGTGACACGCCCATGTCACTGAGCGTGTCACAGCTACTGTCATGTTGGAGGATTGACACGGCCAGTGACACGTCCATGTCACTGAGAGTGTCAAAGCTTCTGTGTTGTGGATTTAGGGCATGGTCATGGACACGCCCGTGTTGTTAAGCGTGTCATGTGTAGAGTTTGCCCTAGTTGATTCTTAGCCTTATTATCTCATGTGTATCTTTAAGTGAGTGTGTATTATTCCTTTTGGATTAGGTTTTGAAGAGATTGAGTTGCCCTAATCCAAGTGTTGAAGGATTCTTGGAAGAGGAATTTTGTGTTGTGTGAGTTGCTCTTGAGGTAAATACAAACCCTACATTATTGCATACATTTACATGACATTGAGACTTAACACATTTGGTTGTACATGTGTTAAGTAATCTATTACATTGTTGATACATTTGATTAATATTATGATTTGCATAATGTGAAAGATATGATGATCATTCAAAATGTATGTCTAATGCAATTGGTTATGTATACTCTAATGATGAGATGTGAAGCTATTGTTGTTGGCTATAATGATGCAAATGAAATAATTGGGGCATGTTTGCCTAGATGATTATGAGAAAATGAGAATGGAATTGATAATGAAATAATAAAAGAATTGTGTGTCTAATATGTTAGTCAATTTTCAGAGTTTTATTGTTGGTGGCATGCCTAAAAGTAACAATCTCTTGAAGCTGGGTTGGGGTTGATCCTTGAAGCCAAGTTGGGTTGAAGTTTAGCATGCTTAACTCCCCTTGAAGCTTGGTTGGGTCTAGTCCTTGAAGCCTAGTTGAGATGTTACAAACCCTTGAAGCTGGGTTGAGTTTGGTCTTTAAAGCCAAGTTGGGTTGATGTTTAGCATGCTTCGCTCCCCTTGAAGCTTGGTTGGGCCTAATCCTTAAGCCTAGTTGGGATAATGATAAGTGTGATAATTAAACCAAAACATTAACTCTGAAAGTTGAATGGCATATTAGTTTCTTTTGGGCCCATGCTTGTCTTTGTTTAAATATGAATCATGAATGATGAAACAAATGAATAAAAAAAATTTAATGTAAGGTTTTGAAATATGATATTCTTATGTATTGTTTATAATATTTGAATGCATGACATTGGCATTACATTAAAGCATATTGTTATCATGGTTTGTACCACTAAGCCATTGGCTTAGCTCGATTGTGGTTCATCGCGCAGGTGACAGGGTAGATCTGGTTGAACCGGAGAGTTCAGCTAGACCGAGTCGAGTCTGGGCTTGTGAAGTGTTGATTGTGGACTTTAAGATCAGAGACGAACTGTCAACCATGTATAAACTTTATGTTTTGTAAATATTGATTTTGATGTAATTATATATGTAAATACAGCTACATTTTCCGCTGCATAATGAATAAATGTTTTACCTGTTATGTTCTATAATATATATATATATATGAAATGTTTTAAGTTTTCTCATATTAATGCAGAAGAGAAAAATTGGGTTGTCTAATATAAACCGTGGTACTCCTGTATCCGGTATACGTATATTACAGATGTAGTAGTATGTGGCGTGCGTATATGGGGTATAGAGATGTTACAATGTGGACGGCGATAAGAGATAGGTTGGTTATTGAAAGTAAGCTGTATAAATGAAAGAAAACCTAGGATGATAAATATTTGCTTTGCAGTGGTGCTTTTGAAATAGTGGATCACCTTTTCTTTGATCGTGTCTTTTAGTAGTTGTTTGTGAAATAGAGTTTTGGTGAAATACGATATCAATAGATGTGGGTTGAGATAGTAGAGGAAATTTAGTTGGTTTACAAAGAAGGCTACTTCAAAAAGTTTGCTTGCTAAGATTCGCATATCAACCTTTCTTGCTACTGTATATTGGATCTGGATTGAAATGAACAATTTGACCTTTTAAGGGATTGTTGCCGATAATTAGAGGGGTAGGATTGTTAATCAAGTTAAGTGTAATTTGATGTAAATAAAACATAGTGATAAGCTTTCTGATTTTTGAAATAGATGGAATAGGCCGTAATTTTTGGATAGGCTTGGTTTTATCTTTTGATTGAGCTGATTCTTTGGCAATAAAATCTCATTTTTTTATAGGAATGAAGTCAAATTGGGTGCTATAAATCAAGTTAAATTGGTGTTTCAGAATGTCATTGAGATCTAAAATTAAAAATTTTCAGTATTGAATGGTTTAAACTTATTTGGCCACACTTATCTTAAAAAGTTTGAATTAAACCAACAATGCATTAAATACAATAAATAATATGAGTTCTAACATTTACAAGTTAAGAATAATATCTTTTATTTTATTTAACACTTAAAATTAACCATTTAAATTTTAACTACTTTTCAGTTTTATATTTGACTAACTGAAAAATCTATTAAACTAAAAACTAAAAAAATAATAATTATTCCAATTTCAGAATAAACCAAATAAAAATAGTTAATAATCATTCCGATTTCAATTTCATTTCATTTTGACTACAATTTTAATTTTGAAATTTGAACCAAATGATGCTTTCACAAAATCAAGATTTGCATTTTTATTAAAAAAATGCTTTTTTTATTTTTAATTTAATTATCCAAATTCCTTTATCGTTAAAAAAATAAAAGAAAAAACCCTAATTATATATATATGAAATTTGTTAAATTTTATTTTTTATTTATATAATAAACTAGTTAAAAAAATATCTGTTTATAATAAATTTATTTTATATGCGATTAATTAATAATCGATTAAAATTTTCTAACTGAAAACTGGTAATTATTTTTTTCTTTTCATGATTGGTCTAGTTTTATCATTGCCACTCAACATAATGTTTTTATATTTTAAAAATATTTTATTAAATTCCTATTTGTATACCAAAATTTCAAAATAAATACCTTGTATTACTCTAATTATTTTCCTAATATGAAAATATTGTTAAATTTTCTTAGTATAATAAATCTAAAGATTAATATTTTATTAAGTTTAATGATAAAAGACTAATTTCTAAATATTTTATTAAATGTAATGATAAAGACTAACTTCTTAACTTAAGTTTCATATGTTTATTAAATTTTAAACTAAAAGCTAAACAAAAATAAAATATAATGCTGACAATCAACAAACAAAATCTAAATCTAAGCAAGCTCACCAATGATTACCAAGTTTTTAATTTAAACTCGAACTTGTTCATTTAACTTAGTAAATAAGATCAAATTAGCTTTTAAAATGAGCACATTAATTTATAAATTGTTTACTTGAATTCTTACCTCTTTAATTCTTTCGATTTACAATAAATTAATAAATAATATAAATTTTTTCAAAAGTTTTAAAACAATAATAATTGACTGAAATAACTGAAAACTAAAGTCATCTCATTCTAACCGACCAAAGTGGACAAGTTTGATAATACTAATAAAAACTGAAGAATGAATTGCCATCTGCCAACTATCACCAGAACAAATAATTATTGTTATTAATTTTTCTTTCTCAGTACTCAGGATTTAATTTGAAAATTGAAATGGTCTTGATTTTTTTTCCCTTTCTCATGGCTTCCTTTTAATTGCTGCTAATAAATAATAATCAAAATCTGGTGACCCATTTTAAGTGAATGTCTACTAAAATTTCAAAGGTCTTAAGTTGAAACAACACAGCAACTGCAAATTGACAAACTGCCATGAAATTGATGCAAGTTCTGTTAAATAGCAGTTGGAGAATTAATTAAGTCTGAGACAGTGACTGCTATAATTTTCTAGCTGAAGGCACATGCTAAATTGAATTATGGAACCCAACAAATCAGTGGAATCTCTGGCTTTGAATGATTCAATAGCTTCAAGTCAAAACCTTCTCTTTTCAGTTCTGGATAGTAATTACGCTTTGCCGCCCATTCAATTTGTTTTTTTTGGGGGCTATTTTCCAATACTGAAATTTCCCCTATTTGAGAAAAGACAATATTACGGGGTCTATTTTTATTTTCGTATTAGATTTATTTTTCTGATTAGATTAAAGCAATATTTGTTCAAACTTTGAAATTAAAATTAAATTGGAATAAAATGGAATTAGAAATGGAGTTACTATTTATTTTTTTTTTGTTTGGTTCAGTACTCTAGAATCGAAATCCTATTCTTTTTAAAGCTGTTTAGATTATGATATGACCAGAATCAGATCTAATAGCAATTTTTAATGTGTATTTATAAATTTGTATGTTTAACAAAAAAATGTCAAAGATTAATAATTAAAGTGTATCATCTTTCAACCTATACAAAATTTCCAAAAACAAAAAGCATTGATTTAATTCATGAAAAAGAAAATATACACAATAAAAATATATAAATAAAGAAATAAATATTTGTTTTTAGATATGGATAATGAGAATTGATGAAAGGAATTGATTTAATTGGTGTGTTTTATTTATTTTTTTTTTCATACGAAGAATGTGCCTTTTATTTTTATTTTTATTATTTCAGCTTGGAATCAAAATTAATTAGCGAGATGATTGTGAGGAATGACACATTCCCTTTTTTTCATATAGTGGAATTCACTTAAAAACAAACACAAAATTTTTATTTATAATTTGATTGTAAAAATTAAACTTCAACTAATAAACAATAAAATTTCTTACTGTTTAACTATTGGGATTAAAAAAAATTATTTGGTGAATAATCCCCAATCAGATTGAGAATTGAATAAAATATTGTTTATAAATATACTTTACACAATATAATCATAAGTATTGACTTGGTGACTAAATATTATTTCTCTTAGTTTTTGGATTAAATTTTAAATGTTTTCACCCTCTCGCATATAATTAACTAAAAATACACTATAAAAAATATTGAATTTAACAAAAAATATAAGATTATAGGTGAATTGATTGAAGCAAAATAATCAAGTCATAAAATTTCAGTTAAACTAAATTAATACCATGGGAATATGTGATTGAAAGCAGAATGGCACGAGATTAAAATGTAGGACATGATGTCTTCTTAATTTAACTTTTGGAAATTACCCCCCAAATACTTTGGTCGCTCTCCTTCTTTTTCATCTAAGAATCCCTTTCTTTTTTTTTTTTTTTCTATATCTAGATTTAGGGCTATAGTTTTTGCAATTAATCTAATATAACACACTTGATGCTGATGCTACTGCGTTTTTACTTTACTTCAACTACTGCAGTTATCCAAGTATTGGCACATAAGTAGTGTAGTTGATCCTAGTTTAAAGAAGCACGTGTATATGATGATAGCTAGATTGGTTAAAAATAGTTATAATCAAGTTAATTAGTTCAGCCTAGTGGATAAGTTGAGTGTCAACTTGTTAATCAGTATAATCTTCTTCTTCTTTCTGTTAGTTAGTTATAACTTCATGTATATATATCTTACTGTACTTCTTTTTTGTTAACACAGAATACAATATTCATTCATTCCACAATCTTTCATTTGTCTTTTTTTATCATGGTATCAGAGCAATGAATTTTCTTTGTGATCATTCCTAATTTCTTTACAATTGTTCTTGATAGCTTACTATTTTCTAATTCTTTCTTGATTGAATTTTCTTTGCTCATGGCGAGGCAAGAAGAAAATGTTGTGAGTCCTTAATCTCTTCATGCTAATGAAAATCCCTCTCTTTTATTGGTTTCACTAGTGTTAACAAGTCCAAATTACCATTCTTGGGCAAGAGCTATGAAAATGGCTTTAATGCCCAAAAACAAACTAAAGTTTGTTGATGGATCAATCCCTATTCCATCAAAATCAGATGCAACCTATGCTACTTGGGAGAGATGTAACACCATGGTACTTTCATGGTTGTACCATTTTGTGTCACCTTCGATACATAGAAGTATAGTATGGCTGGATAATGCAATGGATGTGTGGAATGACTTATCTGCAAGATATTCTCAAGGTGATGCATTTAGAATCTCAGAACTTTAGGAAGAGTTATATTCTTTTCATCAGAATGCTCTTTCAGTCACAGATTATTTCACACATCTGAGAGTGATATGGGATGAATTGATGAATCTAAGACCTATACCGGTTTGTACTTGCAATCCTCAATGTAGTTGTGAAGCTCTGAAACTTGTTAAAAAGCACCAAGAGAATGATTATGTCAATCATTTTTTGAAGGGATTAAATGAAAATTTTTCTATAATAAAGTCACAGATTATGTTAATAGGGCCTTTGCATGCAATCAATAAAGTATTTTCTTTAGCTGTTCAACATGAAAGGCAGAATGGGTCTGCGATTTCAATTGTTGCTGAACGAAGCGCTTTTTATGTCAAAGCAAGAAGTGCTGGCTACCAAGATAAGGTAACATCAATATACAAAGGAGGAAAAACAATTTTATATCAGGTGTTGCTCAAAATTTTGCGAACAAGAAAAATTTTCTTGAATTCGATAATGGAGCTAAATCAGTATGTTCTTTCTGTGGTTATACAGGCCACTTAGTTGATGTGTGCTATAAAAAGCATGGATATCCACCTGGTTATAAGCCAAAACTAAGAAGATATGTTAATAATGTGGAAGGGAATCTCAGTGATCTTTCTGGACATAATGTGTTTGAGGAAATGTCATATTTAGAAGAAACCAAGAAATGCAACCACTATAGACCAACTCATCAGTAAACTTGCAAACTTCCAACAATAATCATTTGCCTTTCACTCAAGATCAAATCTCGCAACTGATGCATCTACTCCAGTAAAGTGCTAGTTTGTCTTCAAATCAACCAAACACACTCCAAGCCAACACAATATCAGCCTCTTTTACTCTAATACCAGACCAATCAGGTAATCATCTCATATCTTGTATTACCAATCAAACACATCAACAAAATATCTGGATTATTGATTCAGGAGCTACAGATCACATAATATGTTCTAAACAATTTTTTACTACATATACTATTGCCTCTAATGTGTTTGTTCATTTGCCCGATGGTCAAAAGATTGTTGTAACACAAGTTGGTATAGTACAACTTTCACAACAATTCATTCTTACAGATGTTCTCCTTATGCCTCATTTTTATTTCAATCTTATCTTAGCAAGCAAATTAACAAATACAACTAATCTTTGTCTATTTTTTCACTTGAATTCTTGTTTCATTCAGGATTCTCGGAGCTTGAGGATGATTGGATTGGCTAAGAAATTTCATGGATTATATTAGTTAGTTCAACCTCTTCCACGACAATTTGTACAAACAAATTCTTTTGTAGATTGTAAACAAAATCTTTCTATCAATTCTGTTGTTTCATCTGAAATTTGGCACTATAGATTAGTTCATTTGTCTTTTCCTTGTTTAAAGTTGTTACGAAATGTAGATTCAAGCATTAATGCTTATGAAATAAATCATTGTTCCATCTGTCATTTTGTAAAATAGAAAAAGCTTCTATTTCAATTAAGCACTTCTTCAGTACAAGAAAATTTTGATCTCATTCATATGGACATATGGGGACCAACAAAAACTGATTCTCATCTTGGTCACAAGTATTTTTTAACTATAGTAGATGATAAATCCAGAATTAATTGGCTCTTTTTACTGAAAATCAAATCAGAAGTGAGATCTATCCTAAGGAATTTTGTTCAATTCATTCAAACTCAATTTTAGAAAACTATTAAAACTATTAGAATAGAAAATGTCTTGGAGTTTCAGATGTCTGACTTCTTTCAATCTAAAGGAATAATGCACCAAACAAGTTGTGTGTATACACCCCAACAAAATATTATGGTTGAGAGGAAACACCAGCATATTCTGAGTATTGCAAGAGCACTTAGGTTCCAATCATCAATTCCTCTTTTCTTTTGGTGTGAATGTGTTACTCATGCTGTTTATATCATTAATAGAACACCACCTTCTATAATAAACAACAAAACTCCTTTTCAGATGTTGTATAATTCCAAACCAGACTTTAACATGCTTAGAGTTTTTGGATGTCTTGCTATGCTTTAACCATTGAACAAACTAGAAGTAAATTTGATCCAATAGCTATTTCTTATTGTTTTTTAGGTTATCTAGAAAATACCAAAGGATTCAAATTGTTAGATCTGAAAAAAAATATATATTTTTGTTTCCAAAAATGTTGTGTTTCATGAAAAACTTTTTCCATTTAAATTTTTGCATTCCAATATTACTAATGAACATAATGTGTCTGTGCTTCCTGTTGCAATAAATGAAATTGTTGATGATTTTTTGATTTTCCTAAAAATGTTCCATCTGATCATACTGTACATCAAACCAACTCTTCTTCACAGCCTATTAACTCACCAGTACATCCTAGTTCATTGTATGATCAGAGTTTCCTACCATCTACTGCCAATCCATCAGTTGACAACACTTTCTCATCTTCAACACAACAAAACCTCATTACACAGCCACCTACCACCACCAACCCACCTAAAACTACTAGAACTATACAACCACCTAACACTACCAACCCACCTAATCTACGAAAATCTACTAGAACTACATAGCCACCTAGATACCTTCAAAATTATATTTGTCATACCACAGTACTACCACCCATAAAACTCACCACACCACATCAATTTGCTTATGTTTTATCATATTCCCACCTATCACAAAAACACAAAGCATTCTCTGTTGCAATTAGCAACATCAAAGAACCAAAGAACTATAAGGAAGCAACCAAGCACAAATGTTGGAGAGATGCAATGGAGGCTGAGATTCAAGCTTTACAGGCAAATGATACTTGGAAATTGGCTTAGTTACCACCACATAAACAATCCATTGGTTGCAAATGGATTTACAAAGTTAAGTATCATGTTGATGGCTCTATAGAAATGTGTAAAGCAAGACTTGTAGCTAAGGGCTACACACAATAAGAGGGATTTGATTTTCTTGATACATTTTCATCTGTAGCTAAAATGTCAACTGTCAGAACATTGTTGGCAGTGGCAGCAACTAAGAAATGACATTTGTCTCAACTAGACATAAATAATATTTTTTTACATAGAGATCTCAATGAAGAAGTGTATATGGATCTTTCCCAAGGCTTTACTTCTCCTTCTCCTGGTCTTGTTTGCAAGTTACAGAAGTCTCTTTATGGCTTGAGACAAGCCAGCAAGCAATGGAATGCTAAACTTACTGAATCTTTATTGAGTAGAGGGTTCAAACAAGCTTCAACAAATTGTTCATTGTTCATCAAATGTTTTGATCATTCTTTTATTGCCCGACTCATTTATGTAGATGATGTGATACTTGTTAGTGATGATGTTGTTGAGATAGATTTAGTGAAAACTTTTCTTCATGAAAAATTCAAGATTAAAGATCTTGGTCAGCTCAAATTCTTCTTAGGTCTTGAAATTGCAAGAACTTCAGAAGGCATTAATCTCTGTAAGAGAAAATATGCCTTAAACTTATTGGTTGACACAGGTTTTATGGGTTGCAAGCCTACTACTACTCCAATGGTTGGTTCATTAAAATTATCTTCTATTACTGGTACTCCTCTTGCAGATGCTTCATCATATAGAAGATTGGTTGGGAAATTGTTGTATCTTTGTACTTCGAGGCCAGACATCTCATTTGTTGTACAACAACTTTCTCAATTCCTTGATAAGCCAACTGATATTCACTTGCAAGCAGGAAAAAGAGTTCTTAGATACATCAAAACTGCACCAGGTCAGGGGATTTTCTTTCCAACAACAAATGATTTACAATTGAAAGCTTTTTCTGATTCAGATTTGACTTAATGTCCTGATTCTAGAAAATTAGTTATAGGGTATTGTGTGTTTCTTGGAAATTCTTTGATTTCTTGGAAATCAAAGAAGCAAGCTACAATATCTAGGTCTAGCTCTGAAGTTGAGTATAGATCACTTGTTATTGTTACTTGTGAGGTGCAGTGGATTTTATATCTTCTCCAAGACTTTGGGATTTATAACACACAACATGTAATATTATATTGTGATAATACTTCTGTCATACACATTGCATAGAATCCTGTGTACCATGAAAGAACTAAGCACATAGAAATAGATTGCCATGTTGTTAGGGAGAAGATACAATCAAAGGTTATACACTTGCTGCCAGTTACTTCTTCTAATCAACTAGTTGATTTTTTTACCAAATCACTTGCTGTTGTTGCGTTTCATCATTCCATTTCCAAGTTAGGTTTACACAGTGTGTATCCTCCAGCTTGAGGGGGGCTAATACAACACACTTGATGTTGATGCTGCTTCGTTTTTGCTTTACTTTAGCTACTGCAATTATCCAAGTATTAGTACACAAGTGGTGTAGTTGATCCTAGATTAAAGAAGCATGTGTATTTGATGATAGCTGGATTGATTACAAATAGTTGTAATTAAGTTAATTAGTTCAGCCTAGTGGACAAATTGAGTGTCAACTTGTTAATCAATAGAATCTTCTTCTTCTTTATGTTAGTTAGCTATAACTTCATATATATATATATATATATATCTTATTGTACTTCTTATTTGTTAACACAGATTACAATATTCATTTATTCCATAATCTTTCATTTGTCTTTTTTTTTTATCATAATCTGTAGTTTGGTTAATACATTTTTTAGACCTAGCCATTTTTTGGTCTTTTTATCCTCCTCTTTCATGGAGGTTTGGCTTATTCCTGAGGTATTATCTCTATGGTAGAGAGTCTGTTGGCTTATTCAAATTTTGTGTAAGGAGCAAGGTTTTATTTTTGATGGATGGAGCTTTTTCCTTTCTAGTGTCGCCACTCTTGCTTCTTTTCTTAATGGAATTGCTATGGAGTTTAGGCTTTATAATGAAGGCTTGATAGACAAAGTAACATTCTCTATTCTTTCCTTTTATTCTCTTAGTAATGATACTTAGTTGTTGTTAATAGGCATGCAACATATAGCAAAGCCTAATGTGAAGACTTGTATCTTCATTTTTTATTCGCTTGTGGATGACTCAAGCTATTTCACTAGGGTTTAATCATATATTATTTGAACCTCTGACCGTTAGCACTAAAATATTATTTTTATTGTAGGCTTCTGTGCAACTTTTGTTTAGATATGCAATTATCTTGCACTTTAGATGGTATGATATCTTCTTTTCTTCTAGTTTTAGGGCTTGCTAGGGTGCTTTATCACTTGTATTTCCTAATATCTTGTATTTCATGTTTTATCTTTACACTATATTTGGAATGAATAAATTTAAATTATATAATTCATTTACAAATGAATTCTGTGTAGAATTTATTTATAAATAAATTCTATGTAGAATTTATTTATAAATGAATTCTTATGTTTGATATAGTGTAACGTAAAATAAATAATTCAATTGAATTCAATAAAATTTTGTTTGGAACAAATTCTGAATTAAAATTTTATTTGCCTTTTTTTCAAATATACCCTTATTATGATAATATTATAGTTGAAGTTACACTCAAATATATGTCAAAATAAATTTCTCTTTTAAATTTATTGCTATAAATTAATAATAATGTATTTCTTGATTAGATAATTATTATATATGAATATTTTATTTTTTTAATATTAAAAAATATATTTTTTAGTTTATATGAATTTAATTGATTGAAACTATTATAATTTTATTTTTAATAATTTTTATTCAAAATAATAATTTTTAACATAATTTTAGATGAAAATATTCAGATTTAAAAATTTTCATTTATTGGACTATTATTTATATTTATTGAAATATTTTTTTATTTTATAATCAATTTCACCAAGAGTTTATATATATAATGAGCAAATTTATAAATTTTTAAATGATTATTAAAAATAAAAATCTAATAAAATATTAAGATAAAAATATAACTATTGATAAAGCTAAAAGGAAAAATATCCAAATTAGATATTTGACTTTAAAAAATTAAAAATTAATAATATAATTTGGTCAAAAATTAATTTTAAAATTTTAAAATATGAGAAATAATAAATTTTATAGAATTAACATGGTAGAAAAGAGAAAAATTAGAAGAAAATAGTGAGAAAAATGAGTATAAATCTATTGAGGGTAATTTTATAAAAAAATATTAAATTCATTAATTTATGAAATTTATTTGCAAAATTCACCTATTTTAGTAGAATTTGGTTTACACTGATTAAATTTCATAGATTTTTATTCATAGAATTGAAATGAATAAAAGATTTCATTCCAAGCAAATAATTTTTAGAATTAAAATGAATTTCATAAAATTTTGTGGAAGTCATTCATTCTAAACGGGATATTAATAAATTTGCTTTAATATTATGATAAAAAAAATTTAACTTTTGAAAATTATATATATATATATATATATATTGTATATGCCTCTTCAATAAAATTAGTTTAAATTCAGAAATAATACTTTGGTGACTGAAAAATTATTGTTGACAAACAAAATCATATTTACACTAATTGTGATGAAACATGACCTAAATTAGTTGATTTTATACAGACTTGTAAAAATTGAACTATAATATAGCTAATCTAAACATAATTAGATTGGGTTTAAATTTTGTCAAATATGCAGGGAAATTAAATATGTTTGTTCCAATTAAATATGCTGCTATTTGTTTAATCTGTGTTTCAATAAATACATACATACATATATATATATATATGTCACAAATAATAATTTAGTGAAAATTATAGAATGGACGGCTTCAATATTTAAAAATTTAATATTTTTTTAAAATATAAATTGGACCATTATAGGGTGTAAGAAAAGTATATAGAAAGGGATATTCAATCGGATCAATCCCAATTAAAAAAATAATGCTTATTTCCTTTATTTAAGGTGACATGTAAGAATGGACAGACCAAAATAATGATGAATGGTTATAAATTTTATAAAATATTTTAATAATTTATTAGATTATTTTTTTAAGTATTTTCTTTTTATTAATTATTGAGATTAAAAAATTTAATATATAAAAATAAATTTGAAGGTTTTAAACTAATATTATTTTAAATTTATAAAAATGATACTTAAAATAAAATAATTTTTTTTCTTCTAAAAATACATTTGAAATAGATGAAATAAAGTAATAATACTGTATTATATAGAAATAATGAAAAATATTTTATAATTTATTGTGTTATATATTCTCCAATACAGTTGGAAGATGAGCACAAGACAGATTTCAGAAGGCTGAAGCTAACAGTCTACTTGTGGAATAATTATATGCTACAATTGTTGTAGCAATAAATGCCTACAACACACCAATCGAATTTTTACACGTAGGCATTTATTGACATTTATTTAATTCTGTTGTAGCAATAAATGTCTACGTGTAAGAATTCTATTGGTGTGTTGTAGGCATTTATTGTTACAACAGTTGTAGCATATAATTATTCCTACTTGTGACTTCATGGGATATATTTTGGTACTCCCTACTTTCTTAAACGAATCAAATAAATTAGCGATATTTATGGCGATATCAGCGTTTAGTCAGCTAAGTTCCACATCAGACCAATACTATATATTTGTAAATTAATAAATTTCAAAGCAAATGTTTTTAAAATTGCAATTGAGATTCGATTTATGCAGTAATAAATAATATTTGATTTTTATTTATATTAATTTTCTTTATCCATATTAAATTATAATGTTTTCTCATCAGTGTTTAACTTACAAAGGAAATATGAATTTGCAAGGTATTTAAAAGATAAACATATATCTACCAATATTGGACCGGACAATAGTCTAAAAATAAGTACCTATTATATATAACACTAAAAAAATCGCAAGTTCTGGAAGGTCTTAGTTAAAATGCAAATTTAAATAAACCCAAGTATTATAAATGCATATGAAGCCAAATGCTATAATACTTTAGCTTAGAAGAAAAAAAAAATTAAAATTAAGTATCAAAATCACATAACATGTATATATATAGAACTAAATCAATCCCTTACATATTCACAACAATCAATATTATATATTCTAATTCTCAGTCATAATTTTGTATTTTTAGTATCAAAAATCACTCATCAGTTTCCTTCTAATATATTAAAAAGAAACTGATAAAAGGAATAGTTAAAACTCAGTGGACAACAAGATCATCAGTACTCTTGTTTTTTTCTAGTGACTCTAATGTAGCAAAAAACAGCAGCAAAAATAGCAGTAACAAGGCCACCAATAATAACACCACCACCCGCCACTGATTTATCTGAAGAATGATGGTTTCCAAGCCGTCTGATCCCAGGAGCTTCAGCTTCTTTCAACTCATCATCATCACCACCACTAGAAGTCGGCTGATCTGCAACTCTAGACACAAACTTATTTAAATTCTCTCCATTTTGAACCTTAATTTGAGATGGGTCTTGGGAAGACTGATTATCAGCCATGGGTTGTACAAGCAAAATCCCAGCAAGAATCAAACAAAGCAAATCAAGCCTGGGCATTTTTAAAAGAAAAAAACAGAGGAACAAAAATGAAATTCAGAGGCTTGGAGCTGAGAAATATTATATAAAGCTGAGAAATGAATGTGAGCTATGGGGTATGTATGTATATATATATATATTTGTGGAGAGTAAATGAGCAATAGAGAGAAAAAGAAAGTGTGTGGCTTGAAAGTAGAGAGAAGTTTCAGTCTTCAAATTGGTTAAAGAAAGTGGCCGCGTGTTATTAATTATTAAGATCAAAATAAGAAAATGAAAAGTGAGCCTTCAGTTACTCGGAGGAAAGACTTGTCTTTTTCCCCGTCAATTGGATACATTTTATTTTTATTACCAAAAAAAAAAATTAAAGATATATTATAATTTTGTAACCAAAAAAGTATTACCATAAGATAGAATTTTTAAGTTTTATATGTTTAATCATATATATTATTTTTGTTTAAAAAAAAAACTAACCTATAAGTGTAAAATACATTATTTTAATCTCTACAAAAATACTATTTTAACGGGCACTTAACAATACATTAAAATTTTACAAATTAATGTTTTATTGTGGAATTATTTTTATAAAAGAAAAATCTTAATTTCAAATAAATTATTTATTTGTATCTATACGTATATATTTAGTGTATTATTATCACATTAATCAATTGAATGCAGCTTAATGTAAAGAATATTTAAAAGTATTTATTGTAATTAATGTTTAATTGGTATACACTCTGATAACAGTATTTCAGAAGTGTTTGGTTAGAAAATGACGAGAGAAACACAACTGTAATCCAAAGGTAAGCTTGTCCTTTTATGTTATTTTTTAGTTGTTTGGCTGTAATAGAGCCATAGAGAAATTTTGACAAAAATATAGGACCTACAAAACAAAATACAACTGGTGAGCATTATAAGATTTTTTTTTGCTTATTATGACTTAATTATATCAATAAAAATTTTTTTTTTTATAAATTATTATTTTAGAGTCGAGTGGAGTTTGATCACAAAAGCGATAAAATTTTTAATTAAATTTTAATACATATACATATTTAAGATTTGAATTTGATACCTCTGATTAAGTTATAATAGTCTTTTATTAATTGATTGATGTGTCTTATGATAAAAAATGTTAAATCAATGTCATAAAATCATTATTAAAGACTATCAATCATCTTTTTTTACATTAATACCATTTTTCGATGATAAATATTCCATAAAATTTTATTTAAATAAGTAATTAGAAATTAATATTTGACATTTATACTCAACCACTAATTTTAAGAAATTAATATTTAATATTTAAATTCAGTTATTAATCTTAATTGTTTATTAGTAAATTCTCAACTATAAGTGTTCATGGTTTAGTTAATCAAATTATGAAGAAAAAAATTAATTGTTAATTTCAGTTTAGAAAATCTTAAACAAAAACTAAATTATAAATAAAAGATTAACCGATCATAAAATGGATGATAATCAATATTTTCAGTTTTTGATCATTATAGTATATACATAAAAAAAATCTAAAATTTAATAAATATTATATTATATATATATATATAAGAATTCAAATGTAACTCATTACAATAAATATCAACAAAAATATATAATTAAATTACAAAATGCATATTTTAAATCCAAATATACAACTCAGCAAAGTTTTAATTTCAAGCTAATTAGGGTCGGCTATATGAGTTCTCTTTTTCCACTAGGAGCAATTATGTGCCACATCTTCGAAGAGATGTAACATCATAATATCATATTGAACCACGCTTATCCAAGTTAATTTAGGTTTACTCCTTATTCTCTTGCTTATATCAACCTTAACCTGTTTAGTTTTTCTGATAGGTGTATTATTATGTTTTCGTTTTACATGACCAAACCATCTCAATTTATACTTTCTTATTTTATCCTCAATATATACTACCCCCGCCTTTTATCTAATGTACTTATTATGGATTTTATTTTTCTACATATCTATCTTAGCATTCTCATTTAGTCACATGCAACTTATATACGTGTTGTCCGTTCAATGTCTAACACTCGCTATTATACATTATGGCATGGTTGTATTGCGGTGCGATAAAATTTATCTTTTAATTTAGCTGGCATCTTTTGGTCATATAATATTCTTATGGAACTCCTTCACTTCATCCAACCTATTTTAATCATATGGCTAATATATTCTTTGCAACCTCCATCGTGTTAAAGAATTGAGTCAATATAATTAAACTGAGTACTATGAGGCACTGTCACTTTGTTCAAAACAACTTTACCCCTTTCTCTATTTGTATTACTAAACCTGCAATGCATATACTTAGTCTTCGTTCTATTTAACTTAAAATCCTTGGATTCCAAAGTGTTCCTCCATAACTTTAACTTTCTGCTTACTTCTGCTTGAGTCTCATCTATTGTCACATGTCACCCACAGACATCATACAACATGGGATGCCATCCTGTATATGCCTTATAAGCTCATCCATGACCAAGATAAAAAGATAAGGGGGGGGGGGGGGGTTCAAAGTTGAACCTTAGTATAACCTAATAGAAATAAGAAAATCCTTAATATCCCCTCTAACTGTACAGACTCTAGTGATAGCTTCATAATACATATCCTTCAAGACTTTGATATTTCTAATTGATATCCTCCTGCACTCCATAGCCCACCATAAAACTTTTCTAGGTAATCTGTCATAAGCATTCTTTAAGTCAATGAAAATCATATGCAAATTCTTCTTCATCTCCCTGTACTTTTCCATCAAATCTTTAATAAGAAAGATTGCTTCCATAGTTGATCGACCTGGCATAAAGCCAAATTAGTTTGGGGAGATACAAGTGTCCAAACGTAAGTGGTGTTCCACAATCCTCTCCAACAATTTCCTTGTATGACTCATAAGTTTAGACCTCTATAATTTGAACAACTTTGTATATGTCCCTTATTCTTAAAAATAAGTACCAAACTGCTCATTCTCCATTCATTTGGCATTTTTCTTGTGCTCAAAATCTTATTAAATAAAATAGTTAACCATGTCACTCCCACATCTTCAAGACTTTTCCAAATCTCAATAGGGATTCCATATGGACCATAGGCTTTACTTATTTTCATTCTCTTTAGGGCTTTCTTAACTTCAAAAAACTAAATTCATCTAGCGCACTTTACATTTTTTCTAAACCCTCAATATTTTCACTATTATTAATTGATTACCATTAAGAAGATCCTTAAAATAACTTCTCCACCTTTCTTTGATATCCTTCTCTTAAACCAAAACTCTATAAATAAATTGTATATATGTATCAAATTATTTTAATTAATTATATTTGGATTTAAAGATGAAGAGAATATATAATTTATAATATATATTATGTCATCACCCATGGCTGGATCTCAAAGCTTGGAATCTACACAACAAGCTTCGACCTAGCTTCCGATTTGCGAGTACATTTACCCTAACTACAATTGACATTGGTTTCATCATCTTCTTGTTGATTATTCGTCGAGTGGTATTATACCTATGCCAACCTAGCTAGGATTCCTAGACATCTTCATAATAAAAAACTTATCTTGTCTATATGAACAAGAATGCTCTATCTTATCTAGCCATCGACAAAGATACTTCTAGTTTTTTTATCTTCATCTTTTTGTCTTCACCTAGTTTTTCTGTAATGGAGGATATATGGAAGTAAAATCTCATTAGGAGACAAGGAAGAGAAAGCCTTGATTATTGAGTGAGAATAAGAGCAAAAGGAAGCTAATGATATGAAATGGTGCTTTGTAGAGAGAGGTTTTTTACGGATAAAGAAGTTAACTTCTCTACAATAAAAAACACTTTTGTCTCACTTCAGAGGCCAGTAGAAGGAGTATGTATAAAAGAGTTAGCACTAAATCTTTTCATATTTCGATTCTTCCATGAGTTGGGCATAGAGAGAGTAGAGAATAATGGATATTTGACTAATACCTCTTATTGACACATAGATTGAGCAGAGGGAATTGCCAACCCATGTTCCTTTATATTTCATGAAAATCTAGGTTTAATGCTTGATGTGCCATTAGGATTCTTGTTTGAACAAGTAACTAGACAAATGGGAAACTATATTTGCTAATTACTTAAATTTGATCTCAACAATTTTCTTGGCATCTAGAAAATCAATATGAGATTAAGAGTGGTAGTAGACACTTGTCTCCCACTTAAAAGTAGAATGAAAATGAAAAAATAGGAGGGGATTAGACCTTAGTGAACTTTCATTATGATAAACTCTACATGTTTTGTTTTTTTTTTGTTGACTATTGGGACACTCAAAAAAGGTTTGTGAGAAGCTCTATAATCATAAGGAGGTGAGGCCCTATGGAGTATGAATGCTTGTAATGTCTAGAAAACTAATTATAAGAAGTAGCGATAAATGGCTGATAAAAACACCACTGAAGATGGTGGGTTGAGAGAGTGGCAAAGATAAGGATGAGACTCAATCATATAAGGCAAGTCAATTCCTTAAGCTTCCATTAGCATGATTTAATTTTAATCTTGGAGAAGTTAATAGATAAAGTGATTATAGGACCACAAATATGCAAACTAGAATAGCTAAAGGGGAAGAAGGTGCTTTTAAAAAAGGTGATATGAGGGATTATGATATGACCAACAATAATAATGAACGTGTGTTTATTATTGATATGAAATAACGATGCATAGAAGGTAGTTGTTGTACTAAGATGGAAGGAGATGCTTTGCTAAATGGCCTATTAGCCAATCAAATCCAAAAAAAAAATGTAGAAAAGGTAGGTTTGGCTCAGTTAACTAGCCAAGGTAAATGAGTACTACATTCTAGAATTGTCATAGGTTGGGTAACGAATGGACAATTGAACTAAAGGACCTAGTGACCATACATAAGTCCAAATATGCGTTTTTGATGGAATGATGGTTAAGTGTGGAAGAATAGAATTTGTACAAGAAAAAAAAATTCATTTCTATGGTGCTTTTATAGTTAAGGGGCATGGGCATGTAGAGAGATTGTTTTTTTTTATAGAAATATAGAGATTCAATACACCTACTTAGTTTTTTAAAAAACATATTGATGTGGTGATTAAATTGTATATGGTTTCTTGGCTGCTAATAGGGTTCTATGAGCTTTCTAAAAGGCACAAGAGAGAGTAATCAGAGCTAATCAAACTTTCCATATAGTGTTATAAGAGATTTTAACTGTAGCCTATCCCAATTCAGGAAGAAAGGTACTTGTGTGCACCTAATTATTATTTGATTTATGGTTTTCATGAGACTATCCAATGGGTTACTAAATTTAAGGATGAATGGATATCCCTTCATGTGGCAAAGAGGCAGAGGCAATAAAACCTGGGTTGAGAAAAGATTGGACAAATAAAAATGAGCTATATCAAAGTCACCTTGGTGGGGAATTATAATTATGCCTCTACCTTAAAGGTGTGATCATGGAGTCTATTCAACTTTTGACTAAGAAGAAATCATCAAGAGATAGCTGAGGTACAATTAAACATAGTCGTGGGATTATGCAAATTCTTGCCTCATTTTGATTCCTAATCAAGCAAGAAATCCCTAAAGCTACTCTAGATATTTTCGTAATCAAATTAGAAGAGTTAAAACATCTATATAAAGTAAAGTCTCCTTCCAAGATTAATCATCCTATATTCAAATGAGTTTGAAGATTTCTTTAGAGAGAGAGAAGGTGGCTTCACTATTTGAAGAGATTCAAGTTTAAGAGTTCCATTCAATCTAAAGGAATATTCCAAGTTTGATTTCTCTTATTTCTTTAGATTTAATGTTTTCAATTATCTTCTTTACTTCTTTTGCTATTTGTCTTTCAATTATGTGCAACTAAACCCTAAATTAGGGTTAGAATTTTCTTTGATTCATCTACAAAGAACTTTATGACTAATTAATTCAATATTATTTTACTTGATTATTTTGTTATCTTTTTTTCTTAATGCTAATAATTATCTAGCCAATAATTATTTGATTTGAGATATTGTGTAATTGAGTAAGAGTGAAAGCATAATATTAGTCTAAAGAGATAACAATCTTAAGTAGTTTTTGCTTAGAGATAAGAAAAACACTTAGGAGGTTGTTTAAAGATTCTCACAAATCTTAATGAGTTGAATTAATTTTTATAATCACGAGAGTATTAAATTTATTCTTGTTATTACAAGAGTAGATATAGGAAACGGGAGTAGATATATGAATTAATCTCAATATTAGTTTTAGATCTTGTGATAGACTAGAACTTAAATAAGAAGAATTCAACCAACAATCAAAGTAAGAATAAAATTGAGTTATAATTCTAGAAAAATCAATTGAAAAAAGTCTAATCCTAAGCTTTTAGTTATAAGAGTTAAGTTTAAAATAATCTTAGTTTAGTTTAATTAGTTAAATCAGAATTTAAAACCAACTTTGTTTTCCAAATAGTAAATAATTTAATTGTTTGGTACTTAGGATTCACCTTTCTCATGGGAACGATACTCTACTCACTCTTTATTACTTGTTCACGATATTATGTGTAATATCCCTAATGATACCCTAAAATTTTGGAGTGTTAATTGTTGTATTGTATTAAATAATTTAAAGTGTATATGTTATGTATATGGAGATAAAAACAATATATACAAGATTATGTCTTTTTGGTCAAAAGATATTTTGTATTTAAATGGATTTATTTAATGTTAGTGGAAGATGATGTTAGTGGATTTAATATTATATTGTTTAATTGTATGGTGGAGAGTGATTTGGGGAAAAGAGGTTTGGTTAAAAGAGAAGAGTGTGTTGACTTTGCATTTTCTTTCTTCTTCTTCTTTCATCTTCATTTTCTTCTTTCTTCTCTTTGGCCGGCCACCCTTATCAACCAAAGGAAAAGAGATTTTGTTGCTTCCAAGCTCAAGAGATTGAAGGATTTCAAGAGGTCAAGTTGGAGTTTTAAGGATTTTCTTCACTTTTGGTAAGTTTCCAACTTGTTTCTTGGTTTTCTTTTGAGTTTGTGTTCTTGGGTTTGTTGGATGGTTGTTGTAGATGTGTTTATGGTTATTTTGGAGTGTTTGAAGTGTTTTGTCTTGGTAACTTTGATGTTTGGGTTTGGATTGAAGAGAAAAAGGGTTGAGTTTGGTGAAGGAGGCAAGTGTGTGGATTGTGTGATTTTTGAATTGTGAATATGGTGGTGATTTTGTTTTGATGTTTGTGATTGAGTTGTTTTAAGGCTTACTCAAGTATTATTGGGTTGTTGATGGTTTTGATTGAGTTTGTGTGTTGTTGATATGGCTTTTGGAAGATGATTGTGGGTTGTGGCTTTGTTGGTGTCGATTTCAGGGTTTTTGGCCTGACACGTCCAATAACACGGCCATGTCTTTGGGTGTGTTATTGGTTCTATTTTCTGGGTTGGTGACACAAGCAGTGACATGCCCATGTCACTGAGTGTGTCACAGCTTCTGTGTTGTAGTAGCATTAACACGGCCAGTGACACGCCCATGTCACTGACCGTGTCATAGCTACTGTGTTGTTGGAAGATTGACACGCCCATGTCACTGAGCGTGTCATAGCTTCTGTGTTAGAGGAGGATTGACATGGCCAGTGACACGCCCATGTCACTGAGCATGTCAAAGCTTCTGTGTTGTGGGTTTAGGGCACGGTCAGGGACACTCCCGTGTTGTTGAGCGTGTCAAGTATAGAGTTTGCCCCAGATAGTTCTCTTTCTTATTTTCTTCTTGTATATCACTAAGTGAGTGTGTATGATCACCTTTGGATTAGGTTTTGAAGAGATTTGAGCTACCTTAATTCAAGTGTTGAGAGTGATCTTGAAAGAGGAGTTGATAGAGTGGTGTTGTTGCTCTTAGAGGTAAGTACAAATTTTGAATGATTGCATACATTTATATGACATTGGGACTTAATACATTTAGTTTAGAAATGTGTTAAGTTACTTAATATATTGTTGATGAATGAGTTATATGTTATGATATGCATAATGTGAATTATGTTGATGTATCAATGCAATTGAGTAATGTATTGTATATGAAAAGAAATGTAGAAAAATGTGATATGAGATGTGAAAACATAATGTAACCAATCAATATTGAGATGAAATAGAAGAATGAGAAAAATGAGAAAAGATGATATACTAAGGCAATGAGCCTAGTTTGATTATGAGAAATGAAATGAGAAATAAATTATGAAAAATATTGGATAATGAGATAAATGAATTAATTGTGTGCCTAGTATGTTATTCAATTTTCAGAGTTCTGGGTTTGGCGGCATGCCTATGAATTGCTGGCAGGTGAAAAGACCGGGTCGTAAGCCGAGCCCAGCTGATAAATGTGATGTTTTTGGGGTGAAAAGACCAGGTTGTAAGCCTCAAAAACTGTAACAGTCCAGCCGGGTTGAGGACCAAGATACTGGAGTCCTAGGGTCTAACCGGGTTGAGGTCCAAGAGACTGGGTCTGTTACATTATCCATGGATATATATATCGCCTACGGGCTTGATGAATGTGATTATGGACCAAAGCAGTAACTTTGAACTTTGAATAGCATATTAGTTTCATTTTGGGCCCATGCTTGTCTTTGCTTTAATGTGAATTATGAAATATGATGCAAATGATTAAAACGTTGAGATATAATGAAATGAGTTGATATATTCATATATATTGTGCATGAGCATCACATTGATCTATATTGAATCAAAGTTTGTACCACTAAGCTTTCTGCTTAGTGTGATTGTGGTTCATCGCGCAGGTGACAGGGTAGAACCAGTTGTGCCGGAGAGCTCGTCTAGACCGAGTTGAGTCTAGGCTTGAGTTTGTGATAGTTGTGTTGAGTTGTGGACATTAAGATCAGAGATGAACTGCCAGCATGTATAAATTCTATAATTTTGTAGACATTGATTTTGATATATATACATATGTATTTTCCACTGCTTATTTAACAAATATTTTGAACAGACTGTTTTGGATAAACTTTTGGGTACTAATGTTATATATATATGTATTTTAACGAAGGAATGTTTTATCTATTACTATTTATAATATAGGTTAAATATTTTAAGTTTATTCGGACTTACTTATGATAATAATATGTTAAAGATTAAAGATTGGTTTGTTTAAAATGAACCGTGGCACCCTTTTATCCGGTATACGTATATTGTGTGTTGTGCGGGTGTATGCGGTGTGTGTATATGGCGTATGGGGGTGTTACATTATGCACTTTCAATTAGACTATATTTAGCACGACAAACTTCACTAAAGTAGTTTTCCATAAACAATTACAATCAACTAAGAGTTTATGTTAACATGGGAAGAAGTAAGGAATATTACAACGAGTTTGGTATCAAGCTTGTTCATTCTACTACATATTATGTATAATCTAATGGATAGGCTAAAGCAATTAACAAAGTTATCGAAATGATCATCCAAAAGATAAAGATAATCTAAGATTTTTGCATGAGCTTTATTTTAAAACTCTTTGGGATATCTGAACCACTTTTAAAGATGATCACTAGAGCAACTCCTTATAGTTTAGTTTTCAAGCACAATGAAATTATACCATCCCCAAGATAATATTAAGTTTGTAAGGCACAAAAATCAAAATGAATCAACGATCGATCAGTACACCTAAGAAATGCTACAAGAATTGGATGACCTTAATTATGATTGGTTTGCTACATTAAATCAAATCCAAGCTCAAAACAAAAGAGTATAAATGGCATACAAAAAAAGGGTTTAACCTAAAGACTTTATGACTAGAGACTTAGTATGGGCAAAGTCATCTTGCCAATTAGACACAAAGACCCCAAGTGTGTGAGTCCTCGCTCGAGCACTGATCCAGCTCACTAATGAGGAGGAGCCGAAATTGCTCATTTGGGCTAAGTCCCATACGATACCACAACATATGATCTCCAGTTGGTTTAGTAAGTACATATTTAGAATTATCTTTAATTTTAAAAGGATTTGTTTCTTTTATTTAAAAGAAACTCTCCTTTTATTTTGAAAATGGGTGGTGTCTTTTATTTTGAAAAGCAAAGATTGGAGAGTCACTGCCTTAGTTTATTTTATTTAGAAAAATTAATGAAAAACCCATTTGATTAACTCCATTAAATTCGATTAATTTTTACCCAAAAGGACACTAGTCTGAAACTAATCACAATGGGTCCCGTGCAAAGTTTTCATACCAATTTTGATAAAGAAAATTTTTTTTCTCCCTCTTTGATGGATTTTAACCTTTTTGGAATTGATAAAAATGCAAATTTTATGTGTTATGACATAATTGCCGCATATGATATTGTTATGATGCATGAGCAAGTAATAACATAATATTCACAAATGCAGCATGAAAAAATAAATATTATAACTCCGTCAATGATAATATTTTTAGGGGAGCTTCAACTCTAGCCCTTATGAGTTCTAGGTTGAGCACAAATTTCCAAATTGACTAATTAACTAAAAAAAGAAATACTAGTAAAATAATAATGGTGACCATTGCAAAACTCAACAAATTTGCAATGGTGCCTGAAATGTCAAAGAAAAGAAAATAATAATAGAAATAACATAAATAATAAAATAAATTCAAGAGGAATTGAAATAAAAGAGACAGATTGATTGTTTAAGTGTGGGTTCGCCGCTCGAAGTAATATTCTGAACATTCCTACTTATGCCATTTGAATGTGAATCATAACCGTAAATAGTTCGCGCCTTTGGTTGCAAAGGCCTTTAATTAACCAATTTTAGTTAATTTAAATTACTGAATTGACAAGAAAAATATGAGAAAATTTCTATCTTTTGTAGCCGTTTCCTTTGGATGTGTAGTTGAAATAGCTACACTTAGGGAGACTTGAGAAAAAAATATGCCAAAATGACTTTGAGTCTAAAAAACTATAAGAGAATTAAATTGAATTTGATTAAATTGATCAAAGATGAATTTGATGTATTTTGGTGTTAGAAATAATTTTGGTATGAAAAAAAAAATTATGGATCCTATTTGGAGAAGAAAACCTCAATTTATAGTGAAAAATTCAGAAGAAATAAAACCATAATAACCCCGGGCCCATGCGCATCGGACGGGCCACATGTACGTTGGACGATCCTCTTGCCCTTTGGACGTCCATGCATCATGGCTTATTTTATCATTTCGGTCCTATTTAAACTCCGATTCATGCAATTTAAATTGCTTTGGATTCGTTATCACGCGGGCTTTCATTAGGGAAAAATTGATGATTTTTTCTCATATCCAAAATTGAGAGTTTTTGGGCTAGTTTGGGCCCATCCAAATTTTAATTTGTATGATTCTAATTTTGTTTTAACCGTACTCATATTTACCTTAATTTATGTGTGAAATTAGAGGTTCACAAAGTGGCAAATAAAATTTAAACTAGGAAGGAACATCTATGGTAACAAAGATCAAGGAAATGATGGTTATGGCTGTTAGATTAAGATGACAAATTGAATGTTTAGTGAATAAATGGAAATTTCTTGAAGCCTTATGCATTATTTTTATGGTAACAAGTTGAATAATTATTCTTTATTAAGCAATGAGAGTATACTTGATATGTAATGACCGAACCATAAAAGTATTGGATTTCAACTTAGTTGTATTTAGCTTGGCTTAGTCAAAGCCAATCCAATTTATAACTATTTTATGAGTTGATAAAATTGAAAACTAGCCAATATAGGACAACCCCACATGTTCCATTCCTATTATATGTGTGTGTATATGTGTGTAAGATGTGTTAAGCATTCACAAAAATGAGGCTCACTTAGCCAAATTATGCTTAAAAGGTTGATCTTATAGCCATTAAACTTACAAAGGATATTCATTTTTCAAGTGTAGTGTCCAAAAATTCTTTAGAAATTTAGAAAATAATTAATATTTTTAGAAAATTTATCCAATTGACCCTTAGATGAGGTATAAGTTAAGGCTAAGTTCCTAAACTACAATTGATAGTCTCTTCCTTTAAACTTTAGTAGATTCAAAATCGGCCTTAATCTTATTAAGTTTCTCCATATTTTGGTTAATTTTCATGTTAGCCTTGGATAGTTGTGATCTTAATTGGCAGATAGTATCTTGATGCTTTTAGATCTCTTAATTTAAAGATTTGCATTGAGCAGTGTTAGCCAAATCCTTGGCACATAAACTCTATTTTGATCTTTTGCACTCAAATTGAAATAATATAATCTTTGTTTTAAGTGATTTTGCCTCAGGACTTAAGCATTTTCAAGTGCTTTATAATTTAGCTTTGTTGTGACTGTCCCATGCCTTGAGTGACTGCTCCACAACCTTAAAAAGCTTTAGAATCCCATAATAGGATTCGTGGTTGTAATATCCCAAAGTATACCCTAAAAGTTTTGGAATTATTGTTGTATTTGGATTTAATGTATATGTTTAATTGGAAAGAGAAAAGAAGTAAAGAGAGAGTGTATATGTTGTATATATAGATATATATATATAACATATACAAGTCAAACTAATGAAAGTCAAAAGAAGATTAATGAATTAATTAAATTAATTTAAATGGGAAATTAAGTTAGTGGAGGAGGATATTATGAATATTATATTATACAAATTGCTTGGTGGAGTTTTAAAGAGAAAGAGTTGACTTGGTTTTTGCTATTCATTTTGTTCTTTGTTTTCTTTTCTCTTTGGGTTGGCCGGCCATCAAAGAAGCAAGAGAGGAAGAGAATTTTTGATTTTTCTAAGATCAAAATTGAAGGAAGTTTCAAGTGATCAAGTTGGAAATTTAAGAAATTTCATCAACTTTGGTAAGTTTCCACTTGATTCCCTTGTTTTATTTTAAGTTGTATTTGAGTTTGATGATTAATTGTTGATGGTATGAATATGTTTTATTGTAGTGTGTTTGAGAGTGTTGGGTTTAATTGATTGTAATTTTGGAGTTGAATGGAAGAGTAAGAGTTGTGTTTATGTTATGGTTGTGAATTGGTAATTGATGTATGTTGTGAGTTTGAGCAATTATTATCTTAGATTTTCAATGTGTTTGTGTTTAATGAAGTTGAAAGCCTAGAATACATGAGTTTGGTCCGAAACAGAAGCAAAATGGATGCCACGACCGTGGCCCTTGGATGCCACGACCGTGGCCACGACCGTGGGGGTGTTAGGCAATTTGGACAGGTTCGTTTGCTAACCCATGACCGTGGGGGTTTGTGAGGCCACGACCGTGGGGGTTTTAGAACAGAATGGGCAGACTCGTTTGCTATGCCACGACCGTGGGGTTGTGAGGCCAGGACCGTGGGGTCCTAGATAGTTGTGTTGGCTTATAATTTGTGATCTATGGGTCTAGTATGAGACTAATAGGTGAATAGTTGTATTGGAATTCATGTGTATTTTAAATAAGTGTGTATTATTCCTTTTGAATTAGGTTGTGAAGAGGTTGAGTTGCTCTAATCTAAGTGTTGAAGAATTTTTGGAAGAGGAAGTGTATAGAGTGGTGTGAGTTGTTCTTGAGGTAAGTACAAACCCTACATTATTGCACACATTTACATGACATTGGGACTTAACACATTTGGTTGTAAATGTGTTAAGTAATCTATTACATTGTTGATACATTTGATTAATGTTATGATTTGCATAATGTGAAAGATATGATGATCATTCAAAATGTATGTTCAATGCAATTGGTTATGTATACTTTAATGATGAATTGCTTTAATGTGAATTGAGATATGATGAGATGTGAAACCATTGTGGTTGGTTATAATGATTCAAATGAAATAATTGAGGCATGGTTGCCTAGATGATTATGAAGAAATGTGAAGCCATTGTTGTTGGCTAGAATATTGCAAATGAAATAATTGAGGCATGGTTGCCTAGATGATTATGAGAAAATGAGAATGAAATAATGAATGAATTGTGTGTCTAATATGTTATTCCATTTTCAGAGTTTTGTTGTTGGTGGCAGGCCTAATAGTAACAATCTCTTGAAGCTAGGTTGGGCTTGATCCTTGAAGCCAAGTTGGGTTGAAGTTTAGCATGCTTAACTTCCCTTGAAGCTTGGTTGGGTCTAGTCCTTGAAGCCTAGTTGAGATTTTACAACCCTTGAAGCTAGGTTGGGTTTGGTTCTTGAAGCCAAGTTGGGTTGATACTTAGCATGCTTTGTTCCCCTTGAAGCTTGGTTGAGCCTAATCCTTGAAGCCTAGTTGGGATAATGATAATGATAAATGTGATATTTGAACCAAAACATTAACTCTGAAAGTTGAATGGCATATTAGTTTCTTTTGGGCCCATGCTTGTCTTTGTTTCAATGTGATTCTTGAATGGTGAAACAATTGAATAAAATAATGGAATGTAGTGTTATGAAAATATTAATATATTATTTATGAATATTGTCTTTATTGTTGAAATGTGTGACATTGCATTGAAGCATATTGTTATTGTGATTTGTACCACTAAGCCGTTGGCTTAGCGCGATTGTGGTTCATCGCGCAGGTGACAGGGTAGAACCAGAGAGTTCAGCTAGACTGAGTTGATTCTAGACTCTGAAGTGTTGATAGTGGGCTTAAAGATCAAAGACGAACTGCCAAACATGTATAAATGTTATGTTTTGTAAAATTTGAATTTTTTTATGTATATATATTTGTAAATACCGCTACATTTTTCGCTGTGTATCAAATGAACGTTTTATGTATTGTATTTCATAATATTATTTGAATGTTTTATGTTTTCTTATAATGTTGTTAAATTGAAAGTTTGGTTTGTTTATTATAAACCGTGGCACTCCTGTATTCGATATACGTATATTACAGGTGTAGTAGTATGTAGTGTGCGTATACAGGGTATAGGGGTGTTACAATTATTTTGGTATCAGAGCCTAAGTTTGAGATTCTCAACCTAGGTAAATTGTAAGGAAAAAGAAAATTTTGATTTTAAAATATGATTTTTGAATAAGATACATGTTTTGGTATTGGCAGTCTCTGATCTTTAATGAGGTATATTCTGCTGTGTTTGCAGACATAGGTAGTGATGGCGTCTCAGTAACGTCAGTCCGTAGAAGGTAGTGCTGAGAGTATAGCTCCTGCAGAGGGTAGAGATGGAGCTAGGGTTGAGAAAGCTAGAGAGGCGCCTGCCCTTGTGCCAGAGAGATCAGCTGCTGATGAGGTTCCGCCGGTTTGGTTAAGACATGTGGTAGAATTGTTGAGGCAAGCTCTAGTGCAGCAGCCGCCACTGCCACCACAGCCACAAATACCGGTGAGACATTATGATAAATTGAGGAAGTATGGGGCTGAGGATTTCTTTGGTACTACAGATCCTGCAATAGCTGAGCAGTGGTTGGATAGAGTGCAGAGGGTATTTATCCAGTTGCAAGCCACTCCTGAAGAGAAGTTTGATTATGCTAGATCCTTATTGCAGAAAGATGCTTATGATTGGTGGAAGACAGTTCCACATGCTATGGATGATCCACTGAAGTTGTCTTATGGTGATTTTCTGAGGGAGTTTGAGCAGAAATATACTCCGAGGGAGTATAAGGATGTCAAGAAGATGGAATTTCTGAATTTGAAACAGGAGAACCGGACAGTGACAGAGTATGAGATTGAGTATATCCAGTTGAGTCACTATGCCGGGGGGATTATTTCTGATGAGATTGACCGGTGTAGAAGATTTGAGGAGGGGTTGAGGCCCTCTATTATGTGCATTGTTGCTGGTTCTCGGTATCAGGATTTTTCTCAGTTGGTTGCAGCAGCTAGAAGTGTTGAAAGAGCACAGGGTATTGCAACAACTGCTACCGAGGAGGAGACCAGAGTTAGGAGATCCCAGTTTGAGGTAGGGTCTTCATCTATGAAGAGAGGCCGAGGAAGTTTTGTTCTGAGAATCAGTAGGAGCCTAAGGCAGTCAGGTAGATCAGTTCAGTATCAGAGGCAGAGACCGAGACCTACAGTTTCTGTAGCAAGTGCTCCGACTCCAGTGGTTCAGAGATCCATTCCATCTGTATGTGTTCATTATGGTAGGACACATGGGGGTACTTATTGGAAGACGAGTTGATCAGAAGTATGTTTTAGATGTGGGTCACCAACTCATTTTATTAAAGATTGCCCTGAGCTACAGGAGGATAGACAGACTGATACTGCAGCTTCTCGACCCAGTGTTAGCAGAGTTGGTCGAGGGGGCAGAGGTTTCAGTAGAGGTGGTCGACCTGGGATCCGTCAGAGAGGAGGCTCTACATCCGGAGGCAGTAGGCCAGATGAGGCTGGGTCTTCTTAGCGAGTGTATGTGATGCAGAGGCAGCCGGATGCTTCAGCGGTTATTGCGGGTACATTTTCTTTATTTGGCATTTCAGTTCTTGCTTTGATTGATACAGGATCTACTCATTCATACATAAGTGCATCTATCTTGCCTGTGTCTAAATTGCATTCAGAGTCCTTAGGATTTGATGTGTTGGTGACAAATCCTTTAGGACATAGTATTGTGGTGAGTAAGGTGCATCGTGATAGTTCAGTTGTGGTGCAAGGTGAGGAATTTTTGGGTGATTTGATTGAAATGTCTTTTAAGGAATATGATTTGATCTTAGGCATGGATTGGTTGTCTAAGCATGGAGCTATGGTAGACTGTCAAAAGAAGTGTGTTACCTTGAGAACCGGTGATGGTAGAAGTGTGATGGTATCTAGTGAGCAGAGACAACTTGCATCCTTGTTTGTATCAGCTTTTGCAGCTAGGAAGTTGATTAGAAAAGGGTGTGATGCTTATATTGCTCATGTTGTGGATATCAGAATAGTGGGTTCTCAGCTTGATAGTATACCCACAGTTGCTGAATTTCCAGATGTTTTTCTGGAGGAGTTGCCAGGGTTACCCCCTGAGAGAGAGGTTGAGTTTGGTATCGATTTGTTGCCTGGTACCACTCCCATCTCTATTACTCCCTATCGAATGGCACCTGCTGAGTTGAGAGAGTTGAAGGTGCAGTTGCAGGAGTTGTTGGATAAAGGGTTTGTTCGCCCTAGTGTTTCTCCATGGGGAGCTCCTGTTTTGTTTGTGAAGAAGAAGGATGGTACTTTGAGGTTGTGCATCGATTATAGGCAATTGAACAAGGTGACTATCAAGAATAAGTATCCTTTGCCTAGGATAGATGATCTCTTCGATCAGTTGAAGGGAACAGCAGTGTTTTCTAAGATTGATTTGAGATCAGGGTACCATCAGTTGAGAGTCAGAGCTAAAGATATTCCTAAGACAGCTTTCCGTACAAGGTATGGGCATTATGAGTTTTTAGTGATGCCTTTTGGATTAACGAATGCACCTGCAGCTTTTATGGATTTGATGAATAGGGTGTTTAGACCCTATTTGGATCAGTTTGTGGTGTTCTTTATTGACGATATTTTGGTGTATTCGCGTAATGAAGAGGATCATGACAAGCATTTGCGGATTGTGTTGCAGACTTTGAGAGAGAAGCAATTGTATGCTAAGCTGTTAAAATGTGAGTTTTGGCTTGATCAAGTGACTTTTCTGGGTCATATAGTTTCAGCAGATGGTATAAGAGTTGATCCGAGTAAAGTTGAGGCTATTTTGAATTGGAGTCCACCGAAGTCTGTAACTGAAGTTAGAAGTTTTCTGGGTTTGGCAGGCTATTATCGACGGTTTGTGAAAGGTTTTTCTTTGATAGCTACTCCACTCACCAGATTACTTCGAAAGGGAGTAGATTTGTGTGGACAGATCAGTGTCAAGCTAGTTTTGAGCAGTTGAAGGAAATGTTGACTCAAGCGCTTGTTCTTGCTTTACCTGTGGAAGATAAACCATATGTGATTTACAGTGATGCTTCACATAATGGTTTAGGTTGTGTTTTGATGCAAGAGGGTAAAGTCATAGCTTATGCTTCTCGGCAGTTGAAGCCGCATGAGCTTAATTATCTGATGCATGATTTGGAGTTAGCAGCTATAGTGTTTGCTTTGAAGATTTGGCGACACTATTTGTATGGAGAGAAGTGTTTTATCTACACAGATCATAAGAGTTTGAAATATTTGGGTGTTCAGAGAGAGCTTAATCTTCGGCAAAGACGGTGGTTGGAGTTGATTAAAGATTATGACTGTTTGATTGATTATCATCCTGGTAAGGCGAATGTTGTTGCTGATGCCTTGAGTCAGAAGTCTTTGGCAGGTTTGACTATTTATTTGCTATTGTTGCTTGTTGAGTTGAGAGCGTTGCATGCCAGTTTTGAATCATGTGATGATGGTGCATATTTAGCTCAATTGCAGTTGAGACCGGTGTTGTTGGATCAGATTAAAGAGGCTCAATTGGCTGACGAGAAAATTCAGAAGATTGTGTCAGATTGCCAAAATGGGGAGAGCTGAGATTTCCATGTGAGAAGTGATGGTAGCCTTTGGTTCAAAGATAGATTGTGTGTTTCTGACGATGCTAGATTGAGAAAGATTATTTTGGAAGAAGCACACCAGTCAGTTTTTGCTATGCACCCTGGGAGTACTAAGATGTATCATGATTTGAAGCAGCATTATTGGTGGTCAGGTATGAAGAGGGACATAGCGGAGTTTGTATCCAAGTGTCTCATTTGTCAGAAGGTGAAAGCTGAGTATCAAGTTCCTTCAGGGTTGCTTCAACCTTTATCAGTGCCTGAATGGAAATGGGAGAGAGTGACAATGGATTTTGTGTCTGGTTTGCCATTGACTCAGAAGAAGCATGATGCTATCTGGGAGATTGTTGATCGATTGACAAAGACAGCTCATTTTATTCCAGTTCGGATGGACTATTCTCTTGAGAAGTTAGCTGAGCTGTATATCAGTGAGATAGTGAAGTTGCATGGAGTTCCAATTTCTTTAGTGTTTGATCGAGATCCCCGGTTTACTTCGAGATTTTGGAAGAGTTTACATGGTGATTTGGGTTCTTGATTGCACTTTAGCACTACTTTTCATCCGCAGACAGATGGGCAGTCAGAGAGAGTAATACATATTATAGAGGATATGTTGAGAAGCTGTGTCATTGATTTTTCTGGAAGTTGGGACAGATTTTTGCCACTTGTGGAATTTGCTTACAATAACAGTCATCAATCCAGTATTGGAATGGCACCATTTGAAGCATTGTATGGTAAAAGATGTAGGACTCCTCTATGTTGGAATGAAGTTGGAGAAGGCAAATTGGTTGGTCCTGATTTGATTAAAGAAACAAAAGAGAAAGTGAAAATAATTCGGGATCGGTTGAAAGAAACTTCAGATCGACAGAAATCTTATTCAGATTTGAAGATGAGAGACATAGAGTTTGATGTTGCAGATAAAGTATTTCTGAAAGTGTCTCCTTGGAAAAAGATTTTGAGATTTGGTAGAAGAGGGAAGCTAAGTCCTCGTTTTATTGGACCTTATGAAGTATTAGAAAGAGTTGGACCAGTTGCTTATCGACTTGCTTTGCCGCCTGAGTTGGATAGAATCCATAATGTCTTCCACGTTTCTATGCTGCGGAGGTACAGGTCAGACCCATCTCATATCTTTCCAGTTGAATCTATTGAGGTGAGTCCGGATCTAACATTTGAAGATGAACCAGTTGCTATTTTGGCACATGAAGTGAAATAATTGAGAAATAAGAAAGTGCCACTTGTGAAAGTTCTTTGGAAGAATCATGCAAAGGAAGAGGCAACTTGGGAGAGTGAGCAAGCGATGCGAGATCAGTATCCTCAACTGTTTCAGACTTGATATCAGGTAATTTTCAGGACGAAATTTCTTTTTAGAGGGGGAGAATTGTAATATCCCAAAGTATACCCTAAAAGTTTTGGAATTATTGTTGTATTTGGATTTAATGTATATGTTTAATTGGAAAGAGAAAAGAAGTAAAGAGAGAGTGTATATGTTGTATATATAGATATATATATAACATATATAAGTCAAACTAATGAAAGTCAAAAGAAGATTAATGAATTAATTAAATTAATTTAAATGGGAAATTAAGTTAGTGGAGGAGGATATTATGAATATTATATTATACAAATTGCTTGGTGGAGGTTTAAAGAGAAAGAGTTGACTTGGTTTTTGCTATTCATTTTATTCTTTGTTTTCTTTTCTCTTTGGGTTGGCCGGCCATCAAAGAAGCAAGAGAGGAAGAGAATTTTTGATTTTTCTAAGATCAAAATTGAAGGAAGTTTCAAGTGATCAAGTTGGAAATTTGAGAAATTTCATCAACTTTGGTAAGTTTCCACTTGATTCCCTTGTTTTATTTTAAGTTGTATTTGAGTTTGATGATTAATTGTTGATGGTATGAATATGTTTGATTGTGGTGTGTTTGAGAGTGTTGGGTTTAATTGATTGTAATTTTGGAGTTGAATGGAAGAGTAAGAGTTGTATTTATGTTATGGTTGTGAATTGGTAATTGATGTATGTTGTGAGTTTGAGCAATTATTATCTTAGATTTTCAATGTGTTTGTGTTTAATGAAGTTGAAAGCCTAGAATACATGAGTTTGGTCCGAAACAGAAGCAAAATGGATGCCACGACAGTGGCCCTTGGATGCCACGACCGTGGGGGTGTTAGGCAATTTGGACAGGTTCGTTTGCTAACCCACGACCGTGGGGGTTTGTGAGGCCACGACCGTGGGGGTTTTAGAACAGAATGGGCAGACTCGTTTGCTATGCCACGACCGTGGGGTTGTGAGGCCACGACTGTGGGGTCCTAGATAGTTGTGTTGGCTTATAATTTGTGATCTATGGGTCTAGTATGAGACTAATAGGTGAATAATTGTATTGGAATTCATGTGTATTTTTAAGTAAGTGTGTATTATTCCTTTTGAATTAGGTTGTGAAGAGGTTGAGTTGCTCTAATCTAAGTGTTGAAGAATTTTTGGAAGAGGAAGTGTATAGAGTGGTGTGAGTTGTTCTTGAGGTAAGTACAAACCCTACATTATTGCATACATTTACATGACATTGGGACTTAACACATTTGGTTGTAAATGTGTTAAGTAATCTATTACATTGTTGATACATTTGATTAATGTTATGATTTGCATAATGTGAAAGATATGATGATCATTCAAAATGTATGTTCAATGCAATTGGTTATGTATACTTTAATGATGAATTGCTTTAATGTGAATTGAGATATGATGAGATGTGAAACCATTGTGGTTGGTTATAATGATTCAAATGAAATAATTGAGGCATGGTTACCTAGATGATTATGAAGAAATGTGAAGCCATTGTTGTTGGCTAGAATATTGCAAATGAAATAATTGGAGGCATGGTTGCCTAGATGATTATGTGAAAATGAGAATGAAATAATGAATGAATTGTGTGTCTAATATGTTATTCCATTTTCAGAGTTTTGTTGTTGGTGGCATGCCTAATAGTAACAATCTCTTGAAGCTAGGTTGGGCTTGATCCTTGAAGCCAAGTTGGGTTGAAGTTTAGCATGCTTAACTCCACTTGAAGCTTGGTTGGGTCTAGTCCTTGAAGCCTAGTTGAGATGTTACAACCCTTGAAGCTAGGTTGGGTTTGGTTCTTGAAGCCAAGTTGGGTTGATACTTAGCATGCTTTGTTCCCCTTGAAGCTTGGTTGAGCCTAATCATTGAAGCCTAGTTGGGATAATGATAATGATAAATGTGATATTTGAACTAAAACATTAACTCTGAAAATTGAATGGCATATTAGTGTCTTTTGGGCCCATATTTGTCTTTGTTTCAATGTGATTCTTGAATGGTGAAACAATTGAATAAAATAATGGAATGTAGTGTTATGAAAATATTATTATATTATTTATGAATATTGTCTTTATTGTTGAAATGTGTGACATTGCATTGAAGCATATTGTTATTGTGGTTTGTACCACTAAGCCGTTGGCTTAGCGCGATTGTGGTTCATGGCGTAGGCGACAGGGTAGAACCAGAGAGTTCAGCTAGACTGAGTTGAGTCTAGACTCTGAAGTGTTGATAGTGGGCTTAAAGATCAAAGACGAACTGCTAAACATGTATAAATGTTATGTTTTGTAAAATTTGATTTTTTTATGTATATATATATATGTAAATACTGCTACATTTTCCGCTGCGTATCAAATGAACGTTTTATGTATTGTATTTCATAATATTATTTGAATGTTTTAAGTTTTCTTATAATGTTGTTAAATTGAAAGTTTGGTTTGTTTATTATAAACCGTGGCACTCCTGTATTCGATATACGGATATTACAGGTGTAGTAGTATGTAGTGTGCGTATACAGGGTATAGGGGTGTTACAGTGGTCTTCAGTGCTACCATGATATGAAAAGGTATGACTGCTACAAGTCTAGTGTGACTGATCTCTAAGAGCAAACATTCATACAACTAGTATTAGAGTTCACGTTCAGAGGCATGACAGCTCTAATAGGTGCTAGAGTGATCTTGCGACCCCACTATAAGTTGTAGCAACCGCGAGAAAGTTAAAGGAAACTTCATAAGATTGGTAGAAAGGTTGGTAGTTAGGCCTTGCAATCTAAAGCTTAGCTTGAGAAACTCTCTCTAACCACAATTTCAGCATAGCGTGACCGCACCATTCAAATTAGTTAGAGATTTTGGTGGAAACCTTTTACACTAATGAAAGGCAGCCACGTGTGAAGAAGAAAATTGAAGAAAAGTAAATTAGTGGGTTTTGCGACACTGATGGAAGAAGTATGACTAAGAATTTCATATTGAATGGTTCTCACTTACATGTCTGTGCCACATGGGTTAGCTATTAGAACTAGCCGGTATACAAAGTAGCAATCTCATGAATGTGCTAGAGGGCAATTTAGCCTCTAAAGGCATCTCGCTACCATGACACAAGACATATAACTGTGAGAGCACTCTGACAACATTAAATGTATGAGATTATAGTTGGTTAAACCTTGATCTTCCTCAATCTAATTCAAATGGCTCTTTTAATGGAAGATGGCTATAAATACCACACCAAACACCATTTATTATAACTTTTAAGCTTTTAATAACCAAACTCTTGTAATTTTAATTCTTAATTGCCTTATATTTAATTTTTCATTAATTATTCTTGAGTGTTGGGTGTGAGCATCAAAAGTCATTATTGTAAGTTTGGTGTTGAGTTGTGAGGAAAATCTCAAACCTTGTAATAATTTGGTATGAGCTTGAAAAACACCAAGTTAGGATTGAACTTATAAAAACCCATAGATAGTGAAATAATCAACTTGTTGTTGAGGAGTGGACATAGGATTATTGAATTTGGACCATTATAAATTGCTTTTATTGTCTTTTCTCTCTTCCCCGACTCTTAATTTATCTAAGCAATTTAATTTCACCCTAAATCTTCAAAAAGCACTAATTCACCCCCTCTTGGTTACTAACATGAGACAACAAGGAGCTAATGATTTCCCTTATTATGCCAACTCAATTCCTTTTTTTCTTCAATGATTAGATAGATCGATTTATGGTGTCTACCTCATCAAGATATTTTTTATGTTTGGACATGATATTGTTACCAAATTAGTAGTTTTGATTTAAGAAATCGAAGTCAACAAAGAGATCATTATAGACTCTTAATTTTTAACCCAGTCCAGTCCGATATTTTTAAACAGTCTAAAATAATTTTTGTAGTATTTTTAATAATATTTATTACTTATAGTATTTAGTTTTAATTAAAATAAAAAATATAAAAAAAAGAAGAAGAAAAGATAAAAAATAAATTGAAAATAAAAATAGGCGACGAAAAAATCGGCGATGAATTGGCTTAGTCCAATTCGCCACAGGAAAATCCTGCGGCGAATTGGCTAGCTCGAGCCCAACGCCAGCAATAATTTTTTTGCCAGCGCACTTTTGCATGCCTGGCCCTTGCGCGGTTTTGCCAAAACCCTATTCTACTTGATTTTTAATTTTATTTCCTAAAAGATTTTTATTTTCTTAGCCAATTAGTATTAGGTTTTTATTTTTTTTTCTATAAATACTACATTAAAACACAGAATGAGAGGGCTGAAATTTTTTATCAGACTTTGAACTTTTGAATTTTTTCGGCCAATCTCAAGCTTAAAGGAGCAAGAGGCAGTGAGCAAGCAACAATAATCCATCAAAGGCAGCCTACATTGTCTTTATTATTGTTCAACCAGAATTCAAAGATTGTGGTGGAACCAACAACGGAGGTTTGAATCTCTATTTTCTTTGTTTGGATGGTTAGTAGAATAATTGATCAAATTGTATGATGAAGCTACAAAGTTGGGCAATGTCTGTAAGTCTCACTAGATGACTTAGATGTTCTCTGACCTTGTTATGAGGTTAGTCATCATAGGAGAGATCCTTTTGTATATTTGTCTTCACTTAGATCGAGTAAGAAGTTCCTTCGACCTCTATAAGTTCCTCAAAATTTATGAAAAAAGTCTCCAAAATCATTTGGTGTTATTAGTGCCAAATCTAATAAATTTGGCCTCAATCTTTTTAGTCTTGTCAGTCTCTATTTGAGATTTTTCTTCCTCTGGAAGAGTAGATGTTTTGTTGGCTTCTTTAGCCAATGAGACAGACTTAGAAGTATGATTGAGTATGGATCCTTCAAAACTCTGAACCAATCTGAATAATTATATAGAAAATATCTAAAACTGGAAAAGTCTTATTAATTTTTTACTTTCTCCAAACCAAACTCTACTAATTTTTATAATATGGGATAATTCAAGATCTTAGGCTATCTCTGCATGAAAATTATTATGTGTCATTCCAAACTAAATAACTAAAATAATAACTGAATTTTTTTATTTTTTAAATTTAGTTTTATTAGTATATAGGATATAATATATGAAATAATTCTTAAAGAGTAATATGTTAAAAAATAATTTAATTTATATTTATCATATATAATTTATTAAATATAATTAAAGTTGTTATATAAAATTTAGTGTGTATGTGTGTGTATATATTAACAAAAGTTTATATCAAACTCTTAACTAAATATTAGTTTCATAAAAATATTTTAATCATTAAAATAACTAAAGCGACTTTATAAAAAAAATTTCTTTACAAAAAGTTAAATTAAAATTTTATAAAAATATTAGTTGACTAATATTTATTATTTTATACAAATTAAAAAGTTAAAATTTTAATTCATATTAAAAGTTGTATCAATAAATGCTTTTCTATTGGTATTTGCTAACATGTGAACTTATATATATATATATATATATATATAATGAAAACTAATGAATTTCATTAGTGTTTGAAAAATATTTAAATATTTAAATCTTTTATAAAATATATATTTTTTTATTTTCTTACAATATACTTTTATCTTAGTAAAATTTTAGTTGATGGATTTTATTTTAGAAAAATTGTGATTGATGATTTTAGTATCAAAGTATCGATTTCCCAAGCCTTACTGTCTTAAAAGTTTAGAACTAGACAATATAAATATTTTTCTATATGGAACAATATTAGATTTTGCATTTTTAAAATTATAAACTTTTAGGACTGTTGTGAAGATTTTCAAATTCTTAGATTGGACTGAACTATGCTCACCCTCACTTTGAAGAAGTTTCATTCTTAGATGTTTTGGTTGAAGATATATCTTCTAATAGTGCATCTAGCTGACTTCTCACAGCCTCAGCTAGTTCTTCCATCTTTGAGGTCAGGGCCTCATTCATTAGCTTCTGAATTTACTCACGATCCATTAGTTTTGGTGCGAAGTTAACTGAACCTTTACTAAATTTTGAGTCACTATCATAGGTTGGGTTGTTGTAAGCTCTTAATCTGCTGCACTCCAGGTCTGTGGGACAGAAAAGATTAATGTGATGCAATGCAATGCATGTATGCATGTATACATGTATAGCAAACAAAACAACAGAGTCAGGCATCCCTTCCAATCTTATATCTTTCACACATGAATGATGAGTCTCTTTTCTTAAGTATTGTGTTCAACAAAAATATCAATAAAGGATATTCTTACTTTCAAAAGAATCCACTCAAACGAGATAACCAGAAGTTGTATTTTCAAATATGGAAGTTCGTTTATGATAATTTCCAATAATAAAGCCTTAATCCTTTGGATCCACTAAAATTTAACAGCATTTCTGTTGTACTTTGGATTAAAACAAAATTAATAGGTTTATTATAAATAGACTTCCTACTTGGAAAAGCAACTAATAATTCATACCACAAATAAACTCACGACTAACAAGTCTTGGTGTAAATAAGGCCCATAATTAATTTTAATATTATATAATTGACCTATTAATTGAAAAACCATTTAAAATTAGAAAAATAATTTTTGGACCATAATTTGAAAAATGAATTTGGGCCTACCTCTAGAAAATAATTTGGGGCTTCATATTTGGGTCATAAGGTAAAAAATAATTTTGACCCATCTTTGTTGAAAAAGAGTTTTATGCCCATTTGGAAAAAGTTTTGAAAATGATTTTGGATTTGGGCTTACACCATAATTAGATCATATTAGAGAAACAACAAACCAAATGGGCCTTGACTTGGGCTAAACATGTTAACCATAGTCAACCAATACGCAATTAGGAAAAACCTAAGGAAAGTTATTAGGCTAATTACATATTCTTTAGTCTTTAGGAGGCAAAAAGTTATTAGGTTCCCATAGCAGCTATGTTGTCCTAAACTAGCAACCAAGGGGAGGGTGAATTTAATGGGATGAAGAATGATGATAAATTTAAAACTTAAAAAGTAAAAGATGAGGAAGATGTAAATGGAGATGGAATAGAGTTGAGAAGAAAGAACATAAAGAGTTACAGTGATTCGGATTTATCTCAATCTTACATCCACTTCCTTAACAACTTGTTAAAATTTCACTAGTCTTGACTTTTTACAAGCTTAACTCTAACTTGGTATTTTTTCAAACTCACAGCAAACTATTACAATAGTTTGAGATCAATCGTCACAACCCTTACAAGAGTTTTTCCAGGCTCACACTCATAACCTAAGTGTTTCTAAGCTCATACTCAAACTTTTATGGTGTTTAATGCTTACACCCAATACTCAAAGATTTTTGATGTTGATTTTTAGACAAGATAATGAAAAATGTTGTTCGATGAAATAATAATAACAATCAAAGTATTCCCTAACCACAAAAATGAAGTTTAATGTGGTATTTATAGCCATTTGGCTTAATGTAGCTGTTTAAAGTGGTTTCTATATGTTCAGTGCTTGTCTTCCACTAATTCTGTGTGCAGAGCTCGGTATACGGTTGCTTGGCTCGGCGTTTGGTTGCACGGTTTGAAAGTTTTGTATAACGGCTAGTTCCAATGGTTGGATCTCGATGTCTGATAAAATCTAGTTGCCCATACTTTTTTGTCGTACAGTAGTCCAAGCACGGAGTGCAGTCGCTAGACACAAAGTTACCGTTGAGTTCAAATTTCTTCATCCACATGTCTGGTTATTATTGGTCCGAGGTATTTGGTGCTAAGGTTCAAATTTTTTAGTCTTTGTGCTATCGCTCGGTCCTTCAGTGTGGTAGCGCAAGGTTTATGTGTCGAGGAAGCACCGCGAGAGCTTACTTCTATCTCTTCTATTTTTTTAGTATTTTAGCTCCTTGTTCCATTCGGCTGCTCGGGCTTCTTGGGCAGTCGCTCGAAGTTCTGGCGTCCTGAATTTCACCACTCACTGAGACCACCATCTTTTCTATAAGATTATGAATTTTTACATTTTTACCTTAACCTAGTGAGGTCACTCGGTGTGTGTGTACGATCGCACACTTACTAGGCATCCTTACTTCATCGCTAACTGACAAATGCAAACTTTTCTATGGAAATGATGGACTTAGCTTAGTTTCCATAATTAGATTGTCCAAATCAGTGTAGAGATGCACTGTTTTACTTAGGTCGATTGTTCCACCGAACTACTTTTAGCTAGTCAGTTCGGTTCTCTTTGCTCGCCATTTCTATATTCAACTCGGTACTCTTTGTGTCCATTCGGTTCTCTACTCAGCACATGAGTATGTTTGTTTGGTTCTTCTTGGCTCGGCAAATCTATATGACAATTTGGTTCTGTGCTCATACTGCATTTGTGTAGTTGCTCGGTCGGCAGTTTAGGCAGTCGCAAAAAGCTACTCGGATCCTAACTCTGCAAAGTAGACTTGTTTGAAATCATTTGTTCTTTATCAATTTGATTGTCAATTATCAAAATAGAGTTTGATTGCCCATCAATCTCAACAATCTCCCCCTTTTTGACTTTGGTAATCAAATTGAATTTAAGTTAAACATAATCAAGTACATGAAGCAATTAATGCAATGACAATAAATTTTCTCCCCCTATGTTAGATAATTTCACAGATGATGCATGCAATTTTTTGATACCAATTGATGTATGCTTTTCTTGATACTAATTTGTTTTCATTTCTTGTTTATCTCTCCCCCTTTGGCAATTAAATCATTTAAATTCAATTACATATATGTTTCTCCCCTTTTGACAAAGGCAAAAGGAAAATTTAAAGCAAAAGATAGAAGAAATTTATTGATACCAATTAATGAGAATACAAGAGAAATAAAAAATTTGATACCAATTGAAAGAAAATACAAGAAAAATGATTAATCTAGAACTTTTTCTTTTCCTTTTCTTGATGGTGGATGAGGAGTTGGAGTTCTTTCATCATCATCACCAAGAGAAGGAGTTGGAGTGGAGTTATGTGAGGAAGGTAAGGATCCTTCATAAGGACTTTCAACATGCTCACTCACATCCATTTCACTTAACTCACATTGAGGAAGATCAAATTTCCCTTGGAAGTCATATATGTCATGATGAATATGGAAAGGAGATCAACCTTTTGTTGAGTTTTGTAATTCTCTTTGTGACATCCTTCTTAAAATGTTTAAATTGTTTTTGAAGAGAAGATATGGCCTTGAGGATAAGCTTTAGGGTTTTGGATGATTTATCTTTTTCTTTGGTGGAAGACTTAGGGGAGTGCTCAACTTGAACATGAATAGATTCACCTTCTTCTTCTATTATATGGTACCTAGGTCTCTCCCTTTCCCTTTAAATAACTTCATTGCTACCAAATGTATACTTATAGTGATTATCAACCTTTTGGATACATCTAGCATGTTCAAGGTAGTCTAGGTTGATGGAGTTTGTAGCTGGATCAATGGGGCCACTTAGGGTTGCAAGATTTTCAGGGGTTAGAAGTCCTAAGTGTCTAGCAAGTTAAGTAATTTGAGAGGATAGAAAGAAGATTCCCCCCTTAAATTTTCCATGATGTATAAAGGTGTCAATAAAAAATCTAACACTCTGAATTGACTCATTATGCACAATGGCATATAAGAAAAATAAGTCATGTTGAGTAACTTTTTCATTTCCATTACTTCTTTAGTGAATGGTGTAAACATTGATTATATGCAAGAGCCAAAAGAGAAGGGTCCTAAAATAGATGGCTTTGGATGACCTATTGTTATATTGGGTTTCAATGGATAGTTCACTCCAAAAAGATGAATAATTCTTTAAAGGAAAATCCACATCATCATAGGAGAAAGCTCTATAAGTTTGGAATCCCCAAACTTCACCAAATTCTTCCAAGGAAAGAGCAAAGTCTTGGTCAAAAAGTCTAAAGTAAACTCTATGGACTCCTATAGGTGCATTGTGGTTTTTCTCTACCCTTAGAGATATTAAGAATTTCCTTGAGAGGCTAGAGTAACCTAGCTCATTAGAAAATGCAAATTATCTCCACCCAATCCTATCTAGGTAGCTATAGATTTTACCTTGGATGTTTAAGATTATGAGCATCCCTTCTGTAAGCATTTTGGTTGGTTCAAGGGTCTTTTTCTTGAGCATATAGTACTTGGTTTTCTCATTCTTATTTTTGTACTTGGGTTTGTGAGGTTGGATACTTTTTCTAGTGAAGTATTTAGGTTTGGGTTGAGGTTGAGGTTGTGGTACACTAATGACAATCCCTTTTCCCTTAGTTGTAGTTTTCTTTTTGGTGATTTTGGTTTTGGTTGCCATATCCTTAATCAAAAACAAAGTAAAAGAAAATAGAAATGTAGAAGATTGAAAGAAATGTAGAAAGAAATAGATTATTGGTGATGCTTTGAACAAACTACTTCAAATTGAAAAAGCTTTAAAATCTTCTTCTTGATGAGTAAATTTTTGGAAGATTTTTTGAATATATGTTTTTAAGTTTGTAAAGATGTATTTTTAGACAAAAATTAAAAAACTATCCATTTTTTACCATTTAGGGTAGAAAAAATTTAACTTTTTGAAAGTTCCAACGTTGAAAAAGAATTAGTTACACAGGTTGTACGGTCGCCTGAGCTGTTGGATCTAGTAAGCTTTCTTGGCTGTGCATGCTTGCACAAGCTTGAGGGGAGTGTAACGGTAGAAAAAATTTTGAAATTCTTGAATTTGACTGACCGCTCGAGCTGTTGTGTGCTCACTGAAGAGAGATGCTTTGAGGCTCGAGCTCGGTAGCGTATTAAGGCTCGGGAGAAGTTGACTTATATAGCTCGGGCTTAGGATGAGTAGACAATGTGTGGTCACCCCAGTATACTAAGCGATCGCACAAAGGAAGCCATTTTTGGGTTTTGAAAAATTTTAAGTGTATATGATCAAAATACATTTTGAGATAAATAAAAAATGATTATGCAAGAGGTTTTTCCATCAATCATGCTAATATTTTATTTTATAAAATTCATTATTTCTTCATTTAAGGATTTTGTAAAAATATCTGCAAGTTGATTTTGAGTTTCAACAAATTCTAAAATTATGTTATGATTTTGAACATTATCCCTTAAGAAATAATGTTTGATGTCTATATGCTTATACCTAGAGTGTTGAATGGTGTTCTTTGATAAATTGATTGCACTAGTGTTATCACATTTAATAGGAATGTGATCAAATATTTTTCCATAATCAGGCAATTGTTGTTTCATCCAAAGAACTTGTGTGCAACAAAAACATACAATAATATATTCGGCTTTCGTGGTAGACAAAGCAACCGACATTTATTTCTTGCTAAACTAAGAAACTAAGCGTTCACCAAGAAAATGACTTGGTATGGTGGTGCTTTTCCTATCTAGTAGGCTACCGGCAAAATCCGCATCAAAAAATCCTAATATGTCAAAATGATGTGTTTCTAGGATATCATAGACCTAAATACAATGTACCACTCAAGAATTTTAAAATTACTTTAGTTGCATTCAAATGTGATTCCCTATGACAAGATTGAAATCTAGCACATAAACATACACTATACATTATATCTGGTCTAGATGCAGTTAAGTAAAATAGTGATTCGATAATACCTCGATATTTCTTCTCATCTACTACCTCACCACTTTCATCTTTGTCAAGTTTCAAGGATGTGCTCATCATAGTCTTACTTGATTTGCAACCATCCATTCCAAACTTCTTTAGAAGTTCCTTTATGTACTTGGATTTGTTTATGAAGATCTCATCCTTGCATTGCTTGATTTGTAGTCCCAGGAAGAATTTGAATTCACCCATCATGGTCATTTCAAATTTTCTAGTCATACAAAAAATAAATTCCTTGCACAAAGATTCATTAGTAGCACCAAATATAATATCATCAACATAAATTTGAACAATCAAAATGTTATGCATTTTCCTTTTAACAAAAAGAGTTTTGTCAACCTTGCCTTTTGAAAATCCATTTTCAAGCAAATATGCACTAAGTCTATCATACCAAGCTCTTGGAGCTTCTTTCAATCCATATAGTGCTTTGGTAAGTTTAAAAAGATAATTTGAAAATTTATAATCTTCAAAACTGGGAGATTGTTCAACATAAACTTCCTCATTTATAAACCCATTTACAAATCCACTTTTAACATCCATTTGAAAAGGTTTAAAATTCATGTGACATGCAAATGCAAGCAATATTCTAATGGCTTCAAATATAGCAACGAGGGCACATGTCTCATCATAGTTAATGCCTTCTTCTTGGTTATAGCCTTTAGCTACCAATCTAGCCTTATTTCTAGTAATGAGACCATTTTCATCAAGCTTATTCCTATATACCCATTTACATCCTATAATTGAATGATCTTTAGGTTTAGGAATAAGTTTCCATACTTTGTTCCTCTCAAATTAGTTGAGTTTATCTTGCATAGCAATCACCCAACACTCATCACTAAGAGTCTCCTCAATTGTCTTTGGCTCAATTTGAGAAACAAAAATAATATTAGAATCTAAGTATCTAAATTGAGATCTAGTAGTTATTCCCTTTGAGGTGTCACCAATGATTAGTTCTTTTGGATGATCCTTCTTGTAATTCCAATCTTTGAGTAGCTCTTGAGACTCTTCCTCTTGTTCATTAAGATTATTCCTTGAAGTATTTATTGTTTCTTATTGTTCAAATGTTTCTACAAAATCATCAAGAATACTAACTTTCCTTTGATCAAGTTTAGATGATTCATCGAAAACAACATACATTGATTCTTCAACTATTAGTGTTCTCTTATTAAATACTCTATATGTTTTTCTAGATGATGAATATCCTAAAAATATGCCTTCATCCGATTTGGATGAGAATTTTTCAAGATTATCCTTGGTATTCAATATAAAGCATTTGCATCCAAACACTCTAAGGTATGAGATTTTGGGTATTCTTCCATTCCACAGCACATAAGAAGTTTTATTTATCAAAGGCCTCTTGAAAACATGATTTGAAATATAACATGCGGTATTAATGGCTTCCGCCAAGTCATACTCATTGAGCATTGTCCTAGCCATTTGAATTAATGTTCTATTTTTCGTTTCATCTATACCATTTTGTTGTGGTGTTCTAGGAGCCAAAAAATTATATCAAATACCAAACTCATTGCAAAAGTTTTCAAATACTCATTTTCAAATTCTATGCCATGATCACTTCTAATAGATGTGATTACATAGCCTTTTTCATTTTGAACCCTTTTTGCAAATATTTTAAAATGATTGAAAGCTTCATTCTTTTGAGCTAAGAAGTTAACCCATGTGTACCTTGAGTAATCATCAACAAGAACAAATGCATACAACTTGCCACCTAAGATAGTAACTCTATTTGGTCTAAACAAGTCTAAGTGAATGAGTTCTAAGGGTCTAGAAGTGCTTACAATATTTTTATATTTGAATGAACTTTTATGTTGCTTACCAAATTGACAAGGTTCACAAGTCCTATATTTATCAAATTTTACTTTAGGGAGACCATCAACTGGTTCTTCATTACTAATGAATTATAAGTGATCCATTCTAGCATGCCTTAATCTTCTATACCATAGCCAAGCATCATTACTAATAGTAATCAAACATTCAAATGCATTATTGAAATATAAGTCAAATTTACATGTATTTCCAATTCTAACTCCTTTGAATACAAGTTCACCATTTGAATTGGTAATTTTGCATATTTTATAGTCAAAACTTACATCATATCCCTTGTCACATAATTGACTCACATTAAGTAAATTATACTTCAATCCATCAACAAGCCAAACATTATCAATCATATTCTTACTAAGCATGCCAATGGAACCAATACCGATGATTTTACCTTTAGTATTATTACAAAAAGTTACATTACCTCCATGCTTGTAAGTGAGTGTTGTAAAGAGCTTTGCATTACTCGTCATATGCTTTGAGCATCCACTATCCACAACCCAAACATTTTCATTGATAGTGGACTTTAGGCATACGTACAAAATGACAATGTTCATCTTATTTTAGGTACCCAAATGAAGTTGGATCCTTGGGGGTTAGTAATAGAAGGGTCCTCTAACTTGAGATGAGCCTTCCTAATATAGCAAAATGTGCTCTTATGTCTATATTTCATACAATTCTTACTGACATTCAATAAACCATGCGCACAATTGCAAGTGTGTGTTGAATGAGATTATTTTTGTGCATTTTTGTGTTTATGTACATGCCTTGTATACAAGAATGCATGATTTACTCCTGGAACTTTAGTTCTAAAGTCTTATGAACCCAAAGTAATCCTTTTAGAATTTTTAAGCTTGGTTTGTGCTTTAGTGTTCTTCACAATATCAACGCTTGATGTTTATGTTGTGGAAGCTCTAAAAAATGTTGGTGCATTGGGTGAAGTGTTAGATGAACCAATGAATCCTAAACCATGTTTCAAGGAGGGTGGTCTTTGAATATCGATCAATGTATATAAGGCCTTTTTTTTCCTTTGTGAAAATTTGAAATTGACTCTTTTAACTCATTTATATCATCCTTCAATATTTTATTTTCCTTAATCATTTTCTAAGCCATCTGAGTTTTTTGTCATTTCATCAATCGATTTCAACAAGTTTTCATTTGAGGTCTTTAATTCTAATGTAGAGTTTTTCAAAGATACAAAATCCTTTTCTAACTTGGAACATTTATCTTTATAGAATTTCATCTTGAAGAAATACTTTTCTACCCTAAGGTTCAGATGTTCAATCAAACCATTTTCATCTAAAGCATCATCAACATCATCATCATATGTAATTGAGTTTAAAGATGAAGTACTTCCTCTTTGGAGTTATTATCATCTTCAATAGCCATAAGACATAGATTTGCATTTTATTCCTCTTCTTCTTCTTCTTCTTCTTCTTCTTCTTCACTTGAGGAATCATCATCTCATGTAGCTTTGAGTTATCTTTTCTTTTCCTTATCCCACTTCTTTTTACTTTTCAATTTGAAGCAATCTACTTGATGTGATCAAATTTGCTACATTCATAGCATTTCACTTCATTCTTTTTATCTTATCTTTGAAAGAAGATTTAGGAAATGTACCTTTGTTAGCTTGTAGTCTTCTCTTTCTCTTCCAATCACTTTTTTTTGGATAGCATAGCCAATTCTTCTTCATCATCACTATCTTCATCATTTGAGCTCTCAAATTCTTTGATGGCTTTGAGAGCTATATCTTTCCTCTTGCCCTTTTCACCTTGTTCTTCTTCCTTTTCGGTGTACAATTCGAAAGTGAATAATTTTCTGTTAAGTTCATCGATTCTCAAAGAGCTAAGGTCATGTGCTTCTTCAATTAAAGAAACTTTAGACTCAAAGTTCTTCTTTGCTCTAAGTGCTTTCAAGATTTTTCTATTGACATCATCTTGATCATATATCTTGCCATATTTCTTTTATTCATTGACCATTGCAAGCAACTGGTTTGTCATATCGGTGACATTTTCGTTGGGCTTCATCTTAAATAGTTCATACTCATGTACATGCATTTGTTTCTTGGTGAGCCTCACTTGGATAGTACTCTCATGATAGTTCTCAAGAGTTTTCCAAATGCAATGTGCACAAGTAAGATGTTGAACTCTCCCACCTTCATCTCTTGATATTAAATTCATCAAGATGGAGGTTGCCCTATGGTTCTTGAACCGATCTCTCACATTGGCACTTGACCACTGTGATTTAGGAAGAGGAACTTTGACACCATCAACTTCATGAGTAGGAGATTTTCACTCATTTTCAACAAAATCCCAATGCTCAATTCCTTCACTATCAAGGAACAAGAACATCTTTTGTTTCCAATAGGAGTAATCCATTCTATTAAAATAGGGTCTGGGGATGAATTTAGATTTTCATGTGTGACATTGTTAGTTGGTGGAATGGTTTCCATTTTGGATCAAAATTTCACAATGAAGTTTAAAGAAATTTACCAGCTCTAATACCAATTGTTGTCCCAAAATAGCAATCAAAAGGAGGGGGAGTGAATTGGTTGATATGAAGAATGATGATAAATTTAAACTCAAAAAGTAAAAGATGAAGAAGATGTATATGTAGATGGATATGGAATAGAGTTGAGAAGAAAGAACATAAAGAGTTATTATGGTTCGGATTTACCTCAATCCTACATCCACTTCCTTAAAAATTTTTAAGGTTCCACTAGTCTTGAGTTTTCATAAGCATAACTCTAACTTGATGTTTTCCCTAGCTCATACCAAACTATTACAATGGTTTGAGATCAATCCTTACAAGAGTTTTTCCAGGCTCACTCTCACAACCTAAGTGTTTCTAAGCTCACAACCAAACTTTTATAATGTTTAATGCTCACACCAACACTCTAAGATTTTTAATGCTGATCTTTAGACAAGATAATAAAAAATATTGTACAATGAAATTACAATAACAACTAAAGTGTTCTCTAACCACAAAAATGAAGTTTAATATGGCATTTATAGCCATTTGGCTTAATATAGCCATTTGAAGTCATTCCCATATGTTTAGTGGTTGTCTTCTACTAATTCTGTGTCCGGAGCTTGGTGTGCGGTCTCTCGACTCTATGGGCGATCACACAGTTTGAAAGTTTTGTGTAACAACTAGTTCCAATAGTGGAATATTGATGTCTGACAGAATCTAGCTGCCTATACTTTTGTGTCGTGAGGTTGTCCAAGCGTGGAGTGTGGTCACTCGGCACAAAGTTACCATTGAGTTTAAATTTCTTCATCCATGTGTCCAGTTTTCATTTATCCGAGGTATTTGGCACTGAGATTCAAATTTGCTAGTCTTTGTGCCATCGCTCAGTCCTTCAGTGCGGTAGCATAAGGTTTTGAGTGTCGAGGAAGCACCGCGAGAGCTGGCCGCTATCTCTTATGTTTTTTTTAGTATTTTATCTCCTTGTTTTGTTCGGTTGCTCGGGCTTCTTGGGCGGTCACTTAAATTTTTGGCATCCTGACTTCACCGCTCACTGAGACCGTTATTTTTTCTGTAAGATTATAAAGTTTTACCTTGACCTAGTGCAGTCGCTCGGTGTGCACATACGGTCGCACGCCTATCGGGCGTCCTTACTTCACTGCTCACTGACAATGCGAACTCTTCTGTGAAAATAATGGACTTAGCTTAGTTTTTGTAGTTGGCTTCTCTAAATCGGTGTAGAGCTGCACTACTTTACTTAACTCGGTTGTTCCACTGGACTGCTTTTAGCTCGTCAGTTTGGTTCTCTTTGCTCGATAGTTTTATATTCAACTCGGTACTCTATGCGTCTGTTCGATTCTCTGCTCGGCACATGAGTATGTCTGTTCGGTTCTTCTTGGCTCAGTAGATCTGTATGATAGTTTGGTTCTGTGCTCATATGCATTTGTGCGGTCACTCGGTTGACAGTTTGGGCAGTCGCACAAAGCCGCTCGGATCCTAACTCTGTAAAGTAAACTTGTTTGAAATAATTAGTTATTTATCAATTTGATTGTTAATGATCAAAATAGAGTTTGATTACCCATCAATCTCAATAAAGTATATACCAAAAGGTACAAGGCTATGAGTGGTTATGTAGTATTCGATCTCCACACCTTGAGTGAAAGTATGATATCACTTACACATACACAACACGGATTTCACAAAGCATCTTAACTCCCACACACAATTCAATTCTAAATGATACAATGAATAATACCATAATAATAAAGAATAGAATAATATAAAGACCAATGGAATCAACTTCTCTTATTCCCAGTAGAGTCACCACTGTGATCGGTTATTTTTGCCTTCACTCCCAGTGGAATGGTTCTTGTGACTTCTGCACCATTGGGCTCTAGGTCATAGAGAACATAGGCCTAAATCCAGAGAATTTGAAGTCACCACCCTAATGGGTCGGGAAGATAGAAAGGGGTGGATGAATCAATTCCTAAGGAATCCCTAACTCCTACTTGGGTTTGAAAATTTGAGTACGTATGGGAAAAGAAAAAAGTCATCCAACACTCCCCATTACTCCCGGTTTATTAGAATTGGCCTCCTCTTCATGTCTAAATATTATTGAATTCTTACATTATTATAATACTATTCATATTACATGCAATTGTGGAAAATAAATAATCATCATATTATAAATTAAGCAAACAAACAAACAAATAAAATGGGTACCTATACAAAGATAGAAACATACCCTTACAATGTCTCAATATCCATACAAATAAATAAAATAGGACAATCATCAATTAGTGGAAATATGTCCTTTACAATGGTCCAAAATCCTTAAAATAAATAACTAAAATAAACAAGACATCCACAAAGTGAAAATATGCCTTTTTTATATTCTTAAAATCCAAACAATGACAAACAAACATAATCTAATCATCCATTATAAGCAATAAAATTAAAGCTCATCACTCATCGTCAAGCACATAATAATAAATAAGATTGCATATACTAATAAATTGATTTAAATTGATAAAATTAAGGTTCCATTATCAAATTAAAGTTTCAATCACAAGATTAGGGTTTTATTTTATAAATTAGGGTTTTGAATCCTAAACTAGGGCTAAAACAGGTAAAATTAGGGTTTCATATGCAAACATGCAAAATTAGGGTTTTAGATGTAGATATGCAAAATTAGGGGTTGTTCATGCAAATTAGGATTTTCTAACCTAAACTAGGATTTTTACATGCAAACTAAGATTAAAACATGCAAACTAAGGTTTTAAAATATAACTAGGGTTTTAAATTGTAAATTAAGATTTAATATACAAATTAAGATTAATTGTGCAATTTAGGGTTTTACATGCAAGGATAGGGTTTCAATCCTAGAATTAAGGTTTATATGTGAAACTAAGGTTTGTTAATACAAATTAGGATTTTTCTTAAACTAGGGTTTTATATTTAAAAGTCGGATATGGTAGTATCAATTAAGGTTTAAAATTGTGGAACTAATATGCAAATAGGTTATAGTATAGAAGATGCAAAGCCATATTCATAGTTTTAAACAACACATCTAGATAATAATGAAGATAATATATAAAATCAAATTGAATTGGTTAATAAGAAGTCAGACCTATGTTGTTGGCTCTACCAAGTTTAATTTGCTTGAACTAAGCTTTGTTTTATCACCTTAACCCCACAAAAGTTAGTGCTTGATGACTCTACTGCGTAGATCAAACTGAGTCTTGGTTGGTGCTTCAATGACCGAGGATCACTCGATGCTTTGGCTACTGTCTCCCTTTGCTTTTGCTTTCTATCTCTGCCCTTTGCTTTTGTAATATTAGTTGATTAATTGGTAATCACGACTGCTAATTAAATTCATTCTAATTTTGTAGCAATTGTGGCCTCCCCCTACTGCCTTCTTATTATTTCTATTTATAGACAACATTAAGGTTTTAATTAAGTTAGCTTTTAGCTAATAATTTCTAATATGTCCTCAAATATTCAGCTAATCTGAGTTTAAACCTTATTAGAACACTGGATAAAGCAAGGATTATAGACTCATATCGAATTTGGCCTAACCAATTTGATATGAGTCTGGCTCATATCGAATTGGACTTGTCCAATTTAGTATGAACTTGCTCATATCAAATTGGACAAGGCCAGTCGAACCGAGTTGGTTTGATTTTCTTAAAAAGAGGCTCAACTTTACTTTAATTAGATCGGATCTAATTCAAACTTTAAAAATTGGATTGGGTTATATGTGGACTTATTTATGGAAACCAAATTTAATCCACCCCTTTTAATTTGAACTGAATTTGAACTGGGCCAAAATTAAGGGTCTACAAAATATTTCCTACTAGGGAGTAAAAAGCTTGAAACACTTAATAGAAATACAAAGCTCATCCTTTTTTAGCTCAGCCTTTTTTATATCAAATATTTCATTGTTTCTTAGATAGTGTCAAGAGAGATGGTAGGCTGAGGGACTCTAACTATATTATAAGAATACATGAGACATAAGGAAAAGCAATGAGCTATCTCAAATTGGCATGCATATAAGTTTGGTTAATACACTTCAATACCATATTTATTCTCTAGAATAATACTAAAATGAAGATCTCGAGCTATTAATACACTAGCTTAGGAATCGAATCACTCATTTGAAGAAGAGACAATCAAGAAATAAGATATACATGGCATGAAAATGTTCAAAATTGATAAAATTAAATAAAAGAAAAATAATTGGACATTCATCGATGATAGAAACATGCCCGTACATCGATAACAAATCCTATACATCAATATAAAAAGTGCATCAAAAAGGTCTAATACATGGTTTATAAGGAAAAGCACCAAAATCAGAATAAAAACTGAGCCTTAAGAAATGATATGCATAAATATCTACAATATATCACAGATCACATCAAAATCACCAAAAAATTATTATAGTTAGTCGCAAATCATCATAATAAAGTGTTGAAATTGTATTTGGACCAAATTAAAGACAAAATCAGATATGATATGCCAATCAAGGAAAATTTGCATCCACATAAATAAAAACATAGCCCATTCCCTATTTGCATAGAAATATCATTGTTCATTATTAATCATTATATTAAGACCAAATAAATGCATTAGAAATAAATCAGAGGCAAAAACATGCATGATACACATCGAGATAAATCAAGTCCAATTATGCAAAAGTCTGATTTTTTAATCCAAGATGTCAAATTTTCATTCTGAATCATCTAATCTATCTTAAATTTCATTTAAGTCAATCAGAATCCAAATTAGGCTTTAAAACCTAATTAGCATGGAAATTGAGATAAAACTAATTTAAAGGTCCAAGATAGGGTTTATTAAAAATCATTTTAATCATCTTAAATTTTTTTTAAAAATAGTAAAAATAATTTTAGAATAAAAGCGATGAAAATCAAATTAAAAAATTACCCAAAATGGATGTAAAATGAGATAAAAAGGGCCTTTTTAATGGAACTAGCAACTAGCTAGTTTGAACTAGTGGCTTGCCAGTTATCAATTGGTAGACTGCAAGTTAGGAACTGTCGATCTGCTAAGTTGCATCAGAATGGCCTACACAAAAATTTCCTGTTCCATTGGAATGGACTTTCTAGCTTCGATTAGGTCTGATTTTGAGGTTTCATGAAAGTTTCAAGCAAAATCCTATGCTTTGGCCAATTTTAGTCCCAATTATTTATGTAATTAAATTGTTCAAATTATGTTAGTGATGTTCTTGAAGTTTGAATCATTATTTAAAGTTTTTGTTGCAAAACCTTTTTCACAATTACGATCTTCATATCTCTAACAACTACTTTGACATGTGGCATCTTCTCTTTGGTTTTTCAATTATTCGTTGAAGTCCTCCAAGGCTATATGAATCTCACATTCATGATCTTCACATATCGATCATAATCACCACAATGATTTCTTCTGTTGTTCTTAGGCTTCATGACTTATACATGAACAAGATTGTGTTGTCAAACCCATTTTCATATTGCGACATTGTTTTCGCGATCTCTATAGACAAGGTTCTCAACATAACTAAGTGAACTTTAATTTTTTCAACTTCTTGTTAAATAATGGCTCATATTCAGTTTTGTACTAGGAGTTCAAAAAAAGAGAAGGATCATCGATTTTTTATATACTTCGAGTAGGAAAAGGGATTAGAATAGGAAAAAGGATTTTCTTATATTTATAAGATAAGTAAACATTATATACAAAGCACCCTAGATAGTAAACACAATACATTATGAGAAAAAGAAAATTTTATTTGTAAACTCTCTCTAGTAAATAAAGTGAGAAGTCTCTTATGGACATAGGTAAATTGCCAAACCACACAAATCTTTATGTCTTATGTGGTTACTTTTCTTATTCTTCTCCTTAATTTTTTTTCTATTCATAGATTAATTCCTAATTTTCACATTCTAAAATGAAAGATTTTCTAACAATTGTATTCAAAGTTTCTATTTAGGATGGGTGATTTTGGAACGCATGCTAAGTTCGACAAGTTTGATGGGAAGGAAAATTTCTCTCTATGGCAGATTAGAGTGGATGATCTGTTGACTTAGATGAAGGTTCATAAGGCATTAAAGGGGGAAAAGCTAATAAACATGGATGAAAAGGATTGGAAAGATATAGAGTCAATTGCCTTCAGTACAATCTGAATGTGTTTGGCAAATTCAATAGTGTATGACGTAATCAATGAGAAGACATCCAAAGATTTATGGATAAAGTTAGAGAGTTTGTTTATGTCCAAGAATGTTACCTTTATATCCAAGAATGTTATCAATAAATTATTCATGAAACGTAATCGATTCTAGTTTAGAATGGAAGAAGGTGGAGACTTAGGAAATTACATAGCCTAGTTCAATCAAAAGATTAGTGATTTATTACGTGTGAACGTTAAATTGGATAACTAAAATAAGGCACTAATGCTTTTATGTTCATTGCCACCATATTTCAATCAATTCAACATGCCACTATTATATGGGAATGAGATGCTAGACTGCGAGTAAGTGATGACAACTCTAAGGTCTCATATTTCAATGTAAAAGTTGGAGATGGGAAATTCGTTGGCTGAGATTTTGTCAGTTAAAAATGCAGAAGAGACAACTGAAGGAATAAGGAGTAGAAGAGAGGAAAATCAAGAGGAAAGTCTAAATTAAGAGTGTTAAAGAAATAATTTTTTCAAATATGATTAGAAGGGCCACTGGAAGAAAGATTGTCCATTATTAAAGAATCAAAGGGCTATAAAGAAAGAAGCACCTTCAAGTTTGGCTAGTGTAGCTATTGATACTTCAAAAGGGGAAAATATCTTAATAGCCTCGAAGACAAGCAATGGTTTTCAATTAGATATGTGGACTTTAGATTTAGCATGCTCATCACATTATACTAAGCATAAAGATTGGTTATACAATTATAAAGCATGTGATGCTGGTAGTGTAATTTTGGGTGACAGTTATACTTGCAAGGCTGTAGGGATTAGAATCATTAGAATTAAAATATTTGATAGTGTAATTAGAACATTGGAGAATGTTAAAAATGTTCCTATATTGAAGAATAATTTAATTTCTTTTGGACTATTAGAGAAGAAATTGTATGGATTTTCAGCAGCTCCAGGTAGTGGAGTTCTTAAGATATCCATAAAAGTTGTGACTGTGATGAAGGGGAAGTGGATAGGAAACAATTTATATAGGCTTGAGGTTGAAAGAGCTTTTCTTAGAATTAGGCTTCAAGCAACAGGCTCGTGGTATATACTGCGATAGTCAAAGTGCCATAGAGTTTTCTAAGAATCGAGTGTATCATGTTAGAACAAAGCATATTAATGTGAGATATTACAAAATTAGAGATTTAATTTCTTCAGGTGAGATTATCTTGATGAAGGTACACACAAAGAAAAATGCAGCAGATATGTCAACAAAGATGCTACATTTGGAGAAGTTCAAACATTTGTGGACTTGCTCCAAGTCACAAACTAAGAATTTGTGAAGATATTGGAACTCTAATTGGAGTTACAGGTCTTCAACATTGAGCGAGTTTTCTAATGGAATGATTATTTGCCAAGGTGAAGATTGTTAAATAATGACTCATAATAAAAATTAATTTTGTACTAGAAGTTTCAACAAAGAGGAAGATTATCAGTTTTATAATAGAGTTTAAGTAGGAAAATGAATTAGAATGGGAAAATAATTTCTTTTTATTTCTAGGGTAAGTAAATAATATATATATATATAGCACTCTAAATGATAAACACAATATATTGTGAGAAAAAAGAAAATCTCAATTGTACGGTCTCTTTAAAAAATAAAGCAAGAAACTTCTTATAGAAGTAGGTAAATTATAAAATCATGTAAATCTTTGTGTCTTGTATAATTAATTCTCTTATTCTTCTTAATTTTTTTTATCCATAGATTGATTCCTAATTTGTATTTTTTAAGACACAAAATTTTCTAATATTTCAACATTTTCTAAGTTGTTTACTTGACATATAGACACCATGAAGCCATAAGAACACTTTAATTTATTTTTCAATATTAAAATTGACATAAAGTATGTCAATAATTATTAGGGGTGACAACGGGTTAGTTATTTTCAGATACTCGATTCGTCCAATCCGTTTATATAGGATATGAATAATTTATAAACATATTTGGCTGAGCACGGATAGTATTTTTACTACTGATGATAAGTTTGGATATAGACCATTAGGTATTCATTATCCAAACCCGATTATATATTAATTATATTTTATTAAAATTTTAATTATATATTTATTATATTATATTTTAATTATAAAATTACGTGGTATAAAATTATTTTTAATAAAATTATGTTAATATTAAATATTTATTTATAATTATTAATTAAAAAATTATAATTTATATTTTAAACTTTATAATATTTTTATATTTTTATATTTCAATGAATAATTAAATGAGTTCGGATAGTAAACGGATAGTATTAAACGGGTGTAGGATGAGTACGGATATAACTATAATCAGGTTTAAACGAATTTGAATAATTTAAAAATTAAACAGATTTAAATTTGAGTAGGATAATTTTGTGATATGCTATCTGTTGTTACTCCTAATAATTATTAAGTTGCATATATTAACTGAATCCATCAAATAATCTAAAGATTTTAATTCTAATTAATCTCTTTTGATTAATTATTATATATTATTATAATGGAATTCGAATTTTAAATAAAAATTTAAGATAAATCTATGTACGAATCCTCACCTAAATTTTGAAGAAAAAACCAAAATCAAGTCGGTGACAAACGTTAAGAGTATATGACCGCTTAGTCAAAAAGCTCAAATAGAATAATAAATGAGGCTTTCTAAAAAGAATGACGACCTTTTTGACTTCTTAACTTTTGGCTAAGTTGGTACTTGGCACCACAACATAATTTTTTTAATACATCATACTGTTGGCTAAATTATATTTTCAGTTTAATAAAAAAATATTTTATTCATATTGAAATTTTTTAATACATAATCGGTTAGCATATTTATTAATCTTGATAGCTGCATATGTAATGTTTTGTTACCATCATTTTATTTTTATTGCAAAACATAAAATAATAAATTTTATAAATAATCTTAACTTTAATACCATCACAAATTAATTTTTAATTCAATGATAATATAATTTGAACAAAATTCTTATCTGAACATGAGGTTTGAAGCGAAGAGCTAGACTAAAGTTAGTTGGAATGACAAAAATAGTAAGTGGCGGAACTAAATTTTGAGGGGACAATTTTTTATCAAAAATATAGCAAGGGGGGTCTAATTTTTTTTTTTAAAAAAATTATAAACGAATTAAAAATAAAATAAAATATTTAATATTATAATAAAATTTAAATTTTTATCATAAATTACTATTAAAAAATTTTCTTTCAAAATTTTTTATTATTTATTAAATTCTAAAAATTTATTAAATTTTTTACATATATTTTTATTTAATTCTTGAATCTAATAATTTATTTATAGAATTTTATTAAAAATTAAAAAAATAATATTTAAAAAATTATTAACAAATATAATTATATATGTATTTATAATTGAAAAGAATATATTAAAAATATATAATTTTATAAAAGGAGTATAATTTTATATATATGTAATTTTAATTTTATATAATTTTAATAATTTTAATTTAAAAGTATATAATTATATATATAATTTTAAGATATATTAAATGAATATAAATTATTAATTATATATATAATATTATTTAATAAAATTATATATAATATATAATAAAAAATTTATATATATATATATATATATATATTAAAGGAGTAGGAGAAGGGTCAGCCTACCATACTGACCCTTGTGGTTCCCACGAGACTAGTACATTGAATGATTGAAATTCAATATGAAAAACATGATATGTGTACATGCCCATGTATATTTACCCTAAAAAATGTTTATTCTTAAACTTCTGTTTTGAATTTTTTTTATGTTTGTGAATACTTTATTACAAATTAATATTATTACAAATATTTTTAAAATTAATTAATTTTAATTATGTAATCTCTTTAATTATGATTCTATGCATATATATATTTATAACATTTCTTACGGTAATGAAATAAATAGTGTTATTATTTTCAAAAATAATAATAAATAAATAGTGTTATTTATTTTCATAAAAATTACATATCTTGACACTTAATTATTTCTATAACATGAGCAATTGAATATATATATATATATATATATAGAGAGAGAGAGAGAGAGAGAGAGAGAGAGAGAGAGAGAGAGTTTCTATTTACGAACTATAATTACTACCAACTTTTATCAACTTTTGACATTCATTACTTACTAGCTATCCCCAAGTATCAACTATTGTATATAAATTAATCGTTTATCTGTTTAACGTATGAAAATAATATAATAAATAAATAAATAATAACTTATATATAAATTAAGAATAAATTTTATTATAAAAATATAAAATAATATATTTACCTCAATTTTTATAATAATTTCTTTAAAATAATATAGATAAATAAGTATAATTTTTTAAGACTTGATACTTTTACTAATCAAATAATTTTTTAAGACTTGATACTTTTACTAATCAAATACAAAATTTACATAATTTTTTCTATAAAAATACCATGAATTTTATAAAAAAAAAAAGAGAAAAAAATAAAAAAAATAAAAATTTAAGCAAATTTTTTTATATAGAGAGAAAAATGTGAGTAAGAGGATTTATAGTCATAATTAATATTTAAATTATTATTAATATTATTATTATTACTACTACATAAATTTTTAATATATAATTAATTTGTTAAAAAGATTAAAATCATATTTTTCATTATTTAAATTTTAAAATTTATAAAAATATATAAATTAATTATTATTATAAATTAATTAATTAATTATTTACATTAATTATTAATAAATAATTAATTTATTAGGAATGTCAAGACTCGTATATCTTATTATTTTTTTTAATTTCTAAAAATATATAAATCAATCATTTTTATAAATTAATTAATCTATAATTATTTTTCAAAAAATATTAATTTATAATTAATTTATCAGGAAGGTTAAGAGTTGTATATTTTTTCAAATTTATAAATTTTTTAAAAAATATATAAATCAATTAATATTATTTAATTTTATTAATATATAATTAATTTATAAAAAATTAAAAGTTATAAATGTAATTTATTTAATCAACATTATAAAATTATATATTAATGTGTAATTATTTAATAGAATATTAAAAGTCACAAAAATAATTTATTAATTATAATTAAATTATAAATTTTATATAAATTATTAATATTAAACAAAAAATTAATTAAGAAAAGTAAAATAATAGTATTTTAAAAATTGATAATGTGACATATTGATAATACTTTTTCTATTCTTGGCTTATATATATATAATTAGTCGTTAGTAAGTGCGATGCACATATATAATTTTTTACTAGATTATGAGCATAATTAATTTACATTAATATTTTTTTTTAAAATAGTCAATAAATTAAATTAAAAAATTAAAAAATATTAAATAAAAACTTATATTAATAAATAATTAAAATTTTAAAAATTATTTTACTATATATTTCTTAAGGAACTCATTATAAATTAAATATAATAAATTAGACTGTGACAGATAATTACTTATATCACATAATATACATAAAAACCCTAATAATATTAATAAATCGTATTAAATTAATTTATATCACTTATCCATTATATATGTAAATCATTTGTTCACTAAAAAAATTATTTATACTATTTTAGAGAAAACAAAATAAATCATTACTGTAAAAAAAATTTAAATATTTTCATTTAATTCAAACTAACTACTATTATATATATAATTTTTTTAAATATTTTATTTTTAATTTGCACATTTATTTTTTACAAACAACTTATTATTTAGTAGATTAGTCTTTTATTGAGTAGTAATATTTTTATAATCGAATTGATTACTAATTTAAATAGATGATTGATATATGGTTTAACTGGATTGATTAGGATTCAATAATATATTAATATTATATAATATTTTTAAATAATAATTGATAATATTTAATTATTTATTATCTATTTAAATTCATAGCTTTTTAAATTATAATTTTATTTTTTAAAATTTAAAAATTACATTTTTTTATCCACTTACATAGTAACTATAAATCTTTTAATTTTTAGTCCATTACATACTCATTGACAGTATTAAGAATAACAAAATATAAATAAATATAATAAATTAATAAATTAATAAAAATAATTTATATATAAATTAATAATAAATCATATTGTAAAAAATATAAAATAAAATATTTATCTAATTTTTATCATAGTTTCATTAAAATAATAGTGGTGAGCAAATATAATCTTCTTATTTTATAACTTGATACTTTTACTAATCAAGAACAAAATCTATATATATTTTTTGCTATAAAAAATCATTAATTTTGTAAAAATGAGAAAAAAATATTTTTTTTTCAAATAGAGAGAAAAATGTTATTACGAAGATTTATAATTATTAAATTTTTATAACTTTCAAGATTTATCATAAATTTTATAATATTATTACATAAATTATCAATATATGATCAATTTACCTGAAATATTGAAAGTTATATATTTTATTATTTAATTTTTAAAAATATATAAATTAATTATTATAAATAAAATATTTAATTTATAAGGAATTTATTATAAAAGTCAAGAGTCATATAATTTTTTGAAACTTTTTAATTTTTTAAAATAATATATAAATCAATTAATATTATTTAATTATATGAATATATAATTAATTGATAGTCACAAATATGATTTATTTAATTTAATATTATAAAATTATATTAATATATAATTATTTAATAGAAGATTAAAAGTCACAAATATAATTAATTATTAAAATTTTAATTTTATATAAATTATTAAAATTAATTAAAAATTAATTACAAGAATAAAGTATCAAATATTGAATCAAGAAGAGAGAAATTGAAATTGAGAAATTAATAATAAATTAAAAATTATGATATTGTAGTATTATTAAAAATAGATGACATGGCAACTTTAGAAGAGTTTTTATTCCTTAGCTTTTATATATTTATATAGTTATAGATATATTGGATTAAAATAAATTCTTAATTAATAAAAACCAATTTATATTTAATTGGTTTTTAATATTATTTTTAGAAAATGAGAAGCTTCCGCATTTGATGAAATTCAATATTTAATTACAAAAATAGAAATATTATAACAGATATATAAATTTACGATAAAATTATTCTAAAAATTAAATTGATATTATACTTTGATTAAATCTAATTAATACAAAAATTCTCAATTTCCTCTCTTCCAAATTCCAATTTCTACCAATATATATTTTAAGAAAAACATTAAAAAACAAGGTTTGGATTTTTATATATATCATAAGGATACCTAGGAGAAAAATGTATGTTCTGAAAAAGAGTGGCCATCTATGTATTGAATAATGAGAGATTACCAAAGTTTCACGTGAAGGCTTTAAGAAATTGTGCAATTGAGAAAATGATACATTAAGGGCCTGTTTGGTTTAGCTGTTCATAGCAGCTGGTAGCTGATAGCGGTTGCTGATAGCTGGTGGCGGATAGCTGGTAGCTGATTCGGGTTAGTGTTTGGTAAAAATACAATAGCTGTTGCAGTTTGAATGTAAAATTACCAATAAGCATATCATTATCTAATAAATATTAATTTTTATTTTATTTTAATAGGGTTAATATAGTCTTAATATGAATCAGCTATCAGCTGATATGAAAAAGCTCCGAGTAGGAGCTTATTGAAACAGCAGCTGTTTGGGGTTCCTAACAGCTATCAGCTGCTGTTTTAAAATTTTACCAAACATCAAATTTTACCAAACAGCTGCTGTTTGGGTTCAAACCTCTATCAGCTGCATCAAACAGCTAAACCAAACACCCCCTAAATTAATATTTAGAAAGTAGAAACTAATTAATTAAGATCACATGTCGCTCGCTTAATTCTTCAGTACAATAAATAACATTCTCTCTCTCTCTCTCTCTCTCTCTCTCTCTCTCTATTGTTTATAATACAAATTGTATCCTTTATTATATTATTTTTAGAATATGAGTTGTGTCTTACCAAGAAGACCAGTTCCATCCTCATGCTATCAATTTATTTGATAACATTTACAAGTATAAAGTCCATACAGTAAAAAATAAAATAAGGATCAAATATATATATACAGAAAGTAATATTTCGATGTATAAAAAGTTAATTTTTTATTTAAATTTGAAGTAAAAAGTGAATTAAATTATCTATATCTTAAAAGTTAATTAAATTCTTTATTTTAAATTAATAATTAAGTTTTGATTTCAATTCTCATTGTCTTTCTCCCCACATATAATAAATAAAAAAAATCGTTAGAATGTTCTTTATTTATATAAAAACTGTTCAAAAGATTTTATTTTTATAAAGAATGCTTTTTAAGATAAATAATGCAATTGGAGATGCTATAACATATGAAATTTTTTTATGTAGCATTTTTATGTGATATTTATAATAAAATATAATATTTTTTTAATTTTTTATAATATATAAAAAATTTTGTATTATCATCCTACCCATTCATCCATTTATTATATCGATTGATTTGTCAATTTACTTTGTTTTAAAAAACTATTTAAAACTATTATTTTATATTCATCTTTTCAGTGACAATATATTAATATCCTTATAATGACTTGCATTTGCACATTTAATTTATCGGAATATATAATTTATATATAAAAGATTCATTATTTTTTAATATATAACACTATATATTTTTCAAATAATATTCTATATATATATATATTTCAATTAATAGATATACATAAATTAATAATTTGAATTTTAAGTTTTAGCTAAATTATTATGAGTTTAATTTTTTTTATATAAAATAACAAAAGAAGATAAATAGTGATACTGTAACATCCGTGATTTTGGAGAAATTAAATAAGTATTTGGAGATACAAATTGTATATACTCAATATATATATCTAGAGTATATATAACATATACATATGGTATATTAATTGTATATGTTGGATTAATACATTACATACTTAATATTTAATACACATATAAGGTACATTTAATATGTATATAAGATACACATTACATGTGCATATGTGTAATATCCTAAATTTTTTAAAAGTTCTAATTTTTGGAAATTTGATAAAATAAATTATAATTTAAATGGATAAATTAAATTAATGGTTTTAAATAAAAAATGAAGGGGTTTTAAATGAAAAAGTGGATAATATATGTGATATATATGTAAAATATACATAATATATAAAAATCAACACTTTTTAAAAAGAAAAGTCAAAGTAAAAGGGTATTTTGGTAATTAAATCTTAGAAATTTAAAATTAATAAAATAATTCAAAAATAAATTATTTTTGAATGGAAGAGAAAATTTAGGACTTTTAATTTTTTAAATAATTAATTAAATAATTAATTATTAAATTATTTTAATATATATATATATATATGGTTTAAAATTAAAGGGTGAAAGGAAAGAGAAAAAAAAAATGAAGTCTTCTTCTTCTTCTTTCCTTCAAGGCCGAATTTCATGGCTTCAAGAGAGGGATTTGCTTCTTCCATACTCTAAAAATTGAAGAGATTTTAAAGATTCAAGTGGAGTTTTAGAAGTTTCTTCATCAACTGGTAAGCTTTTTTTTTTTATTATCAAATTTTCAAATTCTATGGAAAAGTGTGTTATGTAAATTTTAAAATTCTATATTAGCATGATTTAATTGATTAATTGGATATGAATGAAGTTGTTTTGATTGCTTATTAATGATTTTAAGGTTGGATTAAAGAAATGGTTGAGTTTGGGTAAGATTGGTGAAGAGAGAGAATTTAGGGTTATGTAATTTTTGGGGTTTTGAAATCATGATTTTTAATTGTGTAAATTGATTCAAAATGAGTTGTTTTGATACATAAACAAGTATTTTAAAGTCAAATATTGGATTTGGTTGTGTTTGGTTGGAGTTTGAGAATGGAAGTGGAGAACTAGGGTTTTGGAAAAGTGATTTTCCAAAGTGGTTGAGTTGTGTGATTTTATTTATTTAAGCATGTTGTTTAGTGTTAAATGTGATGAGCATAAGCTTGAAATGAGTAATGGATTGTGTTGGAATGGAAAACATTCAATGGGGGAAGGTTATGTCATTTTTGAGATTTTATGTATAAGAGTGTATTGTTATAATGTAAATTATTTAAATGTATTAAAATAAGTTTTTAATGATATTAATAAACTTAAAACACCAATTTAAATGACTTGATATGGTTTTTCAAAGTTAAAGTGAGGTGAAGCTTAATTTTGGAATTTGGTTTAGAGCGATGTTTAATTATGGTTTTATGTTGAGAATACCTTAGAATATGATATTAAATGATTATGTATGATCACATTTGGTATAGGTATTGAGGGAGGTTGATTTGCTTCATCCAAATGGTGAAAGGGCAAATTGGAAGGATAAGATTGGAGGTTGTATTAAACTTGCTTTGGGTTGCTAGTAGAGGTATGTACAAACTTTGAGTATAATGTTTATATTTGCATGACATTTGGACTTAACACATTTTGGTTGAAAAATGTGTTAAGTTACTTGGTTCATTGATTGAGTATGAATAATGTGCTATGACATTTGTAATGCCATATATGTGTTAAATGCATTGTGAAAAGCCATTGATAATGGCTAAATTGTGTAAAGTATGAAATATGCATATTATGAGAAAATACCCAAAGTAATTGGGTAATGTGTTGTGAATGCAAAAATGAGATATGTGGAATAATGAAATGAATTGATATTGATAAAGTGAGAAAAATGAGAAAAGTGAGAAAAATGAGAAAGATGTGAAAAATGAGAAAAAAAAATGTGAAAATAAAGCAATGAGCCTAGTTTGATTATGAGAAATAAAATGAGAAATGAATTGTGAAAGTATTTGATAATGAGATAAATAAATTAATTGTGTGTCTAGTATATTATTCAATTTTCAGAGTTCTGGGTTTGGCAGCATGCCTATGAATTGCTGGGTAGGTGAAAAGACCGGGTCGTAAGCCGAGCCCAGCTGATAAATGGTAAATATGATGTTTTTAGGGTGAAAGGACTGGGTCGTAAGCCTCAAAAACCGTAGCAGTTTAGCCGGGTTGAGGACCAAGATACTGGGGCCTAAGGGTCTAGCCGGGTTGAGGTCCAAGAGACTAGGGATGTTACATTATCCATGGATATATATATTGCCTATGGGCTAGACACATGGTGTCATTATGGACCAAAGCAGTAACTCTGAAATTTGAATATCATATTAGATCTTTTTTTGGGCCCATGCTTGTCTTTGCTTTAATGTAAATTATGAATTGTGATACAATTGAGCAATATAATGTTATGAGTTGTGAGTATGAAATATATGAAAAATATAATAAAGTGAAATAATGTGACCTCTATATGCATTGTGTATTGGCATTACTTTACATTTTTATTATTATCAAAGTTTGTACCACTAGGCTTCGGCTCAGCGCGATTGTAATTCATGTCGCATGTGTCATAGACGTTATGGTAGAGCCGGAGAGTTTTACTAGACCTGGTCGGGTCTAGGTTTGTATTTATTGAGCTTGAAGAGTTGTTTTGGGTACATCAAGATCAGAGCCAGTTGCCAGCATGTACATTTTTGATATTATGTATGTTATGATATGTTTTTGAAGCATATATTGTAAATTGTAAAGAATGATTTGAATAATTTTGTTTAAGATGAGATTTTATATATAATGTTGATATATATATACCTATATATAAGTATTTTGAGAAAATATGGAGAAATTGAGAAGTATTGGTGAATTGATTTTATTTGGAGTGTTTGTTTTATGCATGTTGTGTTTTGTTGAATTTTGGAAACGTTTAAATTACAAACAAAACTTTGGCGAATTTTTTCCAGAAATTTTCATATAAAATATTTATTTTGGATTCCTATAACAAGCAAAGAATATTTATATACTATTTATTTTATATATTAGTATTTGAAATCTTAAAACAGAAATGTAAAAATTATTATTAAATCGGTCTGTGACATTTTTATACCATATATGCGTATTTTACATATGCTGAAAATATATATTGTACGTATATAGAGTATAAGGGTGTTACATTTATTTTGGTATCAGAGCCTAGGTTTGATGTTCTCGACCTAGGTGGGATGATAGAGAGAGTAAATTGGAATAAAAAAATAAATTTTCAATTGTAATGCATACATTGGCACTGGCAATTTATCTGATCCCTGATGTGGCAATATCCATTTGTTATAATGGATATGGGTTGAGATGTGTCTGGGTTGCATAGATCAGAGTAGCGCAGTGGAAATGTCATTCTAGAGATTATGGATTAAGAATTTTTAGAACTTTTATTTGAAATTTAAAATTTATAGCTGATTCAATTGATGAATAAGTGAAATTAGAAAAACAATCTAGGAAATAATTTAAGATATAAAAATAAAAGTTTTAAGAAATGAGCATGATAGTTACAGAAAATTTTATAGATGTACTGTAAAGTGATATTGTCTGAATTGTTGGACAAATCTAGAAATGTTGGATGAGTTTGAACATTTAATAGAAAGTTTTTCTATATGTTAGAATCCAAAATGTATAAAATTTTATAAATTTTAATGATGGATCTCTAATTAAGAAAAATAGAAGAACACAGATCGTTGGAGAAATTTCAGCAACTCAGAATATGTAGAAATTGAAAAACAAAATAAATCTAGAAACTATGGTAAACCAACCCAGAAAAATCTAAAATTTTACAAAACAAAATATCATATGTATTCCTATAATATATGGTTAAAATTTCATGAATTTTTATTAAGGTTTGATACTTGAAAAAAATGGACAATCGGGTGCTGCCAGAGAAATTATTAAAGAGACAGATTCTCTGATTTTGAAAGATTGAATTTTTAAATATATTAAATCAACTTGAAAAATCTAAAACTTTAAATATAAGTCCATATATGTGTCAAGTGCACATGGATAAAAGTTTACAATCTTTTATAAAGAAATGGTAAGAAATATAAAAATTAAAAGTGAAATTGACATGAAACTGAGGAAGTCATGCAGTTTTGTGTAAGTAAGTAATAAATTAATTTTATGAGACAAATGAATGAAGAAAATTATAAAAATTTATATGCATATAGGTATAAGTATAGAAGAAATATGGAGTTTTTAATAATTTTCAACAAAGAGTTCATAATTAAAATCAAAGAGTGAAATCATATATGATAGCGAATTATTTATTATGGAACAATGATGCATAATTTAGGGTTGAGTATGTAAAATTAAAGTATCTAAATGGATGATATTAATTAGTGTAAGGAAATGAATTAGTGTTGTTTAAAAGTAAATGTTATGATCTTAAGATTGAGAATGTGATATTGGTAAGATTTGGTGAGGTTCGTGTTGTTGGTTATATTATATGAAATTTGAATTTTTGAAATGGGTTTCCATAATTGTGAAAGTGATGTGTTTTGATGTTATATTAATATGAAAATAATGTTTATAAAGTTAGCTCTTGAAAGTGAGATTAATAGAATGAAGTTTAAGTAAAATAGTAAATTGAAAATTTAGAGTTGTAAGGGAATTTCGATGAGGATTGTTTAGATATTGATAGTTTAATGTTTAATAAGCATGGGAGTAATTTTAAATGAGTAATGTTACTTATAAAAGTACTAACTAAGGTGTAATGTGGTTGATAATATAGAAATTTATTATGAAATAAAGGGAAATGATTAAGCAAGTGAAAATGAGTTAATTTAATTAATTGAATTGGAAATGATGAAAATGGACATGAAAGGTGTGATCAATGCAAAAAAAAAATGTGAGAGAGATGTCACATTGGAAACGTGACTAAGATTTATGTGAAGTGTTAGAAAAAAAATATATAATAAGAAACTTATTTAAGAGATGGACGATTGAATAAGGAAGATGTTAATTATGTTGTGGTCAGAGTGTGTATATATGTTGAATTGATGAATAACCTAAGTAATGTCAAAAGAATGAGAAATAATAATGTTCTCTGAAAGGTGATAAATGTTAACTTTGTATAGGTTGTATGTAAAAGAGGAATTGAGTATAATTGTATGATTTGTGTGATAAGATTTTTTTTTTCTATATGAACACAAATATGATATGTAAGAAAATGTGGAAAGTAAGTCACATTGTGATTATGACTTACGAAGGTGTATGTGGATGATTAAAAAAAATATTATCGAGTGTTTACTACCTTATAAAAATACGTGTCTGGTGATATTGAGAATGATATTGCATGTATTAAGACCTAAGAGAGATTAGGTCTTGACCTGCGTAGAGTTAGGTTATGTGATGAATTGAGATTGAGAATGGACCCGAACAGAGCTGGACGGTAAAATTGTTATTTTAACAACTGAACTTCATGATATTATAGTGTTTTGGGCCTAAAGTATATGCGTATAGATAAGAGATTGTAAGGAAAAAGGAAAGTATAATGAAGAAAGTATGGAAGTGAAAAAAAATGAATGAAAATTTTTATAAGAGATAGATTAGACATGGAGTAATAAAAGGAAATTGTGTAAATTAGCATATGAACGAATGTATATATGTAAGAGATGTTAATGATAATATTGTTAAAACATGAGTTAGGCTAATGATGATCAAGTGATCAAGAGTAAATTGCTTTGAAATAGAGCTGAAATTTGTTAACTTTTTGTGTATCAAAAGATTAGAAAATGAATATGTGATTTTTGCGATACGAACTTAACATTGTGATTGGAAATGTTTGAAGAAGAATGATAGAAGGGCAGTATTTATTTATAAGCCACGGATGTGACCATTATTATGGCATGACCGCTGGATAGTTTTGGTGAGATTGATAGTTATGCTTCAAGAAACATGGTCAAGACTTATGGTTTGCATAGTTATATCTTATAATTTTATACTAGAAATTTGTTTATAGTTATAGAAAGTGTGGAAACAAAAGAGAATTGTAAAAATATGATGAGCTTTAAATGATGTATAAGAAAAGTGATTTGTGTAAATAGGGTAACTATAAGAAATGTGAGAAAATGGTAAATGAAAGGAATTATGAAATGTGAGTAAGAGTTATAATAAATGTGTTTGAAAGTGGTATAAAATGAATAAGTTGATGAAAATGATGTGTAAAGTAAATGAGACTAGGGAAGTGAATATTATCTGTAATGATGAATTCGAAGAGAATTAAAATTTGAGAATAAATTTGACCTAATAGAATTAGGTCATGAATTGAAAACAAATTGATGAATTTAAAATAGACAAAAGGTTGGTCAGAAAAAAAAAGGTTGTGATGGTCATATTATTATAGTTAGATCAATTGATCCGAAATGTAATAAGTTTACAAGTATTTATTGAAATTCAATATGTGTAGTTGTATTAAGAATATGCAAGCTATATGATAATGTGTATAATACAGTGTTTTGATATGTATATGCATATGAAAGGAGCTAAGTTATATTAGTTTCAAATAATTATAAGAGAAAAGTGTTAGTTATAGTATAATTGGAATGAATTTTAATAAGGAAATAAGATTTTGTTGTTGTATAATGGTGATATTAAATTAATATGTGGTAATTGTATAAAGAGTAGGATCAAAGTGAAGATGTGTAAAATTATTATGTTAAGATAAAAGTTATTAACATTTGAATTTAAGGTAATGAGAGTATATTTTTAAGATAATGAAGTGATCAGATATCTTAAGTGCAATAGGTGTGTGGTGTATATATATTAAGGAGATGAACTAATTTTGTCTAATGACAATTCGATTGAAGATATAATAATTTGTTGTGACTATTTGAGTAAATAGACAGTATAATGATGTGTTAGGAAATGGTAAAAAGGAAATTAAGAATGAACCTAAAGGGGAGAATAGAAATTATGTAATTTGGTAAAATAATGATTTGGATGATTTATTACTATACTGGATAATTTCAAGGACGAAATTATTTAAGGAGGAGAAAATTGTAACATCTGTAATTTTGGAGAAATTAAATAAGTATTTGGAGATATAAATTGTATATACTCAATATATATATCTAGAGTATATATAATATATACATATGGCATATTAATTGTATATGTTGGATTAATACATTACATACTTAATATTTAATACACATATAAGGTACATTTGATATGTATATAAGATACACATTACTTTTGCATATGTGTAATATCCTAAATTTTTTAAAAGTTCTAATTTTTGAAAATTTGATAAAATAAATTATAATTTAAATGGATAAATTAAATTAATGGTTTTAAATGAAAAATGAAGGGATTTTAAATGAAAAAGAGGATAATATATGTGATATATATGTAGAATATAAATAACATATAAAAATCAACACTTTTTAAAAGAAAAGTCAAAGTAAAAGGGTATTTTGATAATTAAATCTTAGAAATTTAAAATTAATAAAATAATTCAAAAATAAATTATTTTTGAATGGAAGAGGGAATTTAGGACTTTTAATTTATTAAATAAATAAATAATTATTAAATTATTTTAATATATATATATATATGTGGTTTAAAATTAAAGGGTGAAAGGAAAGAGAAAAAACATAAAGTCTTCTTCCTCTTCTTCTTTCCTTCAAGGTCGAATTTCATGGCTTCAAGAGAGGGATTTGTTTCTTCAATACTCCAAAAATTGAAGAGATTTTAAGGATTCAAGTGGAGTTTTAGAAGTTTCTTCATCAATTGGTAAGCTTTCTTCCCAAAATTTTAAATTCTATGGAAAAGTGTGTTATGTAAATTTTGGAATTCTATAGTAGCATGATATAATTGCTTAATTGGATATGAATGAAGTTGTTTTGATTGATTATTAATGATTTTAAGGTTGGATTTGTAATATCCTTATGCATGCCCTAGAAGTTTTGTATGTTGTTGTTGTTGTTGTTGTTGGTTTAAATTGAGAAAAGAAAAGTATATGTATATGTGTTTTGGGAAGAAATAGGGTTTAGAGACAAGTTTATATGTTGTGTATATGATGATATATATAACATATACATTGGTCAAAAGGGTTGGTCAATGCAAGAGGAGATTTTTTTTTAGGGCATGTGAAATTACCAAAGTGGGCAAGAAATTATAAAGGGAATTAAGATGTGTATGAGGGTATTATAGTAATTTTCTTTTCAATGGGTATTTAATGAGTGTTTGACTTTGTGATTTCTTCATCATCTTCTCTTCTTCTTCTTGATGTTGGCCGGCTCACCAAAGGCTAAGGAAAACAAGAGAGCAAAGGAAGATTTTGATGTTCTTAGCTCAAAGGTTGAAGGAGATTTCAAGTAAACAAGTTGGAATTTCAAGAAATTTCATTATTTGGTAAGTATTCTTTTGTTTTCTTTACTTATTTTGAAGTGGTGTTAAAGTGAATTAGAGTTTGTTGATTTTGTGATTTGGTGTGTTTGAGATGTGTTTGTGTTGTGTTTTCAAGTGTTGAATTGGTTTTAAGTTAGGAGTTTAAATAGGTATTGTTGTTGGAAGTGGTGGATGTTGAGTTTGAAAGATGGAAAAGGATGAGGATTTTAGGATTTGTGTTTAATGTAATATTAATGTTTTGTGAGGTGATTATTGTGATAAACATGTAGAATTTGTGTTTAGAACATTGATTCCATTCATTTGAAACATGTTATATGGTGTTTGATGAGTTTGAGTGCAATTTGGAGGAGAGTTGTGCATATTAGGGTTTGTGTTTTGGGAGACACGGCCAAAAGCAATGTGTGACACGGCCAAGCCAAGGGATTTTGGGCGTGTTGGATTAGTTTTTGGGTGACATGGCCGTGTTCCCAAGCCGTGTTAGCTACTGTGAGTTTTGGTTTAAGAGACACGGCCACAAGCTTGGCCGTGTCCCTTGCCCGTGTTGCTTACTGTCCAATTGGGTTGAGTGACACGGCCATAAGCTTGGCCGTGTCCCTCAAGTGGCTGCCCGTGTCTCTCAATTGTGTGGGTTGGGGTTTTTATTCTTTGTTCTAATTGCATTGTTTTGGTTCTCCAAGGGTAGGTTGGTCCCTAAACCTAACCCTAAACACTTTAAACACACTTGAATCAATGAATGATATAATCAAATGCATGTGTAAGGTCCTAAAACTATGAATCATATCAATTGTTCTTTGCCCTAATTGCATTGTTGAGATTGAACAATGTTATGTTATGCATTGTGAATGGTAATGTGTTTCATGAGTAATATACATTGAAATTGAAATGTATATCAAAGATGCAATGATAATTCAAATAAGACATGATATGAGACAATGCCCTTGTGTTTGGCTATGATGATGCAATTGAAAGAAATAAGGCATGTTTGCCTAAATGTTGTTGAGAATTGAGAATGAAAATGATAATTGAATAATAAATGAATTGTGTGGCTAATGTGTTATTCCATTTTCAGAGTTGGTTGTTGGTGGCATGCCTAATAAGTGTAACAATCTCTTGAAGTTAGGTTGGATTGAATCCTTGAAGCCTAATTGAGATGTTACCACCCTTGAAGCTAGGTTGGGTTAGTTCTTGAAGCCAAGTTGGGTAGAAGCTTAGCATGTTTTGCTCCCCTTGAAGCTTGGTTGAACTTAATCCTTGAAGCCTAGTTGGGTATATGATATTGATAAATGTGATAACAAAACCAAAGCATTAACTCTGAAAATTGAATGGCATATTAGTGTGTCTTGGGCCCATGCTTGTCTTTGTTTAGTGTTGATTATGAATGGTTAAATGAATACTAATGAGGTATATGAAAAGATATTGAAATGTGATATGTAATGTGAAAGTATGTTGTTAGTTTTGCATATATGATGTTACATGTATAATATGGATTGAGAAATGACATTGCATTGCACTAAGTCATATCATTAGCATGATTATCTTATTAAGCCGTTGGCTTAGCGCGATAGTGTTTAATTGCACAGGTAATAGAGTTGATAGAGTTGAACCCGAGAGTTCATCAAGACCAAGTGAGAGTAGACCTTGAAGAATCCATTTTGGGAGCTTAAAGATCAGAGCAGACTTGCCAATCATGTATACTTCTTTATATTTTGTAAAGAAATGTTTAATATGTAAATATGTACATATTTTATAACTTCCGCTGTGTAATATTTAAATGTATATATATATATATATAACTAGTATGTTTTGTTTTATAAGTAAATGATCTACTTTTCTATAATGTATAATGATAAGGGTATTGTATCAAGTTTAAAGTGTTTTGAATGTTAAGAAAACCGTAGCATCCCTATGTTTGGTGCACTTATGCTACATTGTTGTGGTTGTAGTGTGTGTGCATTGGATATGGGGGTGTTACAGGATTAAATCAATGGTTGAGTTTGGGTAAGATTGGTGAAGAGAGAGAATTTAGGGTTATGTAATTTTTGGAGTTTTGAAATCATGGTTTTTAATTGTGTAAATTGATTCCAAATGAGTTGTTTTGATACATAAACAAGTATTTTAAAGTCAAATATTAGATTTGGTTGTGTTTGGTTAGAGTTTAAGAATGAAAGTGGAGATTTAGGGTTTTGGAAAAGTGATTTTCCAAAGTAGTTGAATTGTGTGATTTTATTTGTTTAAGCATGTTGTTTCGTGTTAAATGTGATGAATATAAGCTTGAAATGAGTAATGGATTGTGTTGGAATGGAAAACCTTCAATGGGGGAAGGTTATGCCATTTTTGAGATTTTGTATATAAGAGTGTATTGTTATAATGTAAATGATTTAAATATATTTAAATATATTTTTAATGATATTAATAACCTTAAAACACCAATTTAAATGGCTTGATATGGTTTTTCAAAGTTAAAATGAGGTGAAGCTTAATTTTGGAATTTGGTTTAGAGTGATGTTTAATTATGGTTTGATGTCGAAAATACCTTAGAATATGATATTAAATGATTATGTATGATCACATTTGGTATAGGCATCGAGGGAGGTTGATTTGCTTCATCCAAGTGGTGAAGGGCAAGTTGGAAGGATAGGATTGGAGGTTGTATTAAACTTGCTTTGGATTGCTAGTAGAGGTATGTACAAACTTTGAGTATAATATTTATATTTGTATGACATTTTAACTTAACACATTTTGGTTGAAAAATGTGTTAAGTTACTTGGTTCATTGATTGAGTATGAATAATGTGCTATGACATTTATAATGTCATATATGTGTTAAATGCATTGTGAAAAGCCATTGATAATGGTTAAATTGTGCAAAGTGTGAAATATGCATATTATGAGAAAATACCCAAAGTAATTGGGTAATGTGTTGTGAATGCAAAAATGAGATATGTGGAATAATGAAATGAATTGATATTGATAAAAATGAGAAAAAAATGAGAAAAGTGAGAAAAATGAGAAAGATGTGAAAAATGAGAAAAAAAAGTGAAAATAAAGCAATGAGCCTAGTTTGATTATGAGAAATAAAATGAGAAATGAATTGTGAAAGTATCTGATAATGAGATAAATGAATTAATTGCGTGCCTAGTATGTTATTCGATTTTCAGAGTTCTGGGTTTGACAGCATGCCCATGAATTACTGGGCAGGTGAAAAGACCGGGTTTTAAGCCGAACACAGCTGATAAATTATAAATATAATATTTTTGGGGTGAAAAGAATGGGTCGTAAGCCTCAAAAATCGTAGCAGTTTAGCCGGGTTGAGGACCAAGATACTGGGGCCTAAGGGTCTAGCCGGGTTGAGGTCCAAGAGACTAGGGCTGTTACATTATCCATGGATATATATATTGCCTGCGGGCTAGGCACATGGTGTCATTATGGACCAAAGCAGTAACTCTGAAATTTGAATAGCATATTAGATCATTTTTAGGCCCATGCTTGTCTTTGCTTTAATGTGAATTATGAATTGTGATACAATTGAGCAATATAATGTTATGAGTTGCGAGTATGAAATATTTAAAAAATATAATAAAGTGAAATGATGTGACCTCTATATGCATTGTGTATTGGTATTACTTTACATTTTTATTATTATCAAAGTTTGTACCACTAGGCTTCGGCTTAGCGCGATTGTAATTCGTCGCACATGTGTCATAGACGTTTTGGTAGAGCCGGAGAGTTTTACTAGACTTGGTCAGGTCTAGGTTTGTATTTATTGAGTTTGAAGAGTTATTTTGGGTACATCAAAATCACAGCCAGTTGCCAGCATGTACATTTTTTATATTATGTATGTTATGATATGTTTTTGAAGCATATATTGTAAATTATAAAGAATGATTTGAATAATTTTGTTTATGATGGGATTTTATATATAATGTTGATATATATATATACCTATATATAAGTATTTTGAGAAAATATAGAGAAATTGATAAGTATTGGTGAATTGGTGAATTGATTTTATTTGGATTGTTTGTTTTATGCAGGTTGTGTTTTGTTGAATTTTGAAAACGTTTAAATTATAAATAAAACTCGTGCGAATTTTTTCCAGAGATTTTCATATAAAATATTTATTTTGGATTCCTATAACAATCAAAGAATATTTATATACTATTTATTTTATATATTAGTATTTGAAATCTTAAAATAGAAATATAAAAATTATTATTAAATCGGTCTGTGACATTTTTATACCATATATGCGTATTTTACATATGCTGAAAATATATATTGTACGTATATAGGGTATAAGGGTGTTACAGATACTTAATGCTCCTTCCGCCCTAAATATTTGCATGTTATTCTCTTTTTCGAATATCTCAAAATATTTGTAATGTTTAGATATTTCAATACTTAAGTAGTATTATTTTTCCATAATACTTTTTATAATTATCAATATCCATTAATAAAGAAATACTCATACCAAAGGAAGAGGGATAGTTGAATTATATTTTCAAGAGAGGTTAAAGTATTAAATGAAAGACTTATCTTAATGTGTTAAGGATAAAAAGGACAAAATAATTTTTATTGAATGAGTCTTAATATGCGTATTTTTTATCAAATCATATAAATATTTTAGAAACGACCGAGTATAATTTATGAAAAAGCCTAACGGACAGAAATAATTTGACAACAAAACCAAATTACGATGACGCCCTCAGTGTTGGTTTTCCCTCTTAAATCACAATAATTTGTTGTTTATCATTTCCAAAGGAAAATGAGGGGTGGACTCCTTCGTTTCCCAATATATTTTAGATTAAATAGCTTTGGTTTTAAAATAAGAAGTTTATTTCCCTACAAATACTCATATTAAATGATATATATTAAATAAAAATAAAATTTATAAAATAATACTCCCTCCGTCCTATTTTTATAGTCAATTATATTATTTTTGGATGTCTTAAATTATAGTCTGTATGCTATAAATAAAGTTGTTTTACTATTATACCATCATTTAATATACATTTTACACACTACAATTTTTAAAAAAATTAAATTACTGAGACTTGTATGAAGAACTAAAAAATTAAATACTTGTATGGAGAACTAAAAAGTCACACTAATTACTTTATTTCTCAACGTAATATTCAGTTTGAAGATTTGAACAAGTTTTGAAGATTTGACTTAATAATGAAGTGCTACTAAACAATCAATGTAAATTAATCTCATAAAACAATCATCACCTACTTTCTTTTAACCAAAATTAGAAAATTATTCAAATACATGGATCATTATCAAAACAAGTTTGATCAGCATTTAAACAAGAAGATGAGATCCTTTCTTGACTTAGATGTCTCATCCTACAAATTGAACAACAAGGACATGGCTCGATTTGAATTCTGCACCAAAAGAAGGTTACATATCTGAGACTCAAGAGCATCATCTTATTATTTGACAAATGTTAAAAATATTTTTACCCATATTCTATTGATTTACAATAACAGCTTTTTATCCCTTGATTTTAGCTTATATGTGCTTATGTAGGATCTGATATCAATTTGGAACAATCTTATCATTATCTCCATTGTTACTTTTTATTTTTTTATTTTTTGTTACAAGAAGACACTTTTCTACCTATGCTCATGTGTGAAATATTTTTGGAGTATTCAGAAGATACAATAGATTTCAGCCATAAACAGAAAAAGAAAGAAAGAAATAAGAAGAAAAAAGATTCTATCATTATTTACTATTTTTCCTACAGACTTACATTTCTATTGTATAGTGTACTTTTATATGAGCTATAAATTTTTGCCATCTTTTGCCTTTACTGCATCATACTTGCCTTTGCCTCATTCAAAACCTGAAAATCACACTCAATGCAAATTGGTAGCTCCCCATCTCTAATTGACCTTTGTTTGTTTACATGTGGAATTTTATAGTTATTCCCACCAATTTTTTTTAGAATCTCAACCATACATGTCTGTAATTTAAAAAAAACTTTGTTTAAATCTTCATTAGGAAACATGCCAAAAGCTTTCTCCACGGCAAAAACAAATTCTTCCACTGTAGTTGGAGCCTCTTGATGTTGTAGTGAATCAATAGCTCTAAAAAAATCCAAGATCTAAGACATTCAAATCAGGACTATTAGGAGGCTGACAACATAAGCGAATATCCAACCCATATCTTTCAACAACTTGCTGAAATTCAACATCATTAGGATATACATGTGGTCTTGCATTATCTTGAATATAAATGGTGCTTGAACTATCCAGTGGCCATTTTTCTTTGATTGAAGGTAATGATTTCTCAATCAAACATAACGAATAGTGTCTTTAGTAACTGATAAAATTGGCTTTGTCTCTAGAGTTCCCGCAATACAATTTTTACTATTTCATTTGGTTTGTTCTTTAAAAACAAATGGTCGTATTCCTATTTTTCCATCGAACTCTCTAGCGGCAATTCTATGAAACTGTGGACGAGCCCCTGCAAACAAAAACATAATTTTTGAAATAAATCATTTATTTTTGGATGTGCGAAAAGGTTCAATCTCCTTCGGATGAAGATAATATTTTTGTGATGTCTCAGACATGTAAAACTATTTTTCATCAATATGAATTCGGTCAAACATATTAATATACCTTCATTAATCATTGACAAGCAAAACTCTAACCTTGCTTTTTTGTTAGCCTTAGATAAATATGGCTTCAAGGGATTTAAGTGAGATGGAAGATTTCGATCTTTGACTCTTCTGTGTACAGTAGATTTTGCTAAGCACAAAACACTTGCCAATGATCTAATATTTGATTATAAATTTTCATATTTATAGTTATCAATCTAAAATTTCAAAGGCAGTTAGGCGGAATTTAGAGGCTCCTAATTGGAAATTTTCATGGAGCCAAATTGAACACAATTCAAAATATTGGCTCTCAATAAGGCAATTGGCGGAAAATTTTGAGTGAATAATTTTATGGGGTATTCACATTAAACTATTGACATTTTTAATGGCCTTAAATCTTGCAAATAACATTAAAGATGGGTTTTAGATGACTCTTGTTTCTAAGAGAGTAGATATTTAATCTCTCTTTCTTGGATTAAAGATGAACAATCTTTGGCCTTTCAACTGAAACCATTTAGTTATTCTTGAAATATAATTTAATTGAATATCATTTTTTTTCAGGAAAAAGTCATCCTAAATTTGCATTTTACAATCTTAATTTAAAAATTTTACAATCTTAATTAAAAAAATATTTGCATTTTACAATCTTAATTAAATAATTTAATTAAATTTGTGTTAGGGAATACTCATTCTCTAAAATTTGGTAATTGTTCAATAATGGAGATCCAAAAAACTGACAAATTATACTGGAATACGGATTTTTGCGATATTTGCATAATTTTGAATTTGGAAAGCATAATCCTCCTATGCTTGTGTCTACTTGTAACATGACGTATTTGATGCCTTGAAAGCTGAAATAAAAAACATTAATGATGGTTTAATTAAATCTTGCAAATAGTATTAAAGATGTTTGAAAAATGTGTTACATTTAACGAGGATAAATTAGGAAAAAACCAGTTTTTAACTAAATTAATTATGCTTTCTTAACTCGTGTGTAAATAATTATTGGACTATAAAAATGAAACAGAAGAAGTAATTTATTTTTTTTTTATAATTTTCTCATTAATTTATTTTATTGATAGTTAAATTTATTATTTTAAGGATGTAAAATTTTATAAGAGTTATGACTAATGAAATTTTAGACACATAGATTTAATATGAGATTAAGCTCCTGCTAGTTAAACTGGCTAGTTTTGAATTTTGTGCATGCTCCTGCATGATATATGTCTAATGGCCAAATTAATTCATATTTTATAGTTAGTTAGATGTAGCTATCTATGATAATTAAATAATGACTCACAACTGATGAAAATTATTTATTTAATCAATAATTTAATTAATTATATTCTCATTTTATAATATCAGAGCCAACTAATTAACAAAAATAATTATAAAGTATAGATTCTAGCTTCATAATTCAATTTAATAAAAAAAATTTAACCAATGTATATAATTAAAATAAATCTCATTATTTTAATTTCGAAGAAAAATATTAAACTATTTGCAGGCTATTAGTCTTTAAAAAAAACATAAAAATGTGAAAACATACAAGTGATGAGAAGTCAAAGATCAACTATTTAAACCTATTATATATCAATTATATAAATTTATACTTGGTCAATTATTCTAAATTAAACCTATTATATAGTGAATTACATTAATTTATTTTGTAACACAATCAATTATTTTAAATTAAATATATTATATTTTCAAGTACATTAATTTATGCTTGCAACATAATCAATTGCTATAAAATAAACTTATTATATAGTCAAATATATATTTATACTTATAATTTAGTCAATTATATTAATTTACTCCAAATTAAACCTATAATATAGTAAATTATATTTATTTATACTTGTAATATAGACAATTATTTCAAATTAAAACTATTATGTTGTCAAATACATTAATTTATAATTGTAACACCAAAATAAAACTGTTATATAGTCAATTATATAAATTTATACTTGTAACATATTCAATTACATTAATTTACTCTAAATAAAACCTATAATATAATCATTTACATTATTTTATACCGATAACATAATCAATTACTTTAAATTAAACCTATTATATAGTTAATTACTCCAAATTAAATATATTATATAATGAATTACATAAATTTATATTTAATATAGTCAATTACATCAATATTTTACTCCAAGTTAAACATATAACATAACGAATTATATTAATTTATACTTTTGACACATTCAATTACTCTAAATTAAACCTATGATATTGTCAATTACATTAATTTATACTTGTAACATAGTCAATTACTCTAAAATAAACATATTATATAGTAAATTACTCCAATTTATACTTATAATATAATCAATTATATTAATTTACTACAAATTTGACCAATAACATTATGTATTATATTAATTTATACTTATAATATAGTCATTTATTTCAAATTAAACATATTATGCTGTCAATTACATTAATTTATACTTATAATACAGTTAATTATTCCAAAATAATCCTATTATATAGTCAAATATATTATTTTACACTTATAACATAGTTAATTACTCTAAATTAAAATATATTATTAATTATTTAATATAATATTGTTGGTTTTTGGATTAGGTACAACAATAAAATAAAAGTAATCTAGAAACAGAAAATTCTGTTTTTAAAATAAAAAATCCATTTCTAAATTGTTTTTGAAATGGATTTGAAACAAATAATTTTCATTTCTAAAATCTTGGTTTCTAATAAGTTTGAAACGAAAAAATGATCCGTTTTTAATTTGAAACAGATTTAAAATGAAAAATCCGCTTCTAATTAGAACTAGTCATCCATTTCTAACTTAGGACAATATTGAGAACTAAATGGAGAACTATTTAGAAAATGACAATATTAGAAACATGTTTTCAGTTTCTAATTGTGGATGAAACTAGATATTGTTATAAACGAACTGGATAATTTAAAAATGGATAATTTCATTTCTAAATTGTTTTATTTCATTTATATTTTTATAATTCTTTATAAATATTATTTATCTATTTTTATATTTTTATTACATATATTTTTTTGATTTAAGAATTTAACTAAAAAACTTGAAAATTTAATAAAATTAAATAAAAAATAATGAAATATATGCGTATATATATAAATGTTGAAGTATATGTGCATATATATAAAATTAACATTAATGTTTCTATATAATATAATTGAAATGTACGTAAATATAGATGTCAAATGATAGAAATTAGTTAGTGTAAAAAAAAAAGAAACTGCTTAAGCTAACACTCAAACTTAAACAATAGTATTTAATGCTCACATCTGACACTTAAAGAATACAAATAGAAATTTTAATGCAAAGAAATGAAAGTTATTTATTTTGGCTATCTCAAACTTAAATATACTTTAAAATGAAGTTCCTTTATATATTTATAGCCTTCAAAATCTTCAACTAGCCGTTTGGAAAGTGAATTGGTAGGCAAGCACATGTTTTTTTGACTTGCCTTCTCTTCAATTATTATTCAAAGCAAGTTCATAGTCGAACTGTCATTGGTCCAGTCATGCTAGGTCACAATATGGTTAGACCCATGTTGGTCCGTCTTGCTTTTTAAATTTCTAACAAAAGTTCTTCAACAACTAGTACACATGACATCTACTAAGTGAGTGGAAGAATAATGACTCTTATTTTTGAATTCCATTTCAATGTTACGGTCGGGACAACACTAGTCCGGTTGGTCTCCATTTGGTATGCTAAAATTTTGAGTGCTGCTAATCATAAGCTCTTCTGGAGCATTTTAGAATTTTCATCCTTGGTTTGGTCCGGTAGTACTTCATCATAGTCCTGTCATGACAAATGGTCTGTTCACAATATGGGAGTGATATTAGGCATGAACTCTATTGGATGTTTTAAGAGTTTTTCCCTTGGACTGGTTGTTGCGCTCAAATTAAGTACTACTACAAGCGTCACTCGCAAGTATACGAGGTAGCTGTAGCAAAGGTGATCGCCCCAAGGTCGTTTCCCCAAGAAGGTATGGTTCGTAATAGCTTGATTGAGAAGTATTTAAATGCGGAAGTTTGTTGTGTTGGAATGGTGCGAGAATGATTTAAACCTAAGATTAAGGAGTGTAGGATTGATGTGTGTGATGGGTGTACAAGATCAAATGGATTCTTGGGAAGATGCCTAGGGGTATAGGTCCATTCAATCAAAGCTCAATTCTCAATTATCCATTAACATAACCTTGTAATTAATTTGTTCCTTAAGGTTAATTAGTCAATTACCAATTAATTAGTTCTCATATTCATGAATTAGCATTAACCAATTATTTTACATTACCAAATTAAATAACCCTAGAACTTATATTTCTAATTCATTCATAGGGTGGTCAATTGCATAATTCCGATATCAAATTTCGCCTCTCGGTCCTTCATTCAATATCTAGAGGTCAATAGGTAGCTAATCTATCAACCTAGCATACAATCCAATGCAATCAACTAACAACAAAGTACATCAATGTAAATACCAAATCAAAGCATTCAATCAAATATACTACAAACCCTAGGCATGGGTATTTAGCTCAACATCATCAATTTAAAACATTCATTCAACTCAATATAAAATAAATACAAATTGTCCATTGCAATATCAATTCTCTTAATAAAACAATAACAATAAGAAATGAATTAAAAGAGAGAATAGAAAAACCCCTTGTGAAGATGCCAAGAGTAGGATTACTAGTCTTCCTCCTAGCTCCACTTGATGTATGATGAAGAACTCAAGCCCTCTTCAATGGTTGATTCCCCTTTGCAATATGGAATGGAGCTTTTTCAAGTCACCAAACCATTGGATGGAGCTTTCACAAGTCACCAACTCTTCAATTGATTTTGCCTTTGGAAAATGGAATGGAGCTTTCTCAAGTCACCAAACCTTTCGATGAAGCTTCTTCAACCTTCAAGATCTTGTTAACCCACTTGATCCCAAAGAACCTCAAATATCTTGTCAATGGAAGATGGAGAAGATGAAGATGGAGGATGAAGATGAAGGGACAAGGAGAGTGTCACTCTCTCCTCATCCCAAATCGTGTTTGCCCCCTCTTATCTTTTCTTTTCTCTCTCTCTCAAACCCTAGCCGTTTCTTCCTTTTTCTTTCTTTCGAGCAGAAGAATTTATATAAATTAAGGGTGACACGGCCAAGCTTGATTTGGCTTGGCCGTGTCCCTCACTGCCTTCTTCTTTCTTTCTTTCCTTTGTTCTTCAAGGAGTGACACGGCCAAGCTTGTGGCTGTGTCATGTGACACGGCCACTGGCTTGGCCGTTTCATTGAGTGTGTCCCTTCCTGCTTCTTCATTTTTGCTCTTTCTTTGTGGTTTCTTTGTTTTGCTCCTTGGATGAGACACGGCCAGTGGCTTGGCTGTGTCTCTTGGCTGTGTCAAGCTCTGCCATCATCATTCTTTGAGGGACACGGCCAAGCTTGATTTGGTTTGGCCATGTCTTGCTTGGTTCATGCTTTTCCTGCACTGTTTTGATCTTCCAAGGGTGTTTTTGCACTTAAACCTAAAACAAACACTTTAAACAAACTTAAAACAAAAATCAATCAAAACATTAACTAAAAATATATAAAAATCACACTAAAAACTAGTACAAAAATGATCTAAACAACTACCCCACACTTAATTCCTTGCTTGTCCCCAAGCAAGGCTAAAATCAAAACACACTAACAAGATAAATTTTGTTAAGTTCAAGAGTTATAAAGATGCATCAAGACTTCCCTATCCCTAAATCCGCAATCAATATCGAATCAAACAAAATCGACACCCATGCAATTAAGTGACTTTCCATGCATAACCAATGTTGTCGCTCTCTCACCAACTCTTATAAATGTTTGATCATGATGGTGTTTACACTCATAACAATCAATGAAAGATTATTACCATATGCTTGCTTATCAATCAAATCTCCACCATAAAATAACAATCAAGCATCAATCAAAAGGTCTTTATTGGGTTGTAATGGGGCTAAGATAAAGGTATGATATTTAGAAAATGTGAGCTTGATCATTAAGTTCAAGAGCACTTTAAGAATGAATTACCCGATCATATACATAACCCAACAATCCCAAAACACATTCCTCTCATCTACCCCTTGACATTAAAGAGATTTTCAAGGGAAATCACTTATTAAGTCTTATAATGATACATTCCAACCCTTTCAATGAGAATAATTATTCTTATTATATATATATTATTATTATTATTCTCTTTTTCTCTTTTTTTTTTATTATTTTGCTTTGCAATCTTAAACCTACCAAATTTAACCCCACACTTAATTCAACACAACACTTGGTCATAAACGCTCTTAAAATGCTCTTGACCTAATGAAAGGGTAAGAGTTAAGCAACAAGGTTCAAGCTAATGGTGTTGTGAAAAAGAAAGAAAAGGAAAAATAAAATAAGCTCAAAATTGACTAACTAAGGTTGAATATAGGGTTGGTCTTTTTAAGCCAAAGTGGGTTCACCTAATTGCCTTAATCATTTTGATGCCAAATTGAAATTTTTATGTAGTCTTAAAAGCATTTTAAAGCAAGTTCTAGCAAATCATCAATCAAAGATGTTTACCCACAGAAAGAATAATAAGTTGATGACTCAATTTCTCACTAGGTTAATGGCAATGCAAAGAAAAACCAACAAAATTGACAATAAGCACCAATTCTACTTAATTCTCAAATTCATGCTTCAAAAATTCAAAAGTCATCAATCAAAAATTTATAACAATTGAACTTTCCAAAACAGATTTATTCAAAGAAAAACATTACTAAACTTAAAAAGTAAAAACACAAAATGCACCCCACACTTAAAGATTCACATTGTCCTCAATGTGAGCATGCATAAACTAAAAGAGAGTTTAGATGATACCTGATTTCCATCGTTCCCATATACGATGTGTAGGGCTCCTTCCACGCATAATGCAATTGGAGCCCATGTGTGAAAGGATAAACAATATGCAACTCTGAAATGTGCCCAATTTATTGAAAAGCCTAGGTAGCATCTTTAGAAGAGCAATTGTCCAAAAAGAACATGTGAGGGTTGTCTTAGCTTGATCCTCTAATGCTATAGGGATGTGGTAAGAATCTTTTTTAGTTTGCAACATGGTTATATATGGTTTTTGCTCATTCTCACCACCAAGAGATGGAGAGATGATAATTTGTTGCATACTGTACTCCCCAACCAAAACATCTTTCAAAATTCTTGGGGTCTTTTTAAGTTCAACCAAGTTTGGTTGAATCACTTTTTCATCCTCTTTAGCAATTTGAAGCTCCCTCTCATCAATCTCATCATTTAATAGCAAATCGCTCTCCTCAATTTCTAAATTGGAAAAATTAGGCTCTACTTCTAAGGTCATTGCCACCTCAAGCTTATCTACACTATCTTCACTATAGGGCATGTCATCGAGTTTAGAAAGTTGCATACCTTGTTTCTCTTCATTTAGCCTGCTTGGGAATGGGATTGGTGGCATACAAGGATTTGGAGGTTCATGAAATGTTGTCAAAGTTGATGCTTCCAAATCCTCCTCCTCCTTTGATTGAATTAACTCCTCTATGTATGGCTGTATTTCCTCGCCATCTTCTTCTTGATTAGTTACTGCATCAAAGGAATCACAAAAACTTTATATATTACATGTTCACTCTTCAAATTTGTGATTACCTTGACTTGCTCCAGTTGGCTAGGAAATTCCTCTTCTTGGTGTGCTTGGAGTTGATGCGCCAGTTGCCCAACTTGAATTTCCACCCTCTTTAATGATTCCTCCAAAGAATCAAACCTCTCATTTCTTCCTTCCTGATTTTATGTGCTAATTTGAAGGTAAGCATTCAAATCATCTTCCATTGTGGATTTCTCGAATTGATCTTGATTTTGTGCACTAATTTGAATGAAGGCATTCAAACTATCTTCCAAAGTGGGTTCCTTAAGTCGATCTTGATTTTGTGCGCTAGTTTGAATGAATGCATTCAAACTATCCTCCAATGTGGGTTTCTTAAGGTGATCTTGATTTGAATATTGTTCTTGAGAGTAAGGATTTCTTTGGTAAGGTTGAAAAAAATTTTGAGGTGGAATTTGCTGTTGGTTTTCCCAAGAGAAATTTGGGTGGCTTCCCCAGCTTGAATTATAAGGTCTAGGATATGGGTCATTTCCACCCATGTGCTGGAAACTTTCATAGGCATATTCTTCCTCTTGCCTCTCTTAGTATTGTCCATAACCAAATGAACACATGTTTGCGCTATGTCCTGCAATGCCACATGCTGAACATACTTCACGAGTAGGCATAGGTATTCTTCCTCTTGCATTTAGCATCTTAAGTTGGTTCGTTAATTCTGCTAATTGCCATGCCATGTCAGAGTCAGGGTTATCATCATAAACCCCTACGTACCTTGAAAATTGCATATTTACAAAAGGTACTCAGCAATTTAATGAAAACAAATAACAAAAAAATTCAAACAAAACAAACAAATAATTAAAAGAAAACAAACAAACAATTAAATTGTAAAAAAAAATCAAACTATCACTACTTAAACAGCCTTCTCTGGCAAAAATAAAAAGAACAACACTTAGTAATTTTAAAAAAAAAAGACAACCGAGTAAAAAAATAATAAAAAAAAGAATCAAACTATTACTACTTCGACAGCCCTCCCCGGCAGCGGCGCCAAAAACTTGTTGCGCTCGAATTAAGTACTACTACAAGCGTCACTTGCAAGTATACGAGGTAGCTGTAGCAAAGGTGATCACCCCAAGGTTGTTTTCCCAAGAAGGTGTGGTTCGCAATAGCTTGATTGACAAGTATTTAAATGCGAAAGTTTGTTGTGTTGGAATGGTACGAGAATGATTTAAACCTAAGATTAAGGAGTGTAGGATTGATGTGTGTGATGGGTGTACAAGATCAAATCGATTCTTGGGAAGGTGCCTAGGGGTATAGGTCCATTCAGTCAAAGCTCAATTCTCAATTATCCATTAACATAACCTTGTAATTAATTTGTTCCTTAAAGTTAATTAGTCAATTACTAATTCATTAGTTCTCACATTCATGAATCAACATTAACCAATTATTTTATATTACCAAATTAAATAACCCTAGAACTTATATTTCTAATTCATTCATAGGGTGGTTGATTACATAATTCCGATATCAAATTTTGCCTCTCGGTCCTTCATTCAATATCTAGAGGTCAATAGGTAGCTAATCTATCAACCTAGCATACAATCCAATGCAATCAACTAACAACAAAGTACATCAATGTAAATACCAAATCAAAGCATTCAATCAAATATACTACAAACCCTAGGCATGGGTATTTAGCTCAACATCATCAATTTAAAACATTCATTCAACTCAATATAAAACAAATACAAATTGTCCATTGCAATATCAATTCTCTTAATAAAACAATAACTATAAGAAATGAATTAAAAGAGAGAATAGAAAAACCCCTTGTGAAGAAGCCAAGAGTAGGATTACTAGTCTTCCTCCTAGCTCCACTTGATGTATGATGAAGAACTCAAGCCCTCTTCAATGGTTGATTCCCCTTTGCAATATGGAATGGAGCTTTCTCAAGTCACCAAACCATTGGATGGAGCTTTCACAAGTCACCAACTCTTCAATTGATTTTGCCTTTGGAAAATGAAATGGAGCTTTCTCAAGTCACCAAACCTTTCAATGAAGCTTCTTCAACCTTCAAGAGCTTGTTAACCCACTTGATCCTAAAGAACCTCAAATATCTTGTCAATGGAAGATGGAGAAGATGAAGATGGAGGATAAAGATGAAGGGACAAGGAGAGTGTCACTCTTTCCTCATCCCAAATCGTGTTTGCCCCTCTTCTCTTTTCTTTTCTTTTCTCTCTCTCTCAAACCCTAGCCGTCTCTTCCTTTTTCTTTCTTTCGAGCAGAAGAATTTATATAAATTAAGGGTGACACGGCCAAGCTTGATTTGGCTTGGCCGTGTCCCTCATTTTTCTTTGGGACACGGCCAAGCTTGCTGGCCATGTTCCTCACTGCCTTCTTCTTTCTTTCTTTCTTTTCTTTGTTCTTCAAGGAGTGACATGGCCAAGCTTGTGGCCGTGTCATTGAGTGTGTCCCTTCCTGCTTCTTCATTTTTGCTCTTTCTTTGTGGTTTCTTTGTTTTGCTCCTTGGATGAGACACGGCCAGTGGCTTGGCCGTGTCTCTTGGCTGTGTCAAGCTCTGCCATCATCATTCTTTGAGGGACACGGCCAAGCTTGATATGGCTTGGCCATGTCTTGCTTGGTTCATGCTTTTCCTACACTGTTTTGATCTTCCAAGGGTGTTTTTGCACTTAAACCTAAAACAAACACTTTAAACAAACTTAAAATAAAATCAATCAAAACATTAACTAAAAACATATAAAAATCACACTAAAAACTAGTACAAAAATGATCTAAACACTGGTCCGGTCGAACTTTTCATTGGTTCAATTGGCATGGTGGTAGGACTCTGAAGAAGTGAGAGTATTGGTGACCATGATCTTCACTAGACATATTTCTTCAAGGTCCATATCTCTATTATGGTCGGTCTTAAGGTTGGTTTGTGGCGGACTAAAGTTGAAATATCTAAAAATTAAATTCCTACATAATTTAACTTAATATAAGTGTTAATTCAATTTAACTTAATTCAATTTAATTGCCTAAGATCAAAATCAAGCTAGTGGTTTGTCTAATAATCTCTTTTTTTTTTTACTTTAACAATTAAATTTAATTGATTTAAGAATTTTGATTATGCTCCCCCTTAGCATATTATTTTCCCTTTTGTTAGTCTCCATTTTATGTTTCCATCTTCCAATTCAATCATGTGCTCTTTCTTTCTTGTCCCCCTTTGACAAAGACAAAAAGGATTCAAAGTATAGTTAAAGTAATTAACATTAATTAATACAAAATCAAGGCGACAAGTGTATTAAATTAGAAAAAACCAAAATATAAAAGTATGTATGATCTATTACATGAAGAGCCATAAAATTAATGAGACATACAAAAGATATAAAAGAAAAGAAAAAGAAAACACAGCAAAGAACAATTAAAGCAATGGAGAATATAGTGGAGTATCAAAGTCATCATCATTTCTATTTCCCTCTTCCTCATCTTTATCTCCTTCTTCCTCCTTTATACCTTCATCAAACCTCCAGTTTGTTCTCCTTCATCTCCTTCTTCATTTGATGGAGGACATTGGGGAATGTCCATAACTTCTTGCATTGTCCTAAATTTCATGTGAAGATGAGAGACCCTCTTGGTGAGATTATCAATATGGGAGGTTTGAGAGCAAATTTGCTCTTGAATTTGGTGAAGGATGTCCAGATTGGATCCTTGGGCTCTAGATGTTTGAGGTCATAGGGTTTCCATTTGAAATATTTTTGGATCCTCAACTATAACCCTAGGTCTTTTCTTATGTTGGGCTCTAGCTCCTTATATTCCTAAAGCATACTCATACCTATTTTCTATTTCAATAACACATTTAGAATGTTTCAAGTATTTGATGTTTATTAGAGCATTAATGAGATCAAAGGGATTGGAGAGAGTGGCTAGATTGGAAGGAGTAAGGGCGCATACATATTTGGCTATGTGGGTGATGAAGGATATGATCATAATTGTACCGGTTGTTTTATTCCTAAGGATGAGACATGAATCAATTAAAAACTTACCAGTTTGGATTTTTATCTGTTTCACCAAGTAATGAAGAAATAGAAGATCTCTGTGAGTGGCCTTCTCATTACTTTCTCCTTTTGCATTGATTGTGTAGGTGATAATTCTATAGAGGATCCAAAGAGGCAAAGTCCTAAGATGTTTGGCATTGGATAACTTATGAAAATCAATTTCTATTGAGACTTCTTTCCAAAAGTGAAGTAAAATTTCATTAGAGATCAAAGAGTTTCTTCCATGTTGAATCCTCAAATTGAAAAAAAATTCTTATTGAGAAAGTTAATATGTGACATTTAAGAGTCTAAAGGTGATACCATAGTGTCATAGGGGTTTCTATGTCTCTTTTCTCAATAACCAAAGTAGTGAGAAATTCTTTGGTTAGAGATTCCCAACCTAGATCATCTTTCTCTAGAAAAATAAACTTTGTCCAGCCAAGACATGATAAGTAGTTTCTTATGTTGGGTTCTATTCCTAGGGTTTATAGAGTGAAAGACGAGGAAACTTTATTGGGTTCACATTTTTTGTTTAGGATCAAGGCATTCCTTTGTTTTTCTTCTTCATAAGGCATCTAGGTTTGTGAGTTCTTGTCCTAGATTCTTCCATTGGAGTGGAAGAAGTAGCAATGCCCTTGCCCTTCTCTTTTCTTGAAGACTTTCTCTAATGAGAGTCTTTTGGAGCCATTTACAATAATAAAAAAAACTTGAGAATGAGGAAGGTCAAGAATGATTTTGAAGAGTTTGAGTGTTTGAAGGTTTAGAAATTGATAAAAATTCATAAAATTTGATAATTTGGTGTATTTACAGAGTTTTTGGCAAAAACTAGCTGTTTATAGCTATTGGAGGGCATAAAAGCATGTTTTTCAAGAGTCTCCAATGGATATAATTTTTGAAAAATTTTTAGCTATACTGGTCGAACCCTATTTAGTACGGTTGGACTGATGTACTCTGATCAGGAACTTGAGAGTCCAAGAGGACTACACATCTTCCAACACAAGGGTCATAAAATTTTGAAAAAATATGGTCGGACCAAGTCTAAATTTGCTCGGGTCTACAAATATTTTAAATTTTGAACAAGATAGCCTAGGTATGGTCAGACCAATGTATAGTTTGAGCAGACAAACAAAATTTGTTCAAAAAATTAAAGAATCTCAAGGAAAATTGTATAGATCTCAATTTGTAGCCTTAATGTATTGATCAAAATAAATATAAATGATGAGTTAGGTCAAGCATTGTTAACTCTGTCATTGTCATGTTCATGCAAACAACACACAAATTATTTCAATCATCAAGGAGTAGGAGTAATCAATCTAGATTTGTTTCATCTATCATTCCTCTATGTTTTTTTTTATTTATAAAATTTAATCTTTCTTCATTCAGAGTTTTTGAGAATATCTGCAAGTTGATTTTGAGTATCTATAAATTATAAGACAACATTTTGGTTTTGAACACTGTCTCTTAAGCAATGATGCATAATACCTATGTGTTTTGACCTTGAATGTTGGATCAGAATTTTGGATAGATTAATGACACTTGTATTATCATAATTAATAGACACGTGATAAAATACTTTACCGTAATCTAGCAGTTATTGCTTTATCCATAGGACTTGTGTGCAACAAAAGTAAGCCGTACCATATTTAGCTTTCGCGGTAGATAAAGCAACCGATACTTATTTCTTCCTAAACTAAGAAATTAGGCAATCTCCAAGAAAAATGTCATGCAGCAATCGTTATTTTTCTATTTAATAGGCTACTTGAAAAATCCGCATCCAAAAATTCTAAATGTCAAATGATGTATTTTTAAGACACCAAAGTCCTAAATGCAATGTTCCACTTAAGAATTTTATGATTCTTTTAGTGGCATTTAAATGTGATTCTTTAAGGTATGATTGAAATTTAGCACACAAACAAACACTATATATTATATCGGGTCTAGAAGTAATAAGGTAAAGAAGTGATCCGATAATACCTCGATATTTCTTTTCATCAACTTTCTTACCAATTTCATGTTTGTCTAACTTCAAGGATGTACTCATTGAAGTCTTACTTGCCTTTCAACCATCCATGCTAAACTTTTTGAGAAGTTTCTTTGTATACTTGGATTAGTTGATGAAGATTACATCCTTGCATTGCTTAATTTGTAGACCAAGAAAGAACTTGAGTTCACCCATCATGCTTATTTTAAATTTCCTAGTTATACAAGAAATAAACTCTTGGCACAAAGATTCATTAGCAGCACCAAATATAATGTCATCAATATAAATTTGTACAATTAGGATATTATGCAATTTCTTTTTCACAAAGAGTGCAGTACCAACCTTGCCTTTTGAAAAACTATTTTTCAACAAGTATGCACTTAGTCTATTATACCAAGCTCTTGGATCTTATTTTAAACCATAGAGTGCCTTGATTAATTTAAAAACATAATTTGGGAATCTATAGTCTTCAAAACTAAGAGATTTTTCAACATAGACTTCTTCATTTATAAAACACTTAAAAATGCACTTTTAATATCTATTTGAAAAAGTTTAAAATTCATATGACATGTAAATACAAGTAAAATTCTAATAGTTTCTAATCTTGCCACGGGGGCAAATATCTCACCATAATCAATGTCTTCCTCTTGGTTATAGCTTTTAGCTACCAATCTAGCTTTATTTTTAGTGATGACACCATCTTTATTAAGCTTATTCCTATACACCCATTTGCAACCAATAAATGGATGATCCTTAGGTCTAGGAACAAGTTTTCACACTTTGTTGTTTTTTTTTTAAATTAGTTGAGTTCATCTTCCATGGCAATCACCTAACATTTATCATTAAGGGCCTCCTCAATAGTCCTTATCTCAATTTGAGAAACAAAAGCAACATTAGAATCTAAATACATAAATTTTGATCTAGTAGTTACTCCCTTTGAAGTATCACCAATAATGAGTTCTTTTGGATGATCCTTTTTTATAATATCAATCTTTGGGTAGTTCTTGAGTCTCTTGTATCTTAGTCTCTTCTTATTCCACCATTTATTCTAGCTCATCATTGTTTACCTTTGAAACATTATTTGTCTTAACCTCTTTAAATGTACCTACAAAATTATCAAGAATACTATCTTTTCCATGATCAAGCTTAGAAGATTCATCAAAGATAACATGCATTGATTCTTTAACTATTAAAGTTCTCCTTTTAAATACTCTATATGCTTTATTAGAAGATGAGTATCCTAAAAAGACTCCTTCATCCGATTTAGATGAAAAATTTTCAAGGTTGGCATTAGTATTTAATATAAAGCATTTGCATCCAACTACTCTAACATATGAAATTTTGAATTTTCTTCCATTCTATAGCTCATAAGAAGTTTTATCCATTAATGGTCTTTTGAAAACTCGATTTGATATATAACATGTGGAATTTACGACTTCCGTCCAAAATTAAGAAAGTAGCAGTAGTTGTCACTAGAGAACTTGGTTGTGGCTAAATTAGCAGTAGTTGTCACTGGAGAACTTGGTTGTGGCTTTTTTTTTCGAAGATTTTTAAGATTCTAATAGTGATTCTTTTTACAAATGAGGAATTTCTTTAAGGTGTCGATGGATTCTTGTAAAAATGGTTGAATTTTTTGAAGGTGGTAGTGGTAAAATGAGAGAAGAAGCGCGATAGAGAAAATGAAAAAGGGCAAAAGAACATTTTTATATCTTTAACTATTTAGAAACGGACTCAGAAACACATAAATAATTGCTTTTTAAAGCCTTTATACTTTAGAAGTGAACTAAACTTCCGTTTTAAATTAGTAAATAGTTGTACTATCCAAAAACTAAAACTTATCTATTTTAAAAAATATGTTTCTAAACGATTTCAATTTCGTTTCTACAATTGCCGCCATTTATTCTTGTGAAACCTAAATATGGATTAGAAATGGAAAATATATGTTTCTAAAATCCGTTTTTAAAGCTTTTCTACTTTGTTTCAAAAATGTTCCACTTTAATATGTTCAATTTCTATTTCAATTTCTATTTCAATTTCGTTTCTATATAGACACCTATTATAGTATGTTTCTAATTTTAGTTTCTAAACTACCAATTTCTTGTAGTTATATATACGCCCATAATGGATAGGTAAACCCATGAGCAATGACATAGCCATAAATTATATTGAGTGGCCAAAATAGTGCTATAAAAAATGACTTATTCAAGATAAAATAATAGAAATTTATCTTAATATTTGATCATAATATATAGAAAAATACTCTCAAAAATAGAAAAGAATTATGTACTTTTTGTCCAATTAAAGTAAAAACTTTATAATAAATATCTCGTTTCACAATTCAAAATGCCAATTATAGGTAAAAACCAATTATTTTTCTTTTTTGTTTCACTTTCAGTAGAGCTTTTTATTTTTTATTTCTTTTTTTAATAGCCAATTATTTTGTTTAAATGATAGTCCTTTAATGAAATAAGGAATCGGGCATATATAACCCAAATTTTGGATTGTAAATTATTATTTTTAGTTGTAAATTATTGATTAATTTTGGACTTACTTTTATTGGGTAAATTTGAGCTTTGAACTTAAAATTATTGACCAAAAGCTGGGCTATTTTTTAGTGGGTCAATTTTAAAAAAATATAAAAAATATAAAATTATTTTTTTAATAAATTCAATGGCGTTATTATGTGTTGGCTGCGCCCCTGCCCCATGAGCCCAACATTGTTAAAATATTAATTATATAATATTCATTATTATATATAAGTTAGTATTTTAATTAAATAAGAAAAAAAGAGATAATTTGGGTAAGAATCTATCCAAGAGTTTGATTTTAGATATAAAATCAAACTCTATATCCTTTTTGAAAAAGGATATTAGTTGAAATATATAATAGCTATCAATTAAAGAAAATAGTTTTTACGTAAGTTTTTTCCTCTCATTCTGTCCATCCTTTCTTTTAAGAAAGTTTTGAGGTTTTCTGCAAAGAGAGTTAGCTTTTAGATTATGAAAAACAAGAACCTTCCCTTCTTAGTGATTGTTCTTCAAGAAATGGTAGTACAAGCACGCGATTATTCTTTCATTGTGAGAATTAAATTTATTATGTATGTGACATTTGAATGATAAAAATTTAATTATATGATATATTATGTAAAACTTCTTATTGGAAGAAAAATAATAAAGAAGAATACATCATGAAATTATTTATATTCGGCAATATGTGATTAATTATTACTAACGAAAAAAATGTGAGATTAATTATGACTTGACAAATGGGATAATATTTGGAGTGATATTAAATATGGTTGTGTGTTCAAAATATGAGAAAAAATAGAAAGGACCCTCTCGTTACAATTTGGAGGAGAAAGGGTGTGTGAGAGGTAGGTTAGGCATTTTATAAGCCATCTAAATAAAAACAATAAGGGTAAATGAGATTGTTTACCCATTTTTGGCCATTTCTTACAAAAATATTATGCCATTTAGAACTTCTCATAATTTATTAATGACATTAAATAAACTAAAATAACGAACATTGGGTAATGGGATGCCACTTGACTCTACATAAATTCTTTTGTCTTTGTTATGTTTTTGAAAAGATTGTTCATTGAACTCTGAAGCAGTGGCAGATGGCCGGTTAGTGACAAATGTGCAAGGACTTCAAATTCGTATGTGAAAATTTTTTAGTGCGGCAGTCAAAATTTTATTTATTAATTTATATATTTACATATTAAATATAATAGAGAAAAGATATAAATATACTCCTTAAATATATGCAAAAGTACACATTTGCTTTTTAAAAATTTTTTGGCTTAATTATATGCAGTATTCAAAATTTTGGTTCAATTATATACTATATTTTCTCAAACAAATATGTATGCCACTTATTAATAAAGAAAATATAACTATTGTGGTCTGTATTAAAATCAAATGATGTGGCAAACTTTTATTAATAATTTTTTTAATTTTTATGTGACTTGTGTATATAGTAAAAATAGTTCTAAATATTTTTTTAAATAATAAAAAATTAAATTACAAGCTTTAAAATGAAAAAAGCAAAAAAAAAAAGAAATAAATAATCCAAGAAATAATGAGTAAGACGCAACAAAGATAATATGGTGAAGAAAAGGGAATCAATAGCAGTAGATAAGATTATCAGCACTAGTGTGACTCCATCATCATGAATCGTCACCATTAGTGCCAGATCTTGATCTCTTTAGAGTTGAATTCTTTCTCTATATATGATAATCATGGCATGGACTCCATCTCCACTTTTATTGTCGATCACCATTGATTTAGGTATTTGAAAGGAGAAGGAGGTGAAAATGAAAGCAGTGATTTAAATACCAACCATTTCATATCGGAACGGCTGATATTTATCAGAATTGAGGGTGGTCGATATGAGTTTCACTATTATTTGGATGGGATTTTCCAAATGCCTAAAATCACTATGAATTGGAAGGGAAAAAAAATGCTAAATTAGTGAATTGGTTGATATATTCCCGTCACCACTACACTGAACCATCGATTTGGAAGCACATTGCAAATGTGCAAATTAAAGAAGAAGAAGAAGAAGAAGAAGAAGAAGAAGAAGAGGAAAAGGAACTCAATTAATTGATGGCTGCCCCATTGTTTCCTTTTCTTTTCTTTTTCTTTGCAGTCTGAGGAAGAAGGTTTCTAAGGTTGAAAGAAGAAAAAAAAGAAGAAGAAGAAAGAGGAGGAGGAGGAGGAGGAGGAGGACTAGTTTATATAAAATGTTTATATAATATAGTATAATATTTATAGAATATAATATAATATATAAATTGTAACAGATGGAAATGTTTATATAATATGATATTATTTTGTAGATAAAAAGGAATTCTAATAAAATTAATTAATTTTTCTTAACTCTTATGAAATAGAATAGGTGTTTATCAATTCAGAATCAAAGAAGTAGTTTTTTATATTTACATTATGAAAGAGGGAGTTGGTTATGAAAGTGGGGGGAGCTCACCACTCGGAGTGATATTCTGAGTGTGCCTACTTGTCCCGTTTAGATGAGAATTAGAGCCGTAAGTAGTTTGTACCTTTGAATACAAAGGGATTTTAAATAACTGATTTTATTGTTGGTTGATTAACGAATTGAAAAAAAAAGGAAAATGGAGAGCACACCTTACCGTGGAAGGCGCCTTTTCTTGATAGTGGATTGAAGAGTTTTGCCTCTTTGAAGCTCCACTTACATGGAGAATGAACAAAATCAATTAATATCAGTCTAGAAAGTCCAAAATAATTAATATAAAATTAATTTATGTCAGAAATATATTTTTACAGAGTCCAAAATTAGGACTGAGCCGCAAGGAGTGCGGACTAGCCGCACTGCGTGTGGCCTGCCTCGAGTCATGTGACTGGGTTCGAGGCCAGCTATGTGTCGCATGAGCATTTGGCGCAGCTCCCAGCTCTCTCTCTCTCTCTCTCTCTCTCTCTCTAGCTTTAATAAAACATCATATATTTTTGTTAATTTCTCTTTTTTTCAATTATATCGGGTAGGTGCGAAATTAATGGTTCACAATTATATATATTAATTATATTTTATTACATTTTAAAATTTTATTTTATTTTAATTATAAAATTATATGGTATAAAATTATCTCAATAGAATTGTATTAGTATTAAATTTTTATTTATGATTATTTAATTTAAAATATTATAATTTATATTTTAGATTTTATAATATTTTTAAGTTTTTATACTTAAACGGGTAATTAAATAGGTACAGATAATAAATGGATAGTGTTAAACGAGTTTGGGACGGGTACGAATGATAAAATAATAATTATAATCGGGTCGAGTAGTATAAATTTAAAAGGCTAGGATTCATATAGGATAATTTTTATGAATACCTACCTATTTCCCTTTTTAAATATGATAATGTTATTATATATATACATGTGTTGTCCCTATAATCCTATATCTAGCATGTACAAATATGACCATTAAAGAAGCAAATCAAAATAACAATGGAAATATTCCACATCATCATATATTGTGCCTATGTTATAGTGATATGATTTATAATTAGGCATTCAAACTTTCTAGTTTTATTGCTCCAATAATAAGTACTAAAATTATTATACTCTCATTTTATTAATTAGCTCATTGATAATAAGAGTATATTTAAAAAAAAACTAATTAATTTTTTTTATTTCATAAAATGACAATTTTAGTAGAATATATATGTATATATTTACAAAACTAACAATTTTAGTTGGAGGAGGTAGCAGTTTATACTCTCTTTATCTTGAACGGATATATATTTTTAATTTATAAAATTTTTTAAATATTAATTATATTTTTGATAAAAATATAAATTTATATATATATTTTTCTATCCTAACCTTATTCTAATTTGATATATATTTATTTATTAACATAATAACTAAGCCATTAAAATAATAAGTACAAAGATCTTTCATATTGAAAGATGCCTAGATAGTCAAGATGTGATAGCGTACAATGTGTATGTGCCTTATCGAAAGTAACATCACTAGCAAACAAAAAATGTTATAATTTAAAATAAATAAATAAATAAAAAACCTCTATCAATTTGAGATGAAAATAAATTTTTTTAAAAAATTATGTGATGAATTAATTTTTAAGATATTATAATAATATATTAATAATAAAAATAAAAATTATAGTGTTCTTGAAGAATTTTCATGATGAAAATTAAAAAAATAAAAAATAAAATATATTATAGTTTTTTTTATTTGGTTCAAAGGCAAAAGACCTTATTTAGGGCCTGTTTGGTTTAGCTGTTCATAGCAGCTGGTAGCTGATAGCGGTTGCTGATAGCTGATAGCTGGTGGCGGATAGCTAGTAGCTGATTCGGGTTAGTGTTTGGTAAAAATACAATAGCTGTTGCAGTTTGAATGTAAAATTACCAATAAGCATATCATTATCTAATAAATATTAATTTTTATTTTATTTAATAGGGTTAATATAGTCTTAATATGAATCAGCTATCAGCTGATATGAAAAAGCTCTGAGTAGGAGCTTATTGAAACAGCAGCTGTTTGGGGTTCCTAACAGCCTGTTTTAAAATTTTACCAAACATCAAATTTTACCAAACAGCTGTTGTTTGGGGTTCAAACCTCTATCAGCTGTATCAAACAGCTAAACCAAACACCCCCTTAGTAAAAGGCTAGAAGAAAAGATTCGGTACAAGTATGTGAACTACTGAGAGTGATTCAGTTCGATTTAATTTGTTGGACCGTTGATTCAGGCCTTGAAAATCTCTGAAGGAGTAAAATTCTTTTTGTTTAGTTGAGTTATATAATTGTTAGTTAGCTAGCTGATATTTTCTCTCTCTGGTTAGTTAGTTGTTTTTGTTATACTTGTTACTGATTAGTTACTTTTTGTTCCATTTGTTATGAGCTACGATGCATATAAAGATCTTGTATTCAACATTAATGAATCAAGTCAGAATTCATTTAGTTCTTATTGTGCCACGTGGTATCAAAGCAACTTTTTCTAACTTTCTTTTTTCTGAAAGCTTCTTCTTTGCTTTCTCTCTTACTTTGCCTTTCGCTTACTTACTATACCGTCTTTCTTTCTTAATTCTTATCCATGGTCAGACCTAGGGTTCCATTGATTTTGTTTTTCCTCTTTTGATTATCTTTCTTGATTCATTTCCATGGCAACAAAATTGGACAAACAAACAGAAAAAGATCACAATAATCCCTATTTTTTTCATCGAACAAAGAATCCTTCATTAGTTTTGGTTTCTCTGCTCATGAATGGCATGAACTATCAAACATGGTCTTGATCTATGAAAAAGGCTTTAATCACTAAGAATAAGATTCATATCATTAATGGAATGATTTCACAACCTAAGAAGTTTGATTCTAAATTCTTTGTATGGGAGCGATGCAATACGATGGTGATGCAGTGGCTCTCCATCTCTCTATTCCTTCAATTGCTGCTAGTTTTAGTTGTCTTGATACTCCATGAGATGTTTGGAAAGATTTATTTGATCGATGTTTGGAAAGATTTATTTGATCGATTCTCTCAAAAGGATTCGATTCATATTGTGAATATACAACAAGAGATTGCTACTTTTACCCAGGGAGATATTTCTGTTACTGACTACTTCACTCAGTGGAAAACACTCTGGGATGAGTTATATTCCCTCAAGCCATTGCCAAACTGAGTGTGCATTCCTGCTTGCACTTGTAACATGCTTGATGTGATTAACAGTTATCAAAGTTCAGATCAAATAATAAAGTTTCTCAAGGGGTCGAATGATAATTTCTCTACTATCAAGACGCAGATTCTGATGCTTGAACCTATGTCCCCAATTAATAAGATTTTCTCGCAGTTCATTCAACATGAGAGGCAAATATCAATTCTAAGAGTTATCATCACTGAGACTGATTCTTTAGCATGTCTTGCAAGATCAAGCCCTTCTGGTGGATATTCTCAATCACAATCTTAGGGTGGTTATGCTAAAAGGTCTTATCATGATGGAAAGAAGTCAATCTATAGTTTTTGTGCTAGATAAGGACATACCACAAAAAAGTGCTACATAAAACATGGTTACCTTCAGGGATTCTTCAATTCAAATAGATTTTGTTCTGTCTCTGCACATGCCAATCAAGTTTAGAGTGATGATTGTGCAAGTAATTATATTGTTGCTGATCAACCTTCTATTCCTATGAAGACAAATGAGAATGATGCTTTTTGCCTAACTAAGGATCAATATAATCAGCTTTTAAATCTACTTGAATAGTCCAATATCAATAATGTTCCTCAAATTGCCACCGTTAACTTTGCTCAAGGAATTCTTGGACCCTCACCACATACTTTAACCTCTGGTATATGTCTTTCAACCCTTTCTTCATGCATATCAAAGATTGTTGATCGGATCATCGATACTGGTGCTTCTGACCACATTGTATGTAATGTTTCTTTTCTTCATATTGTTCGACCTATTTCTAATTACTCTATCCTATTTCCAAATGGTTTTTGTGCTACCGTGTCTCATATTTGCAATGTAACACTTTCTTTTGGTCTCTTACTAGTGAATGTTCTTGTTGTTCCTACTTTTGCTTATAATCTCATTACTGTTAATAGGCTTCTCAATAATAACAACATTCCAATTCTTTTCACTGACACTTTGTGTATCATTCAAGATTCAATCTAAAGGACGATTGATACAGCTGATCTCGAGAAAGGCTTATACCATTTTCATCCTCATGATTTCTATGTTCCTACATCATCTTTAGATCATTTTCCTATTATTTTTCTGCACATTCTGTACAAAGTTCTCAGGATTCAAATAATATTGATATATGGCATTATAGATTAGGCCATCCATCTCATCCAAGGATTAAGGCTTCGGAAAAGTCCTATCCTAGTCTTATTCAGTCTAATTTTCATGTTTGTGAAGTTTTTTATTTAACTAATCAGCTTAAACTTTCTTTTCATATAAACAACACTCAGTTCAAATAAAGTGTTTGATCTCATTCATCTTGATATTTGGGGTCCTACTATGCCTTATGTGCCCGGTTTCAAATATTTCCTTACTATTGTGGATGACTATTCTAGATTTTCATGGATTTTTCTTTTAAAATTTAAATCAGACGCTAGAAAAGCTATCTCTAACTTTTATAATATGATTTTTAACCAATTCAAAGTTAAAATAAATGTCATTCATAGTGATAATGGTGAAGAGTTCCTTTGGTCAGATTTTTATCAGTCAAATGGAATTCTCCATCAAACTTCTTGTGTCTCCACCCTTTAGAAAAATGGGATTGCTAAGAGGAAACATCAACATTTTCTGAATGTTACAAGGTCTTTACTTTTCCGGATTAACTTGTCACATGCATATTGGTCAGAGAAAACATTAACAATTGCTGAATGTTACAAGGTCTTTACTTTTCTAGATTAACCTGTGACATGCATATTGGTCAAAGGCACCCATTCATGCAGTTTATCTCATAAATAGACTTCCTAAACCCTTGCTGGATAATTTAAGTCCTTTTCAACTTTTGTATGGAAAATAACCAGATCTTACCTCACTTAGAGTCTTTGGTTGTTTATCTTTTGCTTCTGCCTTGTCATAAAACAAAATCAAATTAGATCTTAGATCTTCTAAGTGCATTTTTCTTGGTTTCAAATCAAGCACAAAGGGTTTTAAGTTGTTGAATCTCCAAACCAATGAGATTTTTATTTCTAGACATGTATACTTTTATGAGACAAATTTTCCTTTAGAGTCTAGTCCATCTTCTTCTGAACCTATTGATTTTCTTCCTGTCTCAAATACTCTAAATTCTCCTTCAACCAGGATTTCAAACATAATTAAAACATCTCCTACTTATCTTCAATATTATCATTGCAATCTTCTCCAAACTTCTTCTCCTTCTTCTCTCTTCTTCATCTGCTCATTCCACACCTTATCCCCTTCACAAATTTCTTTCTTACTTTAAGTTGTCTCCATCTTGCAGAGCTTTTGCTCCCTCTATTTCCTCTATTTCTAAACCTACGACTTACAAGCTAATAACGATTCAAAATGGTTGGAAGCTATGCAACTTGAGCTCAAAGCCCTTGAGGATAATCAAACATGGACTATTATTGACCTACCTTCTGATGTCACACCCATTATATGCAAGTGGGTTTATAAGATAAAATATAAGGCAGATGGGAGCCTAGAAAGATACAAAGTTAGGCTTGTCGCTAAGGGTTATACACATCAAGAGTGCATTGATTATCTGGAGACCTTTTCCCTGTTAAAAAAATTACTACTGTTAGCTGTTTACTAGCTATAGCAGTTACTAGGGGCTGGTATTTGGAGCAATTCGATGTTAATAATGATTTCTCATATAGGAATTTAATTAAAGATATTTATAAGAAAGTCCTTCCTGGTTTCTCTGTAGATAGTCCTTCTAAGGTGTGTAAATTGCAGAAGTCATTATATGGTTTAAAACAGGCTAGTAGGCAATGGAATGCTGAGCTCACTTCTGCTTTGTTGGCTAGGGGTTTTGTTTAGTCTATTTCTAATCCTTGTTTACTACGACCATGTCCTTGAGTTTCATTACCCTTCTTGTATATGTTGATGATGTGATATTAGCTAGTACAGAAATGAATGAGATTTCTGATGTTAAAAAGTTCCTTCATGAGTAATTTCAGATTAAGGATCTAGGTCCTTTAAAATTCTTTTTAGGTTTTGAGATTGCAAGATCCTCTAAAGGTATTCATATTTTCCAAGGCAAATATGCTTTGGAGTTGATTTTGTTGGGCTCTCAGTCAATAATTAATTGTGTAAATGAATGCACAATAGGAAGAAGCAAAGAATAATCAAAAGAAGAAGAGACAAGATTTAACGTGGAAAACCCTCCAGTGTAGAGGGAAAAACCACGGGCCAAACTCCAAAATAAAATTCACTAATTCAAAAAAAAAATCAAGTACAACAAATTTTTAAGCAATCCTCATTTGACTACTTAAGATCACAAATAATAGAGAAAATATCTAAATACCTCTCTAGCAAATTTTTCACTCTTTGGATGATCACACCAAGAAACTAGAGAATAATTCTCTAATATTTATCTCACAAACTACTTGAAATCTTTTTCCTCTCTTATTTCTTCTCTATTGTATTTCACTTGTGTATCTTGAAGTGAATAAGATGAAAGCTATTTATAGGCCTTCAAATAGGTGTGAACATATTAATTTGTGCCTAACTTATGCCTAATTTTGACTATTACAATGGTGGCTAGAAAAATGTGTTAAACATTTTTTTCTTTTCTAAAACCTAGTTAAAATTGTAAACTCACCAAACCCATTTAATTTTATTCTAGTCAAAATTGTAAACTTACCAAACCCATTAGTTTTAATTTAGTCAAAATTGTAAACTTACCAAACCCATTAATTTCATGGGTTGGATAAATCAACAATCTCCCCCTCCAACCCATGGGGAGATGTTCACACATCTATTGCTCAATTATTATTTAGTCCCACCGTCTTGGTGCAAAACTGATGCTTGTCACGAGTCACCACTTTGGTCAACATGTCAGCTGAATTTTCGTCAGTGTGAATCTTCTTTAATAACATCTCTTGATTATTAACCACTTTACGAATCCAATGGTATCTCACATCAATATGCTTAGTCTGACCATGGTATGTGGCATTCTTGCTCAAATCTAGAGCACTTTGACTATCACAATTCATCACATACTCACTCTGCTTCAACTCCAACTCTTCTAGAAATCTTTTCAACCAAAGCATCTCTTTACTTGCTTCAGTCATAGCTATATACTCTGTCTCAGTTGTGGATAGAGCAACACACTTTTGTAATTTAGACTGCCATGATACAGCTCCCCCTACAAAAGTAAATACATACCCTGAAGTTGACTTCCTGCCATCAAGGTCACCTGCCATATCCGCATCTGTATATCCTTCTAGAATTGGTTTTGAGCCTCCAAAGCATAAACACTTCTTAGAAGTACCTCTCAAATATCTGAGAATCCATTTGACCGCCTCCCAGTGATCTTTATCAGGATTCGAAAGAAACCAGCTGACTAAACCAACAGCATGAGCAATATCTGGTCGAATACTAACCATTGCATACATTAAACTCCCGACGGCGTAAGGAATATCCGCCATTTCTTCCTTTTCTTTTTTTGTAGAAGGACAAGATTTCTTACTAAGTACAAAGTGATTAGCAAGAGGTGTGCTAACTGGCTTAGCATTCTTCATATTAAATCTTCTTAGAACCTGCTCAACATACTTCTCTTGTGACAGCCACAACTTCTTAGCTTTTCTGTCATGAGTAATCTGCATGCCTAAAATTTGTCTTGCTGGTCCCAAATCCTTCATATCAAAGGAGCCAAACAACTCCTTTTTCAAACCACTAATTATAGTAGCATCTTGCCCTATTATCAACATATCATCCACATAGAGCAAAAGAATGATAAATTTACCATCTGAAAATATTTTGAAGTACACACAATGATCTGCTTCTGTTCTAGTATAGCCATGACTCACCATGAAAGAGTCAAATTTCTTATACCACTGTCTCGGAGCCTGTTTTAATCCATACAGACTCTTCTTCAATCTACAAACCATGTGTTCTTTCCCTTTTACTTCAAATCCGTCAGGTTGCTCCATGTAAATTTCTTCCTCCAAATCACCATCCTCCAAATCACCATGAAGGAATGCAGTTTTCACATCTAACTGCTCAAGCTCAAGATCCAAGCTAGCAGTCAAACCAAGGATCACTCGAATAGAGCTCATCTTCATAACAGGAGAAAAAATTTCATCAAAATCAACCCCTTTCTTTTGATTGAAACTCTTTACTACCAAACGAGCTTTGTATTTTACTAGCTTCTCTCCATCCAACTTAAGCTTGTACACCCATTTGTTCTTCAAGACTTTTCTACCTTCTGGAAGTTCAACAAGCTCATAAGTATTATTCTTTTTCAAAGAACTCATCTCTTCCTGCATTGCTTTCATCCATAGAGTCTTCTCTTTATGATTCTGAACTTCCTGGAAGCTTTATGGCTCCCCCTCTTCAGTAACTGTTACATACTCAGAACTGAGATATTTGGTAGATGGATGATGTGCTCTGGTTGACCTTCTGACTTGAGGTTCTTCTATAGTCTGGGGAGGAAGAGGTTGCTCTTCCTGCTCAGCATCATCATCCGTATCAACTGGTACTGGCATGTCATTAATCCCATGTTCTTCAAGCAACTCTCCTTCATCTGTGGCATTTCTGATTGAAGGAGAAATTAATACAGGAAGAGGAATATCATCACTACTTGTAATTTTCTCTGATTGCTCAGAGTCCAACAAAGTCTTGTGTTCATGGAAGATTACATCTCTGGATCTAATGACTTTCTTTTTCATTGGATCCCATAACTTGTATCCAAACTCTGCATCTTCATAACCCAAAAAAAATGCATGGAACAGCTCTATCATCAAGTTTCTGTCTCTGCTCCTTAGGTACATGGACAAAAGTCTTGCATCCAAATACCTTCAAGTGAGAGTAAGCAACCTCCTTTCCAGACCATACTCTCTCAGGTGCATCAAAATTCAAAGGAGCTGATGGAGAACGATTCATCAAGTAGCAGAAAATTTAGAGTGCTTCACCCCAAAATGGCTTAGGAAGTTTAGCCATTTTTAGCATGGATCTGACTTTCTCTAAGATAGTTCTATTTGTCCTTTCAGCTACACCATTATGCTGTGGAGTGCCAGGAACTATCTTCTCATGTCTGATTCCATGCTCTAAGCAGTAATTTGCAAACTCCTTTGAAGTGTATTCACCTCCATTGTCACTGCGAAGACACTTTAAGGATGTTCCCTTTTCTCTTTCCACCATTGCATGGAAATGCTTAAAACGCTGAAGAACCTGATCTTTTGATTTCAGAACAAACATCCAAACCTTTCGTGAAGCATCATCGATAAAAGTAACAAAATATCTACTACCTCCTAAAGTTTCCACATCAATGGGACCACATACATCAAAGTAAACTAATTCAAGTACATTATTTTTTCTTTTAGATGAACTACTAAAGGAGACTCTATGTTGTTTTCCATACAAACAATCATCACAAGGGTTTAGACTCATACCTTTGGCAAAGGGAATGAGAGACTTATTTGCCAAAATTTTCAATCCTTTTTCACTCATATGGGCCAGCCTTTTGTGCCACAAGTCTGGCGAAGCATCATCTTCAACTGTATTCAGCGCACCTTTTATTATCTTCACTTGAGTCTTGTATAGTGTATAACACAATCTACCTTTGGCAATTACAATTGAGCCTTTGGTGAGTTTCCACTTTTTATCACCAAAGATATTGTAATAACCATCTTGATCCAGAACATGAGTAGAAATTAAATTCAGACGTAAATCTGGTACATGTCGTACATTCTTTAGAGTCAACGTATAACCAATATTTGTCTGAACACAGACATCACCAATACTTACTATATCTGCATAGCTGGTATTACCCATATTTACTCTGCCAAAATTACATGCTTTGTACATAGTAAAGATGTCTCTCCTTGGTGTAGCATGGTATGATGCTGCAGAATCAATAACCCACTCCATGTCAGAACTAGTAATCTTGTCATGCTCCTCAATAATGGAGAGTACAACCATCTCTTCATTATCATCAGCAACAGTTGTAGTGGTATTTTGATCATCTGCCTTCTTTTGATTTTTCTCATCATTTTGTTCCCTTTTCCAAACTTTGCAGTTTCTTTCATATGTCCCTCCTTGCCACAATGATAATAGCTGAATTTCACTTTCGATTGTGACTTGCCTCTGGATTTATAATGTCCTTTAGGACCTCTGCTTTTACTTCTACCTCTGCTCTCTGTAGTTGTAACAAGAGCTTGTGAAGTATCAATGCCCATATCCTTTCTTCTAGTCTCCTCATTGTAAAGACTGTCCTTTACAAATGATAAAGACAAACCACCGCTTGAAGCAGAGTTACTAAGAGACACCACCAAGGTCTTCCAACTATCTGGCAAGGAACTCAAGAGCAATAATGCCTGCAATTCATCATCTAGGGCTATCTTCATGATGCTCAACTGATTTATTAGTTCTTGAAAATCACTGAAGTATTCTGCAATGGATCGTCCATCTCTTAGCTTCAAATTCACAAGCTTTCTAATGGAAAAAGCTTTATTCTGAGCACTTTTTCTCTCATACATGGTTTCTAAATCTTTCCATAATTTTTGCGCATCAACTTCTTTGCTTATATGATGGTAGACATTATTATCTACCCACTGTCGAATAGTACCAACAGTTTTTATGTGCATCTTCTCCCAATCATCATTTGATTTTTCGCTTGGCTTATTCGATCCTAATTTTATAGGATCATATCCTTACAATAGAGAAGGTCCTCCATCTTCGACTTCCAAATTAAATAATTTGTAGCCGACAATTTAATCATTCATGGTGCCTGCGAATTCCTCCATTCTAATTTACACAATTAATTCTACACCAAATGAACCAGGCTCTGATACCACTTGTTGGGCTCTCAGTCAATAATTAATTGTGTAAATAAATGCACAATAGGAAGAAGCAAAGAATAACCAAAAGAAGAAGAGACAAGATTTAACGTGAAGAGGGAAAAACCACGGGCCAAACTCTGAAATAAAAATTCACTAATTCAAAAAAAATCAAGTACAACAAATTTTTAAGTAATCCTCACTTGACTACTTAAGATCACAAATAATAGAGAAAATATCTAAATACCTCTCTAGCAAATTTTTCACTCTTTGGATGATCACACCAAGAAACTAGAGAATAATTCTCTAATATTTATCTCACAAACTACTTGAAATCTTTTTCCTCTCTTATTTCTTCTCTCTTGTATTTCACTTGTGTATCTTGAAGTGAATAAGATGAAAGCTATTTATAGGCCTTCAAATATGTATGAACATATTAATTTGTGCCTAACTTATGCCTAATTTTGACTATTACAATGGTGGCTAGAAAAATGTGTTAAACATTTTTTTCTTTTCTAAAACCTAGTCAAAATTGTAAACTCACCAAACTCATTTAATTTTAATCTAGTCAAAATTGTAAACTTACCAAACCCATTAGTTTTAATTTAGTCAAAATTATAAACTTACCAAACCCATTAATTTCATGGGTTGGATAAATCAACAGATTTTTGGCATGAGATTTATTGATTCAAAACCTGTTTCTAGTCCAATAGTGGTCTTCAAGAATAAAAATTCTCATTCAGCTCCTTCTGAGGTTCTTGAAGATGTCTCTAGTCATAGGCAGCTAAAAGGTAGACTTTTGTACCTTACATACGGGCTAGATATAATTTTTGTTGTTAATATCTGAGTCAATTTTTTGACCATCCAACTGTTCTTCATATGAAGATGGCCTACAGAGTTCTTAAGGTATCTTAAGGATGCCCTTGCACAAGGCCTTTTCTTCTTCTCATCTTCTGATCTTTATGTTTAGACCTTTGCAAATGTAGACTGAGCAACATACCCTATTACCTAAAAGTCTATTGCTGGAATTTGTGTTTTTATGGGAGGCTCATTGATTTCCTAGAAATCTAAAAAGCAAACCACCATTTCTAGGTCTTCCACTAAGGCTAAGTATAGGGCTTTAGCATCTACTGCTTGTGAGGTAAAATGAATTCATACTTACTTTTTGATCTTCATTCTTCCTAAAGTGGACCTGTTTTGTTGTTTTGTGATAATGCTTTTGCAATTAGCTTAGCTCATAATTTTGTCTTCCATGAGCAAACTTGTCACTTAGTGAAGAAGAAAATCAAGTTTAGATTGATTAAACTTTTACCAGTACCCACTGTAAATCAGTTGGCCGACATCTTTACTAAGCCACTGGTTCTTTTGTTTTTCAACAAATTTTAGTCAAGCTGGGATTATTAAATATACATAATCCTTAGCTTGAGGGGGGTGAAAGAGTAAAATACTTTTTGTTTAGTTAAATGTAATTGTTAGTTAGCTAGTTGATATTTTTTCTTTGATTAGTTAACTGTTTTTGTTACACTTTTTACTAATTAGTTACTTTTTGTTCCATTTATTACGAGCTATTGCGTATATAAAGAACTTGTATTCAACATTAATGAATCAAGTCAGAATTCATTCAATTCTTATTTTGCCACAATCTCTTAGAGCATGTCGAGCCTTAGATTTGGGTAAACTCTTGTACTAGACAAATTTATTTTTAATGTATATAAGAAATTATTTAAAAATAACATCAATAATTACTCCAAATATTTACACTTAAATCTCTTGTAAAGAAACAATTAAGCAATTGGTATAAATAATATACTAATAATATTTATATAGTATGCTTACATTTGGCATGCATTGTCCATAGAAGTTAGTATGATAATAGAACAAACTATGTTCCGACTTGGTGTAGGACATGGATGTTTGTAGTTTGTTATTGGTTTTGGATACAGAAATCTATTCTCATGGCCCCTTGTCTACTGTTGGTGCTGGTGGTGACCGAAATTGGATCTTTCATCTCTAAACAGAAATGGTGGAGGTTAAACTATCTAAAGTAGAAGTATATTGAATGTCATTAGTATATTGCTGACACATATTGTCATTTGTAGCTTCTTATTAGACAGTCTCCTTTTTATGTGCTATTATTTGCCATTGGTTGGACTGTGCATTATTCCATTATAATTGAGACATTAAACTGAGATATATATATATATATATATTTATTTATTTATTACTATAGTTGCATATATACAAATACTTCATACTTCATGCTTCATTTGTACTAATCCTTATTACATATAAGTCTTGGTTTTTTTTATTATTGATTCAATTATTCAAAAAATGATAATTAAAATAATTAATATATTATTGTTATAGAAGATATATAAATCATAAATTATATTTTTGATTTGTAACCAAATAATGGAATGGAAATACTTCGGTTTGACTTCTAACCAATAAAGTAAAAATTTTTCATTCAATTTTTCTTTTAGTTATTTGGATTTAGAGTGGGCTTTAGATTTGTAACATTTGAGCCTTTAAAATGTATCCAATGTCATTAAACCAAGATTGATTTATTATTGGTCCCTGTGAGCGGGAATTTTCGCCTCCACTCCCTGTGGAATGGTTTTTGAGCACTATTTAGGCTCGGGGCCTTAGAGAACACGGGCCTAAGCCCGGAGAAAATGGAGTTGCCGCCCGGACGGGCCGGAAAAAAGAAAGGGGGTGGATGACTCGATTCCTAAAAAATTTTCAATCCCCTAATGGGTTCGAAAAGTTGGGTACGTTTGGGAAATGTGAGAAATGGCCCAGCACCCCCACAACGCCCGATTCATTGGAACCGGCCTACTTTTTAGGTCTTAAAATTATAAAATTCTTAAATATAATAATATTATCCATACTACATGCAACAATTAAAATAAAGCATCATCAAAGCAATGTCCAAACAAAATAAATAAATAGACACCCATCCGAGGATGGAAACATGTCCTTACATTGTTCATGTCTAGACTAAATAGGACACCCACCGAAAGGTGGAAACATGTCCTTTACATTGGTCCAAAATATAAAAGCAATTTAAATTACATAATACTTAGCTAATGAGGTACCCACAAAGTGGAAACATACCTCTTACAATTTTAATACTAAAACAAACAAATAATAATCATAATAATAAAGAAAATATCCATCCATGATAAATTAAATAAATCAAACATTGAAATTAAATAAATCAACTATCAAAACATATAATAAACTACATAATCAAATTTAAAATTAAATAAAGCAAAAAATATATAAGTTTAGGGTTTTAAAGAATTTAGGGTTTTTTGGAACTTAGGTTTTTGGAACTTAGGGTTTTAAAATTAGGGTTTTCTAATTAGGGTTTTGAATTAGGGTTTTGAGGGTTTTTGAAACTAGGGTTTTGGAATTCAGAGTTTGGAATTAGGGTTTTAAAATTAGGGTTTTTGAAACTAGGGTTTTGAAATTTAGAATTTGGAATTAGGGTTTTTGGGTTTAACTTACTGCCTTAAAAACATAATTTTGGGTTTGGAAAGATAAATTATGGTTTTGGAAAAATTATCAATATTTTGGAGTTTAATAATGAAATGGTTTAAGCTTTTGGATAAAAATAGTTTAAGGTTTTGAGTTTCAATAAAATAATTTACGGTTCTTAATATAAAGTAAACAAAATAGATTCTAACAATTAATTTAAATCCTCGATGAATACTGGATAATTTTATATTTTTTATGAAACGTGCATGTGGGGTTATGAATATCAACTAATCAATGTGTTAAATAAAGCAAACGATTAAAGTTATTGAAATAAAGATAAATTTATTGCATGTTCAAAGATCGAGTTACTGCACATTCAAGGATCATGTTAATGTATGCATGCTCTTATTAATCAAAGAAACGAAGCTACTGTGAGCATGAATAATTTATGATTAAAGATCAAACTTCCGTTGTTGGTTCCACCAAAAAATTGATTTCTGGATGAACAATGTGAAGACAGTATGGACTCTGCGTTCTTCTTTGATTTTTTTGATTTTTCTGTTTGTGGTTTCCTTCGCTCTCCAAAAAGCTGCTGCTGTTCTTCTCTTTTTGTTGCCGTCTCTTCTGTTTTAATGTTTATTGCTACCCTTGTTAATGTACCTTCTCCTTTTGATGTTCCTCCTCCCTCTTTGAATTTTGAAATGTTAATATTTATAGCCAAACCTCACTCAAAATTCGTAACCTAATATTAATCAGTCCCTAAAATAAATTCTAGTTCAATAACTCATGTCGACCTAGGCAGCCCAAGGTCGACATGAGTCCAACCTCATGTCAATTTGGGCTGCCAGATCGACATGAGGCATGCTCATGTCTTCCCGGCAGCCTAATTCGAATTAATATTGCCTTTTTTAACTTATGGACCGAAAGGTGTAATTTGGGCTGATTCAACTTGATTTTAGGGTTTTATAATTGAATTTATGTGTCTTAAATCCGAAACGACTTCTTTAAAAATTATAAATTAGGTTTAAATATTTTAAAGTCGGATCAAATTTATTTTGATATCCTTTAATTAGGACCATATCAAATTGGGGTCAAAATTAAGGGTCTACTGTCCCATTTAATATTTGATTAGTAATATATTTTTGGACTCTAATGTGAAATTACATAAAATACTACTTTTTCTTACAAATCATCGTTTGCATTATCTTTTTTCTTTTTTTTTTTTTTACAATTTTACAATTTTGGATTTATACAATTTTTTTTTCATCTTTAGGACATATACTCAAATACGCAAATATATATTCAACATATATTATTTTTGTAATTTTTAATAGTATTTTGTAATTTTTTTTATTTATACAGTATCATCGTAAATTTTTGTTTGCACATTATTTTTGAAAATTCTTGGAGAAATTTCATCCTTGACTAACTTTTATCAAATTTTTTCTTTTTTATTAGGGAGATTTTTGTCTTTTGGAAAATGTGATGACTTTTACTTCTTTACTTGCTTTTTATAATTTCTTTTAAAATTACTACTGTTTTCCATCTCATTTTTTCTTTTCTAGATAGCAATGGACCTCCATCTCTTCCTTTATTTATTTTTTATTGGCTTTCACCTCTGTTGCATGCATTTATTCCATTCTCTAATCTTTCCTTTTTTTTTTTCCACTTAATCATTTTTCATTCACTTTTTCTCTATTCTTTTTCTTTTGATTTTCAAAAATAGATAGTTTGTAATTTAAGGACTAAAATGATTTCATCTTATTTTTTAGCATTACTGAATCAAGTTCTATAAATTTGTACTATTTTTAGTGATTCATGGTTCTAGAATTATTTATTTATATATTTTTTATATAGTTATATGGATCTATGAGTTTTGCTTATATAGTCCTTGCAATTCACAAAACTGCAACTATATATTTTTAGATGTTAATCACATATTGAGCTTGAAATGGCGTTCTATAACTTTTGAGGTCAAATCTTCTTACTTTACGCCTTCTAATAACTCTTATTCTGCTAACAAAGCTGTCATTTTGCATCGCTTTTTTATTCCTTTTTTTTAAGTTTAGATTTTTACAAGAAATTTCAAGTTATGATCACCATTTCTATTTTTTGATTGCTTTTTTTTTTTTAAAAAGGGTGAAAATTCGATATTTAATGTTAATTTGTTTGTTGATTTTAAATTTAGATTTTGTATTATTGAAGGATCTTAAACAATTGATCAGGGATTCATCAAAATGGAACTTCAAGAAATTCAAGATAATATTCGAAGTGAAATAATATTGGATTGTTTTCATTTTGCACTATAATTATTTAATTATCTGTCTAAAAGAAATAAGCTTTCGCCTCAAGAAATAATGGTTTTTAATTAATTGATAAAAGTTCTTTTTCTTTCTCTTTGTATCTATCAACCATGATTCTTATATGTAATTTTGGATTGACAATTTTGCATTATTGTTGTGTATTTATTAGAACTTTTGGAAGATTGTATTTTTTTATTTTGTCTTATGCAAATGAAACTTAATATATACCTAATTCTGCAATTTATGTATAATAAATCCAATATATACTGAGTATAAGCTCACCATAACTTTCTGATATTTATTGTTATTTAATTTATGCTATTTAATTATATGCTACTTTACCCAAAAGGTGTGAGTTGATATATTTTCTACTTTGTTCTGCATAATAAACTAAATATATACTCGATCATCTCATAATAAATTGTATATTTTAATGAGTATTTGATGAATTATAATATGTTTTGGTCTATATCTCATCCATTTTGATGTGGCTTTGTTTGTGATCATAGAATAATGAGCAATTGCTTTACACGATGAAAATAGAGCTTTTGGAGACCTAAAAGAGAAAGATGCAGTTCTCAAAGGATACACATGGGCGTGTCTATGAAATCCACACGCCCATGTGTATCAACTGCCTACTGAAAAATGAAAGGAAAAAGAGATATAACCGTTTACAAAAACACAGCCGTGTGGGATTTTCCCCACACGTCCATGTATTTCCATCAAGAACTATCAGATTTGTTTGAAAGTTTCTTCTTTTACACGCTCGTGTTGATTCTATCACACACCCATGTATAATTGGAAAAAGCTAAAAGTATACATTTCGAGGCAAAAACTTTTCACCAAAATCCTAAGGGCATTTTTGAAACCAAGAGAACATTATAAATTCATCATTTTCAAGAGAGAGAAGCAGCCAATCCTAGATCTAACCTTTAGTTCTCTCAATTTCTCTATAAAAAAGAAGAACAAGAGTGAAACCATGGGAGATGAAAAAGGGAGGAAACTAAAGGAGGGAGCAAAAAAATTGGAGAAGATTCAACTATTTCAATAGAGAGTTATTCATCCAAGATTTAACAATTATTTCTGATTTATAATTTCAATTTTTTTACTTTTCATTATTTCTTAAACTCATTTGTTGCAAGATTAGAGCTAAAAACTCTTTACTTAATTTTTTATGATTATTTCACATTTGTATTAGTTATGAACAGCTAATTCCCTTTTGGGGATTAGGTAGATTTGGATGTTTTTGTTGTCCCAAGATGGCAACCAAGAGGGGGGGGGGGTGAATTGGTTTCCTCAAGAAATAATGGCAAATTAAAAACTCAACAAACAAGAAATGCGGACTAGAGAAATGGTTGAGTAGTGAATGAAAGAAAGAACACACAATATTTATAGTGGTTCGGATTTTCTTCAATCCTACATCCACTTCCTTAACAACTTGTTAAGGTATCACTAATATTTGAAGTTTTACAAGCTCACTTCCAACTTTGGTGTTTTCACAAGTTCACACCTAACTTGACAAGTGTTTTGCTAAGGCTTACACTTAAAAACCTTTACAAGAGTTTTTTAAGGCTCACTCTCACAACCTTTACAAGAGTTTTTCAAGGCTCACTCTCACAACCTTTACAGGAGTTTTTCAAGGTTCACTCTCACAACCTAAGTGTTTTCCAAGCTCACACTCAAACTTATACAATGGTGTTTTCAATGCTTACACCTAACATTCATTACAATTCAAATGTAAGTAAAATATGTTGCTTGGCTATAAATTCTTTGATTCTCTCTTTTTCATCCTCTTATTTTTCTTAGAGTAGCAATGTATTTATAGCCAATGTGGTCTGACTAGCCGTTATAGATAGTGAGAATAAAGTCTTGGCAGTTTAGACCTTCTTCAGTAACCTGTTTGAAGCATTTCACGGTCGTCCTTCATATAAGGATGATCACGCTAATGTCTCACGCGGTCGTCCTTGGTCAAGGTACGGTCGCTGCATTTAAATTTGCTTCAATGGTCGAATTTGAGTGCTCTGCAGCAGGAATCTTGCCCATGTTGTGGTTGTTGGGACGGTCGCCCATAAGCTAGGTGCGGTCGCCCTTTTTGAATACTCAAGTGGGTTTATAACGGTCATTACACGTGGAATTCTTTGACTGGGCAAAATGAAAGTCCGCCTAAATATGAATTTCGCGGTCGCTCTAGGTGCAATCTCGCGGTCGAGTTGAGACACTCGCGTCAAACTTTTAGACGCATCTTAGGACGCGAACACTACTGTCAGTTTAAGCAGATTTCTCCTGAATCATCAGAGCGGTCGCGAATATCAAAGGGCGGTCCCGAAAGTGATAAGTAAGACCGTATTCTTCGCCGTTCTTGTCACTGTGAACCTTACTGTAATTAGGATGATTTGGGTTTCTTGTGTGACAATCGTCCATGAATGTAGGACGATTGCTCTTATGTAAGTGCGGTCGCAACTGTGGTCGGGCTACTGACCGCGAAACCTACTGGTTTACATGTCTTGTGCGACCGCTAAACATGCTCTGTTCAGCTTTATTTGAAACATCTTAATCCTGCAACAAGGTTCTTCTAACACATGTTAAATAAGTCATTCAATTTGAGTTGTCAAGGATCAAAATTGAGATCATTTGTCTAACAGTTTTGATTAATGGTTGATTGATTCATATAGATATTCATTGAAGTATTTCTAAATCTTGGATTTGTTGATTTTGTTTTGATTGTTAGCAGTTGATTGATCGCCAATTGTTAATTCTATTGAATCATATAAAATACGAAGGTTGAATATGATTTAGATTAAGAAATCAACAACTTGGGGCGATTGACTTAGAGATAAGAAAATTACTTTAAGATCCATAAATGTATCTTGATTGATTTGATTGAGCTTTAATTTTTTCTCATGAGAATAGAGATCTAATTTTTGCTTGATGAAATTTTACTTGCTTTAGAAAGAAGTGAATGAGCTTAGAGATACCAGATATCCTTAATTGAGAAGTAGTGTCCATTGAGTTAATTGATTAGTCTCATTTCAAAACTTCAGTGAAATCTAATCCCACTCTATTATTATTGATAATCTAGCATTTGGTCTAACAACAATTAATTGATTTAGTTTAATTATTTAGTTGAATTATTAAAAAGATTAGTTATTTCCAAATAAGAATTTAATTGGATCAAAATTAATCGAAATAAATCTTCCCTGCAAATACGACACTTGTACTATCACTTTACTACGAGCTACGATACCATGCATTTGCGGTACTTCTCACAGTAAAATATACACCAGTTTATAAATTTTTGCAACAATACTCAATATATAGTAAGTGTTGCATAATAAACACAATATACATTAATTATAACTTATTGCAACTTTTGGCATTTGATGTTATTTGATCAAAAAATGAAAAAGCATTAGTTGATTGATAAATTTATTAAATAAGATTCATTATAATTAAAATATTTTTATTTGGTGTATGATAAAATAAAAATAACATGTTATATTTTTATTTGGTATATGATAAACTCATAATATATAACCTAATAATAAATTTTGAATATATTCAATGAAATTATTAATACAAAATACAATTTATGTTATATTTGAGTTACTATTCAATAATATTTTATTCTGTAATACAATTTTAAATTTGTAATATTGAATTGCAAAAATAAAAAAATGAAAACAAAATCATAATTTTGCAATTTATGCATAATAAACTCAACACATATTAAGCAAAAACTCAATATATACTTGTTGGTATTTAAAATTATTTGATAAAAAAAATTGGTATATTTAATAAAATTTTTTCAAGCTAGTAAATCTATAGCATTAAAGGTTTTTTCTGGTGATTTGTAAAGAGCCCTAAATTCTTTCACTTTTTAATTTATTTATAAATTGCTCTATATTTATTTCCAAAATAAGTATTGAGATGTTTGAGGTTCATAATTATTAACCATAAAAGTAACCAATATTGATTAAGTAGAATTAATACCATTAGATTATTTAATTAGGGATTATTTTTTTCAGATTAATACTTGATTTATAGGGAATTGTGAAATTAAATTAAACTAATCGATCAGTATGTAGGCCGTGCTGTCAATTGTATTTTTGTAAGAAAAGTAATTTAAGTTTTTCGGTATATAGGCCATGTTGCACTCTGCCATTCAAACTAAAGTGAACATCGTGCTTTGAATTTGTCTGACTAATGTGAATTTTGAGATTGAGACAATCATTTATTTTTGGAATTATAACACCTCGGACTGATGACATGTTGGTTTGAGGAACTAGTCAAGGGATGTGCTAGTTTGAGGTGCTTAAACTAACACCTCAAGTAAAAGAAAAAAAAAATTTCTTATTGATTGTGGATGAGATGAGAAGTGGTTTATAAAGGCAACTCAATATTATCTAAATAATTTTGGTTAACCATTTTAAAGTCATAAGTTGAGTTTTAAAACAAACAAGTTATTTGGAGTTATTTGGAGTCAATATTAAACTGGGCCGATATAAATGGTATTAGAGTCATCTACTTGTTGGAGAATATAAATGAATCCCACATCTGAAAAGTATAATAAAATACAATGACATATAAGGTGTTGTAGATTGGGCCTTAACACAAGCCAATTGGTTTTGTGTTGAGATGAGGTTCCAAACCCATTTATATGGTCACTGTATATTTGGCCCAACACTCGCAGAGCCCATGTAATTTCTACATGGTATCAGAGCTAACCAGGTAATGGACTAACCGCCAGATGATCCTGGACTCCGTTGTTAACCTAGAGCCTCAGTGAAAATAGGCCTAGGCAATTTGTGATGGATCTAAAAAAAAATAGATTGCCATCCATATTTGGCAAGTGACAAATGGGCTAGGCCCAGTTGCACTTGAGGGAGAGTGTTGGAGAATATAAATGAATCCCACATCTAAAAAGTATAATAAAATACAATGACATATAAGGTGGTGCAGATTGGGCCTTAACACAAGCCAATTGGTTTTGTGTTGAGATGAGGTTCCAAACCCATTTATATGGTCACTGTATATTTGGCCCAACACTCGCAGAGCCCATGTAATTTCTACATGATAAGCATATCAGTCAGTTAGTCGTATTTGATTAGTTTTGATATTATTGTATATCCAGAATTATAGGACTAACACTTATCTGTAAACTGTGTATAAATACCTTACATCTGAAATCAAATATGTGTGTGAGATTCACCTCAAATACTTGTGTTCCTTCATGGTATTAGAGCTAACTCATACTTGTGTTTCTTCAAGGTCTTGGTAATGATTACAGACCATTTACTCGGAATATTGAGGCTCAGCTTACCTCAATTTCGTTTGATGATTTATTAGGCTTGCTGTTATCTGAAGAATTACAGTTGCAGAGTTCTGAACCTGTTACTCCTGCTATAGCACATTATAATAATGTTCACTCCCATCGTGGTTCGTCAAGAGGCCGCGGACGTGGTCGTCGTGGAGGTCATTTGACCAGTTCAGGCAGACATAATTCTGGCAGAGGTCAGAATTCTAATTCAGATGATTTTAATCCTGTTTGTTACAATTGTGGAGGTCAGGGACATATCTCTCCTGTTTGTCCAAGTCCGAAGATGACTCGGCATCCTACCAAACCTGTGAGCAATTTTACCCATGGATTGTTGATAGTGGAGCAACCCATCACTTGACGTCTGAAATGGAAAATCTTGGTATTCATCAAGAATACTCTGGCATTGATGAAGTAGCTCTCACCAATGGTAAAACCTTACCCATTTCTCATACTGGGTCTTCTTATATTTCTTTAAATTCACGAGATTTTTCGTTGCATAATGTTCTTCATGTTCCTTCATCTAATACTAATCTGTTATCTGGTTGACAGTTTTCTATTTCTAATAATGTTTCCCTTGAATTTTTTCCCAATTTTTATGTGATTAAGGACATCCCGTCGAGGCAAATCTTGCACAGAGGTCTCGTTAAGGATGGGCTCTACAATTTGGCTTCCAAAACAACTGCTCCCGCCTGCTTTTCTATTTCGCTTTCTACATGGCATGCTAGGCTTGGTCATGCCTGTTCTCGAACTGTTTCCACGATTTTGTCTTCAAATAAGTTAGCTGTTTCGAATAAACACACTAAATCTTTGTGTGAAACTTGCTTTGTTAGCAAGAATCATAAGTTGCCTTTTTCTAGTTCGTCTTTTGTTGCTCAAGAACCTTTACAGTTAATATGTTCCGATTTGTGGGGTCCAGCACCCATTGCTTCTACTGATGGTTGTCTATATTATGTTTTATTTTTCGATCACTATACCAAGTACTCTTGGATCTATTTCATTCATAAAAAGTCAGATGTGTTCTCTTATTTTGTTAAATTTCGGAACATTGTTGAAAAATTCTTTGGCAAACGCATTAAATTTTTTCAATCTGACTGGGGAGGGGAATTTCAGGCTCTTAAAACTTATTTAGTAGCAAATGGGATTGTTCAACGCAGTTCCTGCCCGCACAAACCAGAACAAAATGGTTGTGCGGAAAGGAAACACAGGCATATCACTGAATCCGGGAGAGCTTATTTGTTACATGCTTCTGTACCACCTAAGTATTGGGATCATGCTTTTGCAGCCGCAGTTTATACTATAAATAGATTACCCACTCCAATTCTTAATCATAAATCTCTATATCAACAAATATTTCAACGTATTCCGGAATATAATTTCTTTTGGGTATTTGGGTGTTGTTGCTATCCTTGGTTGAAACCGTATACTAAAAATAAACTTGAGCCACGTTCTACCAAGTGTGTTTTTCTTGGGTACAGTTTACTTCATAAAGGCTATAAATGCCTCTCTTTATCCACTAATAAATTGTTTTACTCACGCCATGTTTTGTTTGATGAACAGGATTTTCCGTTCAAAAATAGTGATGGTTGCTCCTCTATTCTTGGTCCTCCGCCAGTTTTTCCAATGTTGTCACCAATTAACACAAAGCCAATGTCTAGAATGACAACCACAGATGGTATTGGGACAAGTTCTGGTTCTACAAATCCAATTTTGCAAGTACAAAGTGACACTGCTATTGTTTTACCTGAAAGCCCAGAGATAAGAATTTCGGCACCTCCTGTTGCTCCTGTCGAAACTTCTGATATTGATGTTGATCTTCCTCCTCCACTTGCGGTCGAACCTCCTTCATCAATCGCTCTTCCTTCACAGCCGATGAACAACACTAATCAGCATCCAATGGTCACTCGTTCGAAGACTGGTACCTTCAAACCAAAAATATATCAGTCTCAGGTTTCTGGTGTTGCACCTACTTCTTATACTGAAGCTGCTAAGTCTTCCATTTGGAGAGAAGCTATGTCTGTCGAAATTGATGCTCTCATGACCAATGGTACATGGGACTTAGTACCCAGAGCAACTGCACCTAATGTAATCGGCTGTAAATGGATTTATCGTGTCAAGACGAAGTCTGATAGCTCTCTTGATAAGTACAAGGCTCGGTTGGTGGCCAAGGGTTTTCATCAAAGGCCTGGTCTAGATTACATTGAGACTTTCAGTCCCGTTATTAAACCGGCTACTATTCGTTTGGTTCTATCAATTGCTGTGCATAACAAATGGAACATTTGTCAACTAGATGTTTCAAATGCATTTTTGCATGGCACACTTGATGAAACTGTCTACATGGAGCCGCCTCAAGGTTTTGTTGATATTTCTAAGCCTGATTCTGTGTGTGCTTTGAAGAAATCTCTTTATGGCCTCAAGCAAGCTCCACGAGCTTGGTATTTCTGTAATATCCTCATTTATGCCCTAGAAGTTTTGCATATTGTTGTTGTTGTTATTGTTATATATTGGATTGAATATATGTGTTAAATTGTAAGAGATAAGAAATTGAGAAGAGAAAGTATGTGTATATGTATTTTGGGAAGAAATAGGGTTTAGAGACAAATTTATATGTTGTGTATATGTTAATATATATGACATATAAAGTGGTCAAAAGGCTTGGTCAATGCAAGAGAAGATATTTATTTGAGATTGGTAAATTACTTAATTGGGCACATATAAGACAAAAAGATAATTATGTGAATAAGGGCACTTTGGTAATTGCTTGGATAAAATCACATGATGGATATTTAAAGAAGGTTTGACTTGTGTTTTCTTCATCATTTCTTCTTCTTCTTCTTGTTGATGGCCGGCCCTCCATAGCCAAAGAGAAAGAAAGAGACAAGTGATGGTTTTGATGATTTCAAGCTTAAATTGAAGAAAGATTAAGTGTTCAAGTGTTGCTTTAAGAAGTTTTTAACTAAGGTAAGATCTTTTCTCTAATTTCTTCAATTCTTTTGAAGTGGTATGATTAAGTTGCTTATGGTATGATTGTAAGTATTGATTTTGCTTGATAGATGAGAAGTTGGGTTGGTGTTGGTGATGGAAGAGTAAGATTGGTGTTTAGTGAAATTGTTTCTGTTTTAGGATTAGTAAAGGCTGTGACTTGTATGATTTTTAATTAATTTTAGAAAAATGTTCTTGAAGTGAATTTTTGATATGTTGTGCCTCTATGAGTCTAGAATGACTGAAAAATATGTTGATTCGATTTTGGAATGGTTATGAGTTTAGAAAGATTATTTTCATTAGACCTGTTCCAGCAAGTACCTTAACTGGGACAGCTATATTTCAGGATTTTTAATAAAATGTAGAAAAATCATATCCAATCGAATTTTGGATATGTTGTTTCTTAGTGAGTTTAGTATTTGAGAAAAATAATTTGGAATCACGTTGATTGAATTTGATTTATGGAATTCACAAAGTTCAGAACTGCTGCCAGGATGCAGGGCAATTGGGGCAGTCTGGTTAGGTGAACTATTTGACCAAGATTTTGTGTCCAGTTTGATCTGAAATTTTAAAGGGATGATTTTAAGATACAAAACTAAATTCTGTAAAAATTTTAGAATTTTTAGTCAAGTAGATTATTTTATACAATTTTTCAAAATAAGGATAAAATGGAGTTTAAAAACCAGAATGTACTATTTATGGTTAGGGTTTTAATTCTTTGTTCTTCTTGGATTGCTTTGGTTCTCCAAAGGTAGGTTGGTCCTTAAACCTAACCCTAAACACTTTAAACACACTTGAATCAATGAATGTTATAATCAATTGTTCTTTGCCCTAATTGCATTGTTGAGATTGAACAATGTTATGTTGTGCATTGTGAATGGTAATGTGTTTCATGAGTAATGTGGAATGAAATGTTGATATTTATGAATGATGCTATGTGAAATATAATGTGATCATGGATGAGATATATATATATATATATACTTGAATAATGAGATGTTATATTGTGAAATGAAATGTGAAGCCATTGTTATTGGCTAAGATGATGTAATTGAAAGAAAGAAGGCATGTTTGCCTAAATGTGATGAGAATTGAGAATGGAAATGAATTGTTTGTTTAATATGTTATTCAGTTTCAGAGTTCTGGATTTGGGTGGCATGCCTAAGAAATGATGAAAGGTAACAGTCTTGCCGGGTTGAGGACCTCCTCATAGGTGTTGAGTTGATGGTCCAAGAGACTGGGTCTGTTACACTATGAGATATATGATTTGTAACAGTCTTGCCGGGTTGAGGATCTCCTCATATGTGTTGAGTTGATGATCCAAGAGACTGGGTCTGTTACACTATCCATGGATATAGATACATGTATATACATTGCCTACGGGCGTGATTATTGTGACTATGAACCAAAGCAGTAACTCTGAACTCTGAATATCGTATTAAATACTTGTTGGGCCCATAGGTGTCAAGGTTATATGAATGTCCTAAATAATGTTATGAGTTTAATGAAATGAGATGTTGGTTATGGAGTATGATTGATTAATGTTGAATGTGAAAAGATGTTGAAATGTGGTATGCTCATATGACTATGATTTGTGAAATGCATAATTGTGTGGTTAACTTTATATTTATGATGTTGATCTTATCAATAACATATGTGGCATTGCATTTCATTAAAGTATACCGTTAGCATGTTTTATCTTACTAAGCCGTTGGCTTAGCGCGATAGTGTTTAATCGCGCAGGTAGTAGAGTGGATAGAGTTGAACCCGAGAGTTCATCAAGACCTAGCGAGAGTAGACCTTGAAGAATCCATTTTGGGAGCTTAAAGATCAGAGCAGACTTGCCAATCATGTATAAATTTTATGTGTTGTAAAACTTGAGTTTTGATGTATATGAATTTGTAAATATGTAAATATTTTATAACTTCCGCTGTGTAATATTTAAATATGGGGGTTGTCACAAAACCTTTATTTTATGTTGTACTAGAAGTGTAAATCCTTTTTGCAGGTTGTAGTTGAGGTTACAAGGGGGATTTATTGGGAGTGTACTGAGAATGATTTTGTTTGCATTGGTTTGTGTAAAATGTTTTTAAAAATAAGAAAAAAACCGGTTTTGTCGACACTTGGGACTCAATTTTTAGGAGAAACTATGGCAAAAATTTTGTAAAAATCGGAACTAAAATTTGACTAAGTAAAATTGGTAGCAACATTAGGTTAGTGTGGCGCCTCTACTCAGCTTACATATGTAGGTTGGAAAGGGGTGTTACAATTGTTTTGGTATCAGAGCCTAGGTTTGAGATTCTCAACCTAGGTAAAATGTAAGAAAAAGACTATTTTTGCTTAAAAAGTGAGTTTTTGAACAAAAATACATGTTTGGGATTGGCAGTCTCTAATCTTTAATAAGAGGTATTCTGTTGTGTTTGCAGACTTAGGTTGTGATGGATTCTCACTCTCGTCAGTCGATTGAGGGTAGTGCCGAGAGTATTGCTCCTGCTGAGGGAGCTAGAGTTGATAGTGTTGAGGAGGCACCTGCTTCGGTGTCGGGTAGACCAGCTGGGGAGGAGGTTCCGCCAGCCTGGTTTAGGCCTATGATGGAAGCTATGAGACAAGCACCTGTGCAACCACAGCCACCGCCACCACCCCCTCAGCCTTCAGTACCAGTAAGGCACTATGATAAGCTAAGGAAATATGGAGCAGAGGATTTCTTTGGTACAGTTGATCCGGCTGTAGCAGAACAGTGGCTTGATAGAGTTCAGAGGGTATTTGTCCAGTTGCAAGCCACTTCAGAGGAGAAGTTTGACTATGCAAGATCTTTGCTACAGAAGGATGCCTACGACTGGTGGAAGACAGTGCCCCATTCTATGGATGATCCTCCAACACTGTCTTACACTGATTTTCTGAGGGAATTTGAGTTGAAGTATACTCCTAGGGAGTATAAAGATGGGAAGAAAAGAGAGTTTCTAGATTTGAAGCAAGATCATCGGACCGTAACTGAGTATGAGGTTGAGTTTATTCGACTGAGTCAGTATGCTGGGGGCATCATTGCTGATGAGATTGATAGATGTCGGCGATTTGAGGAGGGATTGAGGCCCTCGATCATGTGCTTAGTGGCTGGATCCAGATATCAGGATTTTTCACAGCTTGTGGCAGCAGCTCGAAGTGTAGAGCGAGCTCAAGTTATTGCAGCTGCTTCAGAGGAAGAGGTTAGGGTTAGGAGGCCCCAGTTTGAGGCAGGGTCTTCTTCTGTGAAGAGGGGTAGAGGAAGTTTTGTTCCTCGGAGTAGTAGGAGCCAGAGACCAGCGGGTAGGTCAGTGCAGTTCCAGAGGCAGAGATTTAGACCTGCAGCTTCAGTAGCGAGTGCTCCTACTCCTGGAGTTCAGAGATCCACCTTACCTGTGTGTAACCAGTGTGGTGGAAGACATGGGGCCGTTTGTTGGAGGCATAGTAGATCAGGGGTATGCTTCAGGTGTGGATCACCTGACCACTTTGTGAGAGACTGTCCTGAGAGGCAGGAGCAGATGTCAGTTGATACAGCAGTTTCTCGACCTAGTGCAAGGGGAGGCCGAGGAGGCAGAGGTGCCAGCCGAGGAGGTAGACCAGGGTTCAGTTCTAGAGGAGGTGCTACATCCAGGGAGGGTAGACCAGAGGAGGTTGGATCTTCCCAGAGGATATATGTTATGCAGAGGCAGCCAGATGCATCAGCAGTCATAGCTGGTACTTTTTCTTTATTTAATACTCCAGTACTTGCTTTGATTGATCTGGGTTCCACGCATTCATATATTAGTGCATCTGTTTTGCCTGTATCTGATTTGCATGCTGAGTCCCTAGGATTTGATGTGTTGGTAACAAATCCGTTAGGGCATAGTGTGGTTGTGAGTAAGGTGCATAGAGATAGTGCAGTAGTGGTGCAGGGTGAGGAGTTCCTTGGGGATTTGATTGAGATGCCATTTAAGGATTATGATGTGATCTTAGGTATGGATTGGCTATCTCGACATGGAGCTGTGGTGGATTGTAAAAAGAAAATTGTTTCTTTGAGAACGGGTGATGGTAGAGAGGTGATAGTATCTAACGAGCAGGAACAGCTAGCCTCCTTATTTGTTTCAGCTGTTGCAGCTAGAAGATTGATTAGGAAGGGGTGTGAAGCCTATCTTGCTCATGTGGTGGATACTAGAGTGAAGAGTTCTCCCATTGATAGCATTGCCACAGTTGCAGAGTTCCCTGATGTTTTTCCAGAGGAGTTGCCAGGATTGCCTCCTGAGAGAGAGGTGGAGTTCGGTATTGAATTGTTGCCTGGTACCACTCCTATCTCTATTACTCATAGAATGGCACCAGCAGAATTGAGGGAGTTGAAAGTGCAATTACAGGAGTTGTTGGACAAAGGATTTATTCGCCCCAGTGTTTCTCCTTGGGGAGCTCCTGTGCTTTTTGTGAAGAAGAAAGATGGTACTATGAGGTTGTGTATCGATTATAGGCAATTGAACAAGGTGACCATTAAGAATAAATATCCTTTGCCTAGAATCGATGATCTCTTTGATCAGTTGAAGGGAGCGTCAGTGTTCTCCAAAATTGATTTGAGATCTGGGTATCATCAGTTGAGAGTCAAAGCTGAAGATGTTCCTAAGACCGCTTTTCGGACCAGGTATGGGCATTATGAATTTTTAGTTATGCCTTTTGGTCTGACGAATGTACCTGCAGCTTTCATGGATTTGATGAATAGGGTGTTTAGGCCCTATTTGGATCAGTTTGTAGTGGTCTTCATTGATGATATACTGGTGTATTCGCGGAATGAGGAGGAACATGATATGCATCTGCGGATTGTGTTGCAGATTTTGAGAGAGAGGCAGTTGTTTGCTAAATTGTCGAAGTGTGAGTTCTGGTTGGATCAAGTAGCTTTTCTCGGACATGTTGTTTCAGCAGAAGGCATTAAAGTTGATCCGAGCAAAGTTGAAGCTATATTGTTTTGGTATCAGTTGCATATCGACTTGCTTTGCCACCTGAGTTGGATCGTATTCATAATGTATTCCATGTTTCTATGTTGAGGAGGTACAGGTCAGATCCATCTCATGTGTTGCCATTTGAGTCTATCGAAGTGAGCCCAGATTTGACATTTGAAGAAGAACCAGTTGCTATCTTGGCACGTGATGTGAAAGAATTGAGGAACAAGAAAGTGCCATTGGTGAAGATTCTTTGGAAGAATCATGCAAAAGAAGAAGCAACTTGGGAAAGTGACCAAACTATGCGAGAGCAATATCCTCAACTATTTCAGAGTTGATATCAGGTAATTTCGAGGACGAAATTTCTTTTTAGAGGGGGTGAATTGTAATATTCTCATTTATGCCCTAGAAGTTTTGCATATTGTTGTTGTTGTTATTGTTATATATTGGATTGAATATATGTGTTAAATTGTAAGAGATAAGAAATTGAGAAGAGAAAGTATATGTATATGTATTTTGGGAAGAAATAGGGTTTAGAGACAAATTTATATGTTGTGTATATGTTAATATATATGACATATAAAGTGGTCAAAAGGCTTGGTCAATGCAAGAGAAGATATTTATTTGAGATTGGTAAATTACTTAATTGGGCACATATAAGACAAAAAGATAATTATGTGAATAAGGGCACTTTGGTAATTGCTTGGATAAAATCACATGATGGATATTTAAAGAAGGTTTGACTTGTGTTTTCTTCATCATTTCTTCTTCTTCTTCTTGTTGATGGCCGGCCCTCCATAGCCAAAGAGAAAGAAAGAGACAAGTGATGGTTTTGATGATTTCAAGCTTAAATTGAAGAAAGATTAAGTGTTCAAGTGTTGCTTTAAGAAGTTTTTAACTAAGGTAAGATCTTTTCTCTAATTTCTTCAATTCTTTTGAAGTGGTATGATTAAGTTGCTTATGGTATGATTGTAAGTATTGATTTTGCTTGATAGATGAGAAGTTGGGTTGGTGTTGGTGATGGAAGAGTAAGATTGGTGTTTAGTGAAATTGTTTCTGTTTTAGGATTAGTAAAGGCTGTGACTTGTATGATTTTTAATTAATTTTAGAAAAATGTTCTTGAAGTGAATTTTCGATATGTTGTGCCTCTATGAGTCTAGAATGACTGAAAAATATGTTGATTCGATTTTGGAATGGTTATGAGTTTAGAAAGATTATTTTCATTAGACCTGTTCCAGCAAGTACCTTAACTGGGACAGCTATATTTCAGGATTTTTAATAAAATGTAGAAAAATCATATCCAATCGAATTTTGGATATGTTGTTTCTTAGTGAGTTTAGTATTTGAGAAAAATAATTTGGAATCACGTTGATTGAATTTGATTTATGGAATTCACAAAGTTCAGAACTGCTGCCAGGATGCAGGGCAATTGGGGCAGTCTGGTTAGGTGAACTATTTGACCAAGATTTTGTGTCCAGTTTGATCTGAAATTTTAAAGGGATGATTTTAAGATACAAAACTAAATTCTGTAAAAATTTTAGAATTTTTAGTCAAGTAGATTATTTTATACAATTTTTCAAAATAAGGATAAAATGGAGTTTAAAAACCAGAATGTACTATTTATGGTTAGGGTTTTAATTCTTTGTTCTTCTTGCATTGCTTTGGTTCTCCAAAGGTAGGTTGGTCCTTAAACCTAACCCTAAACACTTTAAACACACTTGAATCAATGAATGTTATAATCAATTGTTCTTTGCCCTAATTGCATTGTTGAGATTGAACAATGTTATGTTGTGCATTGTGAATGGTAATGTGTTTCATGAGTAATGTGGAATGAAATGTTGATATTTATGAATGATGCTATGTGAAATATAATGTGATCATGGATGAGATATATATATATATACTTGAATAATGAGATGTTATATTGTGAAATGAAATGTGAAGCCATTGTTATTGGCTAAGATGATGTAATTGAAAGAAAGAAGGCATGTTTGCCTAAATGTGATGAGAATTGAGAATGGAAATGAATTGTTTGTTTAATATGTTATTCAGTTTCAGAGTTCTGGATTTGGGTGGCATGCCTAAGAAATGATGAAAGGTAACAGTCTTGCCGGGTTGAGGACCTCCTCATAGGTGTTGAGTTGATGGTCCAAGAGACTGGGTCTGTTACACTATGAGATATATGATTTGTAACAGTCTTGCCGGGTTGAGGATCTCCTCATATGTGTTGAGTTGATGATCCAAGAGACTGGGTCTGTTACACTATCCATGGATAGAGATACATGTATATACATTGCATACGGGCGTGATTATTGTGACTATGAACCAAAGCAGTAACTCTGAACTCTGAATATCGTATTAAATACTTGTTGGGCCCATAGGTGTCAAGGTTATATGAATGTCCTAAATAATGTTATGAGTTTAATGAAATGAGATGTTGGTTATGGAGTATGATTGATTAATGTTGAATGTGAAAAGATGTTGAAATGTGGTATGCTCATATGACTATGATTTGTGAAATGCATAATTGTGTGGTTAACTTTATATTTATGATGTTGATCTTATCAATAACATATGTGGCATTGCATTTCATTAAAGCATACCGTTAGCATGTTTTATCTTACTAAGCCGTTGGCTTAGCGCGATAGTGTTTAATCGTGCAGGTAGTAGAGTGGATAGAGTTGAACCCGAGAGTTCATCAAGACCTAGCGAGAGTAGACCTTGAAGAATCCATTTTGGGAGCTTAAAGATCAGAGCAGACTTGCCAATCATGTATAAATTTGTGTTGTAAAACTTGAGTTTTGATGTATATGAATTTGTAAATATGTAAATATTTTATAACTTCCGCTGTGTAATATTTAAATATGGGGGTTGTCACAAAACCTTTATTTTATGTTGTACTAGAAGTGTAAATCCTTTTTGCAGGTTGTAGTTGAGGTTACAAGGGGAATTTATTGGGAGTGTACTGAGAATGATTTTGTTTGCATTGGTTTGTGTAAAATGTTTTTAAAAATAAGAAAAAAACCGGTTTTGTCGACACTTGGGACTCAATTTTTAGGCGAAACTATGGCAAAAATTTTGTAAAAATCGGAACTAAAATTTGACTAAGTAAAATTGGTAGCAACATTAGGTTAGTGTGGCGCCTCTACTCAGCTTACATATGTAGGTTGGAAAGGGGTGTTACAATTTCTGTCTCACCAAAGCTTTGCAGGACATTGGATTTTATGGTTCCAAAGCTGACAGTTCTTTATTTATTTATTCGCAAAATTCTGAGATTGCATATTGCTTGGTGTACGTTGATGATTTAATTCTCACGGGTTCAAATTCAGTCCTATTACAACGGTTGATTGCAGGTTTGAGTTCTAAAATTTCACTAAAAGATCTTGGCACCATTCATTATTTTCTGGGTGTCGAAGCTTCTTTCTCATCTGCTGGACTTCATTTGTCACAAACTAAATATATTATGGAGCTGCTTCAAAAAGCGAATATGCAAGATGCTACTGCTGTTTCAACTCCGGCTACTCCTCAGTTGACTCTTTATCAAAACTGTGGTAATATTTTTGAAAATCCAACTTTATATAGACAAGTAGTTGGTATGCTGCAATATCTAGCTTTAACTAGACCAGACATTACGATGGTGGTTAACAAAATGTCTCAATTCATGCACTCCCCATCAGTTCAACAATGGCAGGCTGTTAAGCGGATTCTTCGTTATTTGTGTGGTACTACAACTCATGGTCTACTGATTCGGCCTTCTTCAATGAATTTAGTTGCTTTTAGTGATGCTGATTGGGGGGGAGATCAGATAGATAGAAAAAGTACTTCGGCTTATGCTGTGTTTCATGGATCCAACTTAATTTCGTGGTGCTCCAAAAAGCAACGGACTGTTGCGAGATCAAGCACAGATTCTGAATATAGGGCTCTTGCAACTGTGGCATCTGAAATTTATTGGTTACAGGGTCTTCTTACAGAACTTCAACAGAAGCAGAGCTCAATTCCTCGAGTTTGGTGTGATAATGTTTCTGCTACGTATTTGGCAGCCAACCCAGTGTTTCATTCGAGGTCTAAACATCTTGAATTAGACTTTCATTTTGTTCGAGATCAAGTTCGGAAAAAGCAGCTTCAAGTGTCTTATATTCCAACAACTGATCAGCTAGCTGATCTTCTCACTAAACCTCTATCTAAGACTCGTTTTCTTGATCTGAAGTTCAAACTGAAGGTAGTTCCCCATCAGTTTGCGAGCGGGTTATAAGCATATCAGTTAGTTAGTCGTATTTGAATAGTTTTGATATTGTTGTATATCCAGAATTATAGGACTAACACTTATCTGTATACTGTGTATAAATACCTTACATCTGAAATCAAATATGAGTGTGAGATTCACCTCAAATACTTGTGTTCCTTCACTACTTACTGAACATACAAAGCTAAGTGCTACATGGGGCTAAATGCTACAGGATCGGAGTCACTTCTAGAACTGATTGGATTAAGTGCTACATCATGAGAGGCACCTCTAGAACCTGCAGGAGGCACCTTTAGCTTTGCATCACCTGGTGGGAAGGATCTTGGACTGAGCCTAAATGTAAATATGAACCAACTAGCTGGTTGCAATGGGGACGTTGCATCTCCAAGGAGGGGAGATAGTAACATCTCAGACTGATGACTTGCAAGCTTGAGGAGTTAGTAAGGAGAGATGCTACCATTTCAAGTGTAAGAAAAACAATCTCACAATCGAGACGAGAAGTGATTTATAAAGACCTACTTACTGCTATCTAAGTAACTTGAGTTATCCATTTTAAATTCATAAGTTGAGCCTTAAAACAAGCATGTTATTTGGAATCAGTATTAGGCTAGGGCGTTATAGGATTCTTATCCTTTTACGAATGTTCATACCCTCCTTAACATTCTTTATGTGCCCGAGCAACTAAAAATGTCTTCATTGAGAGAAATTTCATTTATTGCTATTTGTAATTTTGCGCGCAAAGTTGGTGCCAAGATTTCGCTATGGGTTTGGCGTCGTGTCTTTCATTAGTTATTGCTAATCCGTCATCAAATTTTTTTCTTCGTAAATTATTACAAAATTGTCTCTACTTTACTACTGATATCTGTCCTTCGCCAAATGTCATGTTGTTTCAGCATTTTCTTATTGTGCTTGTAAAAAATAATTGTATAGTATGCTTACAATTGCCAAACATTGTCCTGCTCAACATTTTGCATTGTCCATAGAAGATAGCTAGTTGGGAATTTATGATATTGATGATGAAATGGAACGATTATGTTTGTGGTTATGGATACATATATATATGTATATATTCATGGATGTTTGTGGACATGGATGGTGTTGGATTTAGAAATCTGCTGATTTCATGGCCCTTATCTACGGTTGGTGCTGCTGGTGGTGATGGAAATTGGATCTCTTATCACTGAATAGAAATGGTGTGGTGGTTACGCTGTCTAAAGTAGCACTATAATGAATGCCATTGGTATCTTAATTACTGACACATATTATCATTTCTCGCCTTTTGTTAGGATTCTTGAATACAGTCTCCTTCTCGTGCGGTATTATTTGCCATTGGTTGGAGTGTGCATTATTATTCCGTTACAAATTTAAAAATTAAACTGAGATAATAAAATCCAACTAGTTAGATATTCATATATTTCATGCTTCATTTTTACTAATCCTTTTTGCATAAAAGGTTTTGTTTTTTTTATTATTGATTCAATTATTCAAAAAATGATAATTAAAATAATTGATTTTTATTAATTAATATATTGTTGTTGAAGATATGTAAATCATAAATTGTAATTTTGATTTGTAATCAAATATTTGACTATTAATTAGGAATGTCTTTTTTTTTTTTTCATTCAACTTGTTTTTTTTAGTTAATTGAATATATTTTGAGTAAGCTTTCAATTTGCAACACTTAAGTCATTAAAATGTCTGCGGTATTATTCAACCAAAATTCATTTTTCATTTTGACTTGATTTTAATATTTGACTAGCATAAATTTTTTGACTATAATGTTCGTAATTATATTAATTTCCTAAGTGATTATATTCATAAATCGGTTGCAAATCAATCAAGCAGTGTTTTTTTTAAAGAATTGTAATTCTTGTAAAGGAGTGAATTTAAGTTGGAAAGTACGGTAAATTCACATGAAGAAAATCACCATGCAAATTTGAAGTAATATTGAATTTTTTTTATTGGTTGACTTTTTATTGAAGAAATAAATAAAAGCATCATGGCAATTACATACAAGAAAATTATATTCAGATTCATAATTAGATTAATATTTAGACTGTTTATAGGATTCCAAATCCCACTTTTCAAAAACATGGCATTTTATTTTTTAATCATATGATTTTAGGCCCTTTTTTTTTCATCTTTTATGGTTTTTTGGCGCTATTTTTTCTTTTTTCCTGTTTTATGTTTTCTTTTTTGTACTGTTTATTTTATTTATATTTTTTGCTTATAAATAATTTTATTTTTCTCATTTTCATAATATGCACAAAAAATATATAAACATATATACAACATACACACAACATCTAAATAATATATACTAAACATATACACAAGTTATATACACACCAACATCTATACAATATACTTAATATTTTTTAAATTTATTTTTTTTAATTTTATGTACACAAAATATATACACAATACGCACACAATATATACATAATAAAATTGATTTTTTACGTTTTTTAATCATATAATATGTAAATTTTATTTAAAAATAGATTAAATGATTTTCACTAACATATTTTTATATTTTTTACTTTTTTGTTAGGATTCTAGCCTAGCTAACTGCAAGTATATAGTTCGTAATCAAGTAATAAAATAATGAGTAGAATATCACTCTCACGAGGAAAGGTAATTCTAAGTACCAACTAATCAGATTATTTATTATTCAAACAAAAGATTGAATTTAGAATTAAAGTAATTAATTAAAACTAAAACTAAATGACTTTGTGTTTTACTTTAATATTTTTGAACTTAGGGTTAGATTACCTTAATTGATTAACTATGGAATTTCTAAAGTATTGATTCAATTTTAATTTTTCTTTGAGTATTAATTGAATTCTCCAAAAATAAGTTTTAGTATGTTTCAAGCACTAAAACTAATATTGAATTTAACCTTATGTCTACTATAAGGATCACATGTAATTAAGCCAATTCATTAAGTTTTATAAAAATCTTTAATCAGCCTCTTAAGTGTTTACCTTATATTTAAGTGAAAACTAACTTAAGATTGTTATCTCTACGAATTAATGTCATGCTTCCACTTTCTATTACACAATATCTCAAATCAATTAATTATTAGCTAGATAAATAATATATTAAGATTAAAGATAACAAAAATAATCAAAAGGAGAAACTCAATTGAATAAAAAAATACGAATCACTCAATAGCAAAATCAATATAAAGGGTCTAACCCTAATTTAAGCTTTAGCTATGCATAATTGAAAAATGACTAACTAAAGAATTAAAGAAAGTAATTGCAAATATTAAAATCCAAAGAACAAAATAAATCAAACTCTAATTCTTATTTGGATAGAAATGAACTCTTCCTGGGTCTTGAATATCTTTCTTGAACCAAGCCTCCTTCTTTCTCTCCAAAGAAAAATCTTGAGAACAAAACTAAAAATTATATTGAGAATTGGATTACTAGCGTTGGAAGGAGGCTTGATTCATATAGTGGTCTTGGAAGTCTTCTATCTTGAATAGAAAGGATCTAGGGAAAATTTTGAAGACTTCTAAACTGAATAAGAATAAATTCAGGAGACTTCTAAACTTATTAGGAATAGAACTTAATGCAACCTTGGATACTTCTAAATTAATTAAAAATAAATCTTAGGCAAATATAAAGACTTCTTTCTTGATTAGGAATCCAAATCGAGCAAGAATGTGCATAAAATCGCAAGTTGCAGCTACCTAATAATCTCCACGGTTATGGCTTTAAGACCCCATGATCGTGCTTACTTGCACATCAATTGCTCTCAAAAAATTCTTTAATTAGTTATTCTTCAATTACGAATAACTAAACCTTAAATTAAGATTAGACTCTTATATTGATTTTATTGTGAAGTGATTCATATTTATTTGATTCAATTGAGTTTCTCTTTTTTTTTATTTTGTTGATCTTAATGCATTAATTATCTATCCAATAAGTAATTGATTTGAAATGTTATGTTATGGAACAAGAGTGGAAGCGTGACATTAATTCATGAAGATAACAATCTTAAGTTAGTTTTCATTTAGAGATAAGATGACCACTTAAGAGGTTGTGTAACACCCTTATATCCTAAATATGTATAATACATATACCATATATATGTAAAACACATATTTAGAATACAAAGGTACTACAATAAATATATAGAAATTCTCACTTTAAATTAAAAATAATTTATAAATTTATAAAAGAAGTTCTCTGAAAAAATTTCGTCAGAGTTTTATCTGTAATTTCAGTGTTTCCAAAATCAACAACAAATAACTTAACCTGCAAATAAAATAACACTCCCAAAATAATGTTTTCACAAAATCCTCCAAACCACTACTTCATAAAATTTACATCCATGTACACTGTTTCCTAAAACATTTTAGAGTACATATGATGGATTTATATTACACAAAATCAAAGTATATAATAGCATAAAATATACATGAATGCAATCTCTGGCACAGCTGGTCTCGTGGCAAATTGTCACTGCAATCTCAATCTCATTCTGCACTACTTTGCTCTATAGACCTATCACCTGTGCAATATATAGAATCACACTAAGCATATAACTTAGTGATACACATTTTAGCAATAATGCACATTTATTTCTAAATACTTCTTCTCATAATGTAATATCCAATAATCATACAAAATCTTTGTTACCTCATAATCCATACATACACAACACATGCACACACTCACATTAGGCCCAATAACCCCAAAACAATTATCATGATTCTATTATAAATTGAAAAGCTTCTATTTATTAGAATCCATTTGAGATTAAGTATAATTAGGACATTTAAAATAAAAAAAATTGAATTAGGCCCAAACTCAAGGTTCATGGCAAATTGGCCACGACCAATTCGCCATGACTTTCCATGAGTTATTAAAGACCTTATGATTTTCTTTAAGTTAGTAAGGACTATTAGTGGAGAAAGTTTATTTAAACATGCATATGAGAATAGAAAAGTTCTTGAACTCCCGTAAAATCTTTGATAATGTAAGGGAATATGTGTCTATTTGAAGTGCAATAGTTGATTGCAATTGACTAAATTTCCTGAGCATAGGAGGTAAGAATGAAGTAAGTATGGTCATAGACCGGAGTTTATATTTAAATTTTGGAATTTTTAACTATTAAAATTTTTGTTCATCAAAATCCTAAGAATATTTAACATATAATGAGGCCTGTTGTGAGGAATTTTATTCTTGTTGCTTGAGGACAAGCAATGATCTAAATTTGGGGGAGTTTGATAAAGCCATATTGATGCGTCCCGGTTAACCTTAGCAAGTGTACTAGTCATATCAGTAATATAGATTTGTGAATTCATATATCGTCCCACGAATACCAAAGTTTAAAAGCCAATTATTATGTTGTTTTACTATTATTTGAGAAAAATAGTTAATTATAAAACTAAATTAAAGTTGTAGAAATTTAATAGTTTCAATAAATAGAAAAAACAACTCAAATAATAAAACATGTTAGAGTCCACAACCCCTACAATCCCCCCTAAACTAATATAGATATCAACATTGATCATGAAATTTGAGTTAATATTGGTAGGTTGATTATAAAGCCTGATTAACCTTATTCGGGGACATAACCTTTCCAACTAATACTAAACTCTTATTCAGACACTTCAATATTAATTCATACAGTAATCAAATCTAATCTATTCAACCTTATTCAGGAATACGAATATAAGCCACAAGTCAATTTCAAATTATCTATTTGAATAAATCCTCAATTAACGTGTTATACAAAGTCCTAATAATCATAAATTTTAAATTCCATTGGTCATCAACCTTAACTTCTCTATTCGACACATCATTAAGGAATCAATCAATAAAATCACAAACCCAAGCATTAAGAAAAATGAGATTGTACAAATCAACTCAAATCTCATAAATCAAAACTAATACCCATCATAATTTAGGGTTCATATTTTTCCTAACATAAATAAATCTATTCCATAACTCAAACTATTGAAAATAAATATGATAAAAATAAAGCAAACTCTAGATTTGCGTCTTTGTCTTGAGCTCGATCTACTCTCCAATGGAGTTTTTGTCTTTAAGGAAGAAGAAGAAGAAGTTTTTCAACATTGAACACACTCCCCCCTCCCCTCAATTTAAAAACAACGTGTTCCTTTTTATAATCCAAGGATAAGTCCTACTTTTTCTAGGGTAAAATAAGAAAAATTTCTATATTAGAATTCTAAATTAAACAAGAAAGAAATAAAAAGAAATCCTAGTGTGTAATATCATGTATTTTAAATAATAATAATAATAATATAGTTTAAAAAATTAATTAATTAAATTAATTATTAGTGTGATACTTATTAAAAAAATAAAAAATAATAATAAAAGTTAAAATTATTGATATTAATAGGAGACAAAAAAAATACAATAAAAAATAATAATAATAAAAAAGAAATAATGATGATGATAAGAATAATATATATATATATATAATATAAATCAATCAACTCAAGCATTAATAACTGAGATAGAATAATTGGTTGTAATTATTATTAGGATATCTGATATTGGAACAATCAAACACTGAGAGAGATGTTGTATATAAAAAAATGAGAATGAGAGAGAGGAAGAGAAAGAAAGAAAGGAAATTAGAACATAAAAAGAATAAGACAAAGAGAATCGGAGACAGAGAAGAGGAGGAAGAGAGAGTAATTGTCCGGCGTTTGCCTTTGATTCTTTGTCTTCTTACCTCCAACCGAAAACATGCGTCAAACCATAACAATCACTGATCAGAGACGAGTCGACGGCCACCGAAATCACCCCGATCATCTACTGAACGGCGAGCCACACGCTGTATGACCATGACACCGGCATGATTTTTCGACGAAGATTCCGACAACTTTTCGGTCTCTATTTTTGGCAATTCTAGTATTTATGAAACCATTTCTTCATAAGTTTCAATTTTGGTATCTCATTTGCTAATTTAGGAAGAGTATTTAGAAATTTTATGACTAGTAAAATAATAACAAAAAATATATATAATAACAAAATATATAAAAAATAATAATTAATTAATTTAGAATAGTAATTATAATTATAATTATAATTATAAATTATAAATTATAAATATCAAACTAAAATTTAATTAGTAAATTACTGAGTTAGATTAAAATTTTTATTGGTAGTTTGTTATTTATTTAGAATTACTTATCTTACTAATTGATTTAAATAAATCATTTGCTAATTTAAAAAATAATTTTAGTTGCTATTTATTAATTTATAGTATAATTAAATAGTTGCAATTAGAATGAAAATTAAAATAATAAAGACAATTAGATAATAAGTATACATATATGTACTAAGTTTAAAAAGAAAATATTAATATAAATTATAATTTAATATTTTAGAATAAATTAATTATATTATATGAAATTGATAAATAGTTGTTAATTAAAAATTTAAAATTATCATTAAATTATACCAGAGGAAATTTTTAATATATATATATATAGTTGTTTATTAATTGATTAATTATTGTAATTAGAAAGAAGTATATATATATATATATAAGTATATTAACTATACAATAAAAATCCTTATGGTCAAAAGCAAATTAAGCTGTTGAATTATAAATTTTTATTAATAAATTACAGAATAAAGAAATAATATTTTAAATATAAAAATATGAATAGATGTATGTATGAAATTTATAAATTAATTATAAGCTAATAAATTAATAGTTTGCTAATTAAGTTATACTAAAAATTATTATTAAATCATTATTTATATAAGGGTTTTACTTACAAATTGAACTAAGTTAATTAAATTATTTATGAATTAAATTAAATTAGTTATTTATTAAATGGTCAAAATAAGTGTTAAATATAATAGGATTAAAATTTATAGTAATTCATAAAATTAATTATTTAAAAATAAAAATTTTATTGCTATAACTATAATAATTAAATTATTATTTATTTTAATACAAAGTAGTGATTAATAATTTAATATTACTATTATTATAGAAATAAAGTATTATTATTAGATTAATAATAAATTCATTATAATTATCATTAGTAATAAATGCCAATTTTATACTTATTGTTAATATTAATTTTTACTACTACTACAATTACCAATATATTATATTTATTACTTTTATGTTTATTATAGGCTTATTTCAATAGCTAGTATTATTAATAATATTACTACTAAGCTTAATATAAATTATTATAGTTCAATTAAAAGTAGTTAAGTAATTATTTTAAATAATAAAAATTTATTTTATATAATATTAATATCTAAGAAACTATTACTATTATTACTAATATTATTAATAGTGTCCTTATTAATAATATTTTAAAAATATAACAAAATTTAAATAAATGATTTTATTGTTATTTTAATAATTAGTTCATTATAATATATTGATATAATTATTATTATAAATACAAACTTATTTTAGAAACTAAGTTAAATAAATTTTAAAAATATATATGAATTAATTTAATTTCATTGAAAATAAATATTTTCTTAAAGTGCCAAAGATTAAATAAATATTATTTAAACATAATTAACTAATAATATAAATATTTTCATAATAATTATTATTAAACTATTAAAAATAAATGAACTAAATTGATATAACTTAATTATATATTGAAATATTATAAATACTTAATAAATTTTGAAATTCAAATTATACTAAGTTATTAAAAACATTGTTGAAATATTTAATGAGCAATTGGCTTGGCAAATTGACAGAATACTCATTGGAAGTATTATTGTAGGATTTTGTGAACGATTGATTTATGTCGAAACTCCACTAAAAATTAGTTATAATTTTAGAAATTATCCTCACGTTTTCTTTTCATGTCATTCACTTCATAGTAGTAAATAATCTTAGATTATACTTTAGTAAATTATTATTTTAATATCACTCTAGGTGTGAATTCAATTGTAATTATAGAACATAGAGGTAATCCAGTCGATTAAATAAATTTAGCTATCGATCAAGGTGAGTGGATACTTATATAATATTGGTATTTTATTAATATCTATATGTATAATTTGTTGAAAATGTTTTATAATGAAAGTAAGTTTATAAGGATTTTGAAAGGATAAAATATTAATTATGGATATTTTTAAAATGGGAATAAATAATGATATGTTGATGCATGAATTATAGAAATGATGATTATCTATGGATACAATTGAATAAATATTCTGAATACACTCAAAATATATTTTCTAATAGAGGCACCTGTGATGACGAGTGTTAGATGAATTGACGGATTATGAATATGATACTGTATTTGGGAAAACACTTGGTATACATATAACCTTTGAGACGTATGTTAGATAGTTGCCCTGATGGGCGACCACATGAGTTTTGAAAGGATAAAATATTTTTCCAAGTATCCAATAATAGTCATACACATGTGCAGAGCTAGGGCGACCACTTGATGGGCTGTTAGCGTCATACACATGTGTATGACTATTATTGGGGGGTAGTTTTGCACATGTGTATGATCATTATTATTTGCTCATGGGCTGTTAGCGTCATCATAGCACCCAAGATGTTAGCATTTGCCCTTAGATTGCAGAAAATATATGTTTATTTGCACCTAAGGTATTACATTATCTATGGATTATATATTTTAAGCATATGAAGATATATGATTATTTTTATAGCATGATATTATGAATTTATGTTTTATTAAGAAGAAGAATTATTATGCAGCGGCATGAATTTTTAATAGTAAGTATACGAGGAAAAACTTGTTTGTTCCCCTTTTGTTATATAATTATCTTTTTACTAAGTAGTTGGACTCACCCCTTTAATATATTAATATTTTTGGATATTGGTGGATATTTCAGTAGAATTCCTTTTCATTCAATTCTATCAGCATATAGAAGAGGTTGTGCCAATATATTATGCTTACAGTTGATCTTATTTGGAGTTATGTGTTTAATTATAGTGAATAATATTAAAGATGTATTTAATGATAATAATATAAATTCTAAAAATGATAATATAATTAGATTCACAGTTATGTATATATGAGAGATGAAAAATGTTAAATTTAAGAAAGTTAATTTCTATAATAGAGTAAGTTCATTCCAACTTTGGAGTTGGGGAGTGACATAATGAATTAAGGAAATAGTAATCCCAAATATATTTATTGAAATTATTCTAATTTCACAAAGAAAACACATTAAATTCAATTGATAATAATAAAAATATAGCTAGAATAATTATTAAATAATATACAAAATTTGGCTTTATCATTTTTATATATTTTTTGTAAGTTTTATTTCTTATTTTAATTAAAATTAAAATCTTTCCTTGATATGTTGAAAATGTAATTTAAAATATTAATTTTTATTATTTTATTGAAATATATTTGAAAATGGTGAAAATTGAAATAAAATATTGGTTAAAGCGAGAGAGGAGGTATTTTTGGCAAAAAAAAAATTATTTTAGTGAGAAATGATTTTTTTTAATTTAACCCAACTTTTTCTAGAAGTGTAAATATTTGTATTTTTTGTAGTATTCTTTTAAAAAAAGAAAAAAAGAATTAATTTTATGGGTAATTTTGTAAAAATCTCATTAGCTAATACAAGCAGATTGAGTTCATTAAGTGTAAAGGGCCTAAGTATGATTAATGATAGAGAAATTTACACAATATACTCCTCTCTCTATCCATTTCCCTTTTCAAATCTATTACCTTCTTTTTATTTTTCAAATATTACTACTACTTTTTTATCACTTTTAATTTTCTTCTGTTTTTTTTTCATTTTTACGTTACTTTTAACAAAGTTAACAACTCCTCAACATCCATTTTTAACATTGTGTAGATGTAGACTCCTAATTTTAGTCCTAAAGAAGTTCAGTCCCAATTAAAAGAGGTCAAACCTGATTCGGTCCAATTTTAAAAGCTTAATACTGATCCAATCAAATTTTAAAGGTTTAAACCTAGTTTGGTCCAATTTTAAAAACCTAAATCAGGTCCGATCTAATTTGAAAGCTAAAATCAAGCCGGACCAACACCAAAATGCAAGCTCATGGCGAAATGGCCATCCATGGTGAATTGGCTAAGTCCAATTCGCTATGAGGCCCATCCACGGCGAATTGGCATTGGCCAATTCACCATGAGTCCCTAATTAGGGTCAAATTAAGTTTTAATTACAGTTAAATTCTAATAAGACAGGGATAAACAAAGAAAATATTGGATCGGGTGAGAATTAGTGAGTCAAGGTTACCCTAATCCTTGCTTATAAATATAAAAATTAATCAGTAATTAAGGGGAGCCACCTTGAGCAATCAAAAAGCCGAGGATTAACAACTAAAATAACCAACATCACAAACATAAAATCAAGCAATTAAAGCTTGGCCATCATTAGCAAATTTAAGAGATAGAAAGCAATTGCAAGATTGGTTCAACAAAACTACCTTGTTGGAGCCAACAAGCCTGATATGGTCTACTAGCTAATTCCATATAATTTCCTCTTGTTATTTCCATCTTTCAATGCTATTGAAGATCATTATTATTTTAGATTAATTGGTCGATTTCAAAATTGCATATATCAAGACATGATTTTAGATTCAAATAAATCGTGATTTCAATTGCATATTTGTGGCACTGATTAGTAGATGAAACCCTAATTTTCATCCTAAAATCCTAGTTTATATTCTAAAATCCTAATTTACATCCTAAAACCATAACTTATATTCTAAAACCCTAGTTTATGTTCTAAAACCCTAATAATAATCTACATAAAAACCCTAATTTCACATGTTCAAACCCTAATTTTAGATTCCACCCTTAAACCCTAATTTTTCAGGCATTAACCCTAATTGAGTTATCCATACCCTAGTGTTTCAACTAAAACATTAATCATACAATAGGACTTTAACTTGAATGAAACCCTAGTTTAGGATTCAAAATCCTAAGTTATAAAATTAAACCTTAACCTTGCGATTGAAGCTTTAATTTGATGATAGAACCTTAATTTTAGTCAAATTTACTATTATATGTAATTTTATTATGTACTTAATGATGGATGATGAGCTTTAATTTTCATTGCTTGTAATGGATGATTAGGTTTTTTTTGTTTATCGTTGTTTGAGTTTTGAAAAGGAAATGTAAAAGGCATATTTTCACTTTGTAGATGCCTTATTTATTTTAATTTTAAGGATTGCAGACCATTGTAAATGACATTTTTCAACTAATTGGTGGGTGTCCTATTTTATTTATTTGCATAGACATTGAGACATTGTAAGGGCATGTTTTCATCTAGCATGGTGCCCACTTTATTGTTTTCTAGTTTATTTTATGATATGGTTATTTTCATTTTATTTATTTTAAATTGCAATCCTAAGAAGTTGAATGAGATTTTCATCCATTGGTAGTAAGTCTCTTGAACTTCTAATGTTAATTCTCAAATCTTTACCATTTAATGACATGATCTATGTTTACATTGTATTCATTTCATTTCATTTAAATGGCTTGCTTATAAGTTAGATTATGGAACTTTAAAAGAAATCAATAGATGTTCATTTAAAAATTGAAATACAATAACTCTCGGTCGAATCTTTGAGTACATAATGGAACTGGTTCATAATAATTATATTTAACTCTCATGGACTAAGGACTTGATCTTTAAAATTGAAAAACAACTTTTAAGGCACTTTGTATGAGAAATCTGCAGACACAAATTGTTTCTACTAGAAATGGTGAATGGTTATCATATTCGATAGTCATCTTAATATCGAATTTGATATTTTGATTCAAAGCTCAATATATATGTTAGCATGTTCTTCACTAACTTTTTCTTTTCTGCAGGTTGTTACTCTATAACTATTAAAAATAATTGCCATGCTTCCATACATATATGTCTGCCGCCATTAATTTATTTTTGATCCTAAAATATGTACATACATAGATCATGTGCCAATTTTGCAAGTTCAGTCACTTCGCCAAGGATGGCGAATGATTTTTGAATTTGATAGTCATATGAGTATCGAATGCGATAATCATCCATCGGTTCTTAGTATGAACAACGTGTTGTCACCACCTAATCCTTTCTCTATGGTGTTCTCGAATTCACTAATTCCATAATTATCGAATTCGATTATGATGCTCAACTACATATGCATATCCGCTGCTACTTCTGATTTCTTTATGATTCTGCCTTATAAATATTAACGACCTTGTCATTTATTAACTATTGAATTTGGCATTCTCATTTGATTGTTTGTATATCCAGTTCATCTAGCTAACATATCTTATAGGCCACCCCAGTACAAGGAGACTCTCGAACTCGATAATCTAAAGAATATTGAATTCGACATTTTTACCTGATTCTCTTTATATTATCAATGGTATGATCTTGTAGGTTATTATTGAATTCTATAGTTCAATGATTGTCGAGTTTGGTATTACCAGAATTCCTTTTCTTTATTGTTGTTGTCTTCTTTTAGTTTCACTTCCTATCATTCCATTGTTATTGTCCTTATTCAATCCATGAACATTAAGCATTCATCTAGCATACATTCAAGTTTTCTTTTTCTTTCTTTCTTAGGTCCATTGTACATAGGAAATGATGTAATTTTCTCCTTAGAACAATGTATAGGATTTGCAAAGTTATGTAATTCCATTTTAGAACAATGTATAGGATTTATAAAGCCATATAATATGATTATTTCCCTTTGTAGATTCATTATTGTAAAGAGCATGTTTCCACCTCGAGGGGTGCTCATAGGAATTTTATGTACAAATTATGCATCACGTGTATCATAATATGCATGTGTGTATTCTGTTTATTACTTACTTTATATGTTGATTCTCATATGATATCTTGAATAATTCTTGCTAATACATGAATTATAGAGGAGACCAATTCTTTGGCATATATTAATAATAAGGATTCTCATCTAAGTTATTTTCATATGTACCTAACTTCTTGAACTTAGTTTCACATGGGGTTAGGGATTTCTCAAAAAATGAATCAAGAGAATGCTACACCCAATCATTTCCTGGTCAAACTGAGTGGCGACTCTATTTCACATAAGTCTCACTTGTCGGATCCCAGAGATCAATAATCTGGCAGTACGAGACTTTAAATCACATTTTGAGAGCAAAAGGGGCAAAAAATGATGCCCTCACTGTACTAGGGACTTGTTAGAAGTTTATTCCATTGATTCATGTATTAGTAATTTTTATTCAGATAATCAAAAAATAATTGCATTTTACAGTAGCTATATTGTGTGTGTGAGTTAGGATGCCTAAATTACCCATGTTTTATGGTGAAAGGGATACCATATACTTAAATCAAGATATGGAGAATGGATACCATATAACCACTTGCATGCCTCGTACCTTCGATTATATAACCACTTGATTCAAGATATGGAGAATGGATACCATATAACCACTTGCATGCCTCGTACCTTCGAGTATATTCCTGTTGCGGGAGCCTAAAAGCTTATTTACCCTAGACTAAAGCACATGTAAGGAGCTTAGAAACTTTCCTTTAGGAATACCAAAGCATTTGTGGCTGTCAAATTTTTAGCTTATCGTGATAAAATCCTTATCACTATGAACAAAAATAATGGATTTATCATTAAAAGCTAAAACTTGTTACCCATAAAAATTTTTTTACAGGAGGAAACTTCCTTTTAGTATGGTTTGAAAGATTTCATAGAAAAGTACCTCCTTTAAGGTAATTTCCTATGGAGCACAAATATATAAAAGTAGAAGTTTCAATGAGAGTCTTAGAATTTATCATCACAGAAATTACCCATTATGGTAATAAATGTAAACCAAAAAATCTAGAAAAGGAGACTTTCTATTAAACACGTGTGAATGGTAGTGTAAGGTTCCACTAGAAACTAGGAAAGAAGCTTCATCGGATCAACCAGGTACACCTTCTTAAAAAAATTTTGGCATATGCATTCATTCATTCATTTTCAGGATTTCAGGCCTAGATCAAACGAGTTTGAAAGCCACGGATGAGACTATTTCCAAAGAAACTTCAACTTCAACAGAGTCAGTCACCATTCCCCTCAGAAATATGGATGAAGAGAGAGTCAAGAATTTGATAGGCTCTGAGGTAGTAAGATCAAAATTCAAATGGCCTTGGTTCTGAAGATGCTTCAAAACATTGGTGCACCAACTAAACCCACATAAGGATCGGCTAGTAATACAAAGAAAAAGGGTACAAAGAAAAAAGGGGAAGATGGTAATCAAATAAGATGATGATGACATGTTTAATGATTCAGAAGAAGAATGTGGCAGGGGTAATCCTAAAGCCAAAGAGACTTCATCAAGGTTTGAAAAGCAATATTTGAAAGAATGAAGAATCTGGAGAAGAAATATCAAGCACCCACTGAGGAAATGACTGAGTTGGATATAATGTTCTTGGAAGAAGAAATCTTGCCACCGAAATTCAAGATGCCTGATATCCCAAAGTTTGATGGCATAAGGGACCCTAAGATTCACTTAAGTTAGTATGTCACTATAATGAAGACCACTCCAGCCACCAATGAATAAATCTTGTAGTGTTTTTGCTTATCCTTGACTGGAAATGCATCAAGATGGTATAAGTCAATTGATCTCACCACCAAGAACAACTGGAGGCTACTCCGAGCATCCTTCATTCAGTAATATGGATACAATGCAGATATGGAAGTGTCACTAATTGAACTAGAAGCAGTAAGGCAAAAATAGGATGAAAGCTTCTCATATTACATTAAGAGCTGGAGAAGCAAGGAAATCCTTATCCAAGATAGGGCTTTTGAAAGGGATCAAACTAGATTGGTTATCAAGGGTTTGAAATTGAGAAAGAAAATGAACTATGCTCTGGTTAGGAGTTTTCAAGACCTGTATGATATGGGGATTCAAATTAAGGAAGCTAAGAAGGAAGAAACCGAATATACAAATTTGGTAGTCGATCAAATAATCATTATCTTTAATCAACTATAACTACTGTCTCTATCTAAGATTTAACTCCTTCTAAACGCCCATATACTTTAAACTCTTATGATCTGTGTAGATAAAACATTTCTCTCCATACAAGCAGTGTCACCAAATCTTCAATAAAAAAACTATCTACCAACTCCAATATGAATCCTTATGCCTTTAGAATGCAAGCCATTACCAAAACAGCTATCCCTGAACTGGGATCCAAATACCTTTTGCCAATTTCACCAAATGCCTGGACATGATACTAATCAATGCATGCATTTAAAGCATGAAATCTAAAATTTAATTGACAGTGAAAAAATCCCCAAACCTATAAAGCCAAACACCAAAAGCAACCCTTTAGCCAAATACTACATACCTTATTGAAACCGGATTAAGTGAAGAAATAGTGATAGCCTCATTTCAAGATGTGTGAACAGAGGTTTACATGATGAACTTTTAGGACATGGTAGATGTACAAGAGAAGTTGGCTTCGAATGAAGAGCCTTTTTGGGAAGAATAGATAAAAAAGTGGAGGGTAATAACACAAGGTCAGGGAAATCATATGCTAGGGAAGAAGCAAAAATGAAGCAGTAAGATATGAATAAAGGGAAGGATGAAAGGGTGAAAATAGAAGATGATGTGGTCTTGAGACAATTAAAGAGAACACCGACTAATGTGAGCATCTGGGACTTGTTGATTTCATCCTGCAAACATCGAGAGACACTAGCAAGGGCCTTATCACAAATGCAAGTTTCATCTCTTATCACTCTAGAAGAACTAATTGAAGTTGTGACTGTAAAAGAATACAAAGAAGTATTACTGGAAGAAAAAGCTAGTGTCATCACCTACTCTGATGTGGACCTCCCAGAAGATGGCAGGAACCATACCATCCATTATTCATCAAAGTGGAGATTAGATGAAAGAGGACAACTTGTGTGATAATAGTTGATGGATCAACCATTAATGTATGCCCAATAAAAATGTTACCAAAATTATCTTTATCAGTGGCTGATTTAACCACATCAGAAATGTTAATTAGGGCTTATGATAATTCTAAAAAGTCAGCACTCGAGACATTCTTTACAGTTGTTACAATGAGTCCAACTGAGTCTGTGGTTGAATTTGTGGTGCTTGATATACTTGCCACTTTTGCCTTGCTATTGGGAAGATCTTGGTTTCACCCATTAGGTGGAGTCCCTCTACACCTCATCAGAAGATCAAATTTTTAGTAGAATAAACACTGATCACAATTGACATCGAGATGAATTAGGTTGTTATGTTCTATTTAACACCCAATACATGGATGGGTTTGAAGTTTGTATGGTATCATCTCCTGCTGTAAAATCCATCATGAGAAAAATGGGATATCTACTAGGAACTAGTTTGGAAAAACATCAAAATAGGGTGTCAAAATTTCCAAAATTAAAAAGCCAGCTCACTAAAGAAGGACTAGGATACCAAGGAGAAAGTCCCATGAAGGGAGGAGAAGAAGACATGAAGAAGACTCTACAGCACTAGTTTGTGAAAGCTCCTAAGCCAGGGTCATTTGAAGGAAGACCAGAGCCTATCATAGTAATGGGAAAGGAACTACCGGATGGGAAATCTTCTCCGATGTAGCTCAAATGATCAAGAAGTAGTCAGAAATGAGCAGGCGTAGGACTGGACAGCATCACCAGTGAATTTAGACATGATGGAGAAGATGGTAGAAGACCAATTTGAGGATATCCTTAATTTTTGCTTGGATGATGATGATGCCTTTCCATTGTCTAATTTATTTACTTATGATGTTTTTGTTTCTAAAATTGATTTAATCAAGTCTGATTTCTCTTACTTGTTTGATATTTTTGATGGTTCAGTTCATTCTTGTGACTTAGCTAGCATTTTAATTATGTGAAAATTATATCATTAAACCTTGGAACAATAAAAGATCCATGCAAAATAAATATAGCAGCAAAGTTGACCTCCTCAGATGTACAAGGATTTGAAAGAATTCTTAGAAAATACAAGAAGGTTACATGGCCATATGAAGATAAGCTAGGAATCAATTGAGATATAACCAAGCACAAGATCCCCACATTTTCTCATATGAAGCTAGTCAAACAGAAGTTTAAAAGATTAAGACCAAAATAGGCCACCCAAGTAAAAGAATAAATGGGAAAACAAATCCAGGCATGATTCTTAGAAGTGGTTAGCTACCCCATATGGATTGCCAACATAGTACCAGTGCCTAAAAAGGATGAGAAAGTAAAAATGTTTGTTGACTATAGATATTTGAATAAAGCTTCTTCAAAGGATGATTTTCTATTACCTCACATAAACGTCCTGGTCGATAGCGCGACTTCTAGTGTCATGCACTCATTTATGGATGAGTTCTCAGGATATAATAAGATCATGACGGCAAACAAAAATCAAAGCAAAATGGTCTTCATTACATAATGGGGAGTGTATTGTTACAAAGTGATGCCCTTTAGACTAAAGAATTATGGGGCAATATATCAATAAATGGTGACTGCCTTGTTTCATGACATGATCCCCAAAGAAATAGAGGCTTATGTAGATAACATGATGGTGAAGTCAAAAACTTGAGAGTAGCATCTGTAGAACCTAGAGAAGTTCTTCGAAAGGGCTTTGAAATATAATTTGAGGTTGAATCCAAAGAAGTATGTATTTGGGGTGACTTCAGGAAAGATGTTGGGCCATGTAATTAGCTCAAGAGGAATAGAAATCAATCAGAATAAGGTGAAAGCTATTTGGGAAATGTTGTTTCCAAAGATGAAAAAGGAAGTAAGAGGGTTTATAGGCATGCTTCAGTATGTCAATTGGTTCATCACCAGATTAACTTTGATGTGCGAACCCATATTCCAGTTACTAAGAAAGAACCAACCGATTATTTGGACAGAATCTTGTCAAAAAGCTTTTAAGAAGATTAAAGAATCTTTGCTCAAACCACTAGTTTTTAGACCCCCCCCCCCATAACCAAAGGAAGTGTTGATTTTATACTTGGCCATCGAAGAAGAGTCTATAGGGGCCATTTAGTATAAGTAGGAGGAGATGGGTTAGAATTTATGATCTATTAATTGAGCCATAAATTACTGTCATATGAAGTAAAGTATACTGTAGTTGAGAAGACCTGTTTAGCGGTTGTTTGGGTATCTCAGAAATTAAGGTACTATTTCCAGTCCTATAAGCTTCAAGTAGTTTCTAAAATGGACCCTGTCAAGTACCTGCATAGTGTTTTATCACTAATTGGAAAATATGGGAGATGGTTGATACTGCTGGAGGAATATAATGTTGATTATGTAACTAGGAAGACTATTAAGGGAAGAGTTGTGGCCGTATTTTTGGCATAAAACCCTTTATCTAGAGAAGATGACATTTGTGTGGACTTTCCAGATGAAGATTTGTAGACACTAGAAGTACAATAATGGATAATGTACTTTGATGGAGCATTGACTAAGAAAGGGTCGACCTAGGTGTCATTTTTGAAGCACCTAGGGGTGAGATCATCCTTTTAGAGAAAAGATTGGTTTTCAAGATCACCAATGATATCTCTAAATATGAAGCTTGTATTTTCGTATTAGAAACTTTTATCTTGATGGAGATTCCCCATTGGTGGTTAAATAATCACTAGGGGAATGGGAATTAAAGGAAGCAAAATTGAGGCCTTACCTAAAATGCTTGAGTGGTCTTATGGAGAATTTTGACCATTAAGTCTTCATCCATAAATAAAGAGAAGCAAATTTGTTAGCGGATGCACTCGCAACTTTGGCATCAGTTTGGGATGACCCAATTAATATCTTTTTCATGTCGTTGATATTGTTGAGTTCTTCCTAGCCATGTTATTCTTATAAGGTAGTTATGACAATAGGAACTGATTAAGAAAGCTGGTATGAAACCCTTCTCTATTTCCTAAAAGGACAGTGTAGGCCCTTAATTTTGGATCTAAGCTAGTCCGATCTCAATTAAAAAAGGCCTAGTCAAGATCGGTCTATTCTTAATGCCTTAAACCTGCTCTAAAGCTTTTAATTAGATTGGTCTAATTTTATAAGGCCTAAAATAAGCCGGTTCAACTTTAAAAGCTCAAAAACTGTCCATTTAATGATTGAAGCAGGTTTGGTTCAGTTTGGATCACGCCATATTAAATTGGGCTTGCCAATTCGATATAGATGGTCTATATTGAATTAGAACTAGTCTAATTCGATATGAAAGCATCCATATCGAATTAAACTAATTCTAATTCGATATGGATGGTCCATATCAAATTAGAAAAAGTCTAATTAGATATGAAACACATCCATATTGAATTAGACTTTTAATTCATTATGGATGATAGTCCATATCAAATTCAATCAATTTTAATTCGATATGGAACACATCCATATCGAATTAGACTTCTAATTTGATATGGACTTCGGTCCATATTGAATTAAAGTGATTTTAATTCTATATGGTCACAGTTTCATGTCAGGCTTAACGCATTTTAATTCGATATAGTTACTATTTGGGACTTATTAATTTGGAAATCCGGATTAAGCTTGAATTTAGCTCGGGATTTACTTATCTTAACCTAGTTTATTTCTTATAAATAAGGAGCTTAACAATTAAACAAGGCACGACCACAATTATTAATAGTAACAATAAACACAGAGAAGAGCAGCTACAATTAACAACAACAATAATCAGCCAAAGAATAAATAAAACATAAACATAACAACCAGGAGGGAAGAAGCAAAAACTGCCCCTGATTGCACTTAACCTCCAGCTAGAAACTTAAGTAGATTCAAGTAGTCAACTACGTGATCTCTTTCACTTTGGTGGAGCCAACAAATGATGGTGTGAGTAGGGATTTTCTCCTCCACTCCTGGTGGAATGGTTCTTGCAACTTTGACATTGTTAGACTCAGGGCCTTAGAGAATACGGGCCTAAATCCAGAGAGAATGGAGTCGCCATCTGGATAGGTTGGGAAAAAGAAAGGGGTGGATGACTCGATTCCTAAAGAATCCCCAATTCCCTATTGGGTTTGAAAAGTTGGGTATTGTAGACCCTTAATTTTTAACTCAGTCTGGTTCGATATTTTTTATATAGTCCAAAATAATTTTTATGTTATTTTAATTAAATAATATTTATTTTAGTATTTATTATTTATAATTTTTAATAAAAATAAAAAATGGTAAAGTTAAATAAATAAAAAAAATCAATGACGAAAAAATCGGCGACCAAAAAATTCATCGCCGAAGGTGAATCGGCCACAGGCCAATTCGCCCGCAGGGATTTCCTACGGGCGAATCGGCCATAGGCCATTTCGCCGCAGGAAATTCCTGCGGCGAATTGGCACCCGCCCGCAATTTTCCCTCACTGCTCTCGCAATTCCAGCCAGCGGTAAGTTTTTCGCCAGCGTAATTTTCCAATGTAGTTTTTCCGAAACCAAATTCTATTTGGTTTTGGTTTCTTTTCCAAATAAGTTTTAATTTCTTTAAACAATTAGAAGTATGTTTATTATTTTTCCTATAAATACCACATTAAAACACAGAATTAAGGGACTTTGATCGGGAGAAAAAATGGTTTGATTGGATTGGAGACTCAACCATTTGATCAGCCAAAAGAAAAGCCCTAGCAAGCAAGAAACAAGAAGCAATAAATCCATCAAAGGCAGTGACACTGCCTTTGTCTTTGTTCATCCAGAAGCAAATTGTGGAGGAACCAACGAACGAAGGTTTGATTATAAATCTTTGATTTGATGTTATTTACAATGTTTCTATCGTTTGTTTTTTATATTAAGTCAGTAACCTAAATTATTAAACTTAGTAATATGTTTTACATTAAATCGTACATTCATCTAGTAGCCTTAGTCAGTGATCAAAATTTCAAAACCCTAAAACTAGTCTTCTCTTTCCAGAAAGCTTTAAAACCCTAAATTGTTTCTCTCTCGTTTTCAAAACTTCAAAAACCCTAAATTACTCTTCTGCTTCTAAAAACCTTAAAAATCCTAAATTGTTTCTTCTGTTTCCAAAACTTTAAAAATCATAAATTGTTTCCCTGAACTATTTTCATCTAAACCCTAACTTTTTGTCCAAAGTTTCCTAATATCTTCTTAAATATCCAAACCCTAATCTTCTTTATAGTTTCTAAAAATCATAATTATTTTTATAAAACTCTAAACTATTTTCTTAAATCCTAAAATCAAATATGTTTTCCAAAATATCAAAAACCCTAATTTTCTCAAAACCCAATACAGTAAACCCTAGTTTTCCTAAACCCTAAATTCTTAAAGCATCAAAACTTTTTGACAAGTTCATCAACACCCTAAACCCTAATTCTTAAAACCTCAAAATTTTATGAAAAATAAATCTAAACCTTGAAGCCATAATCCAGTAAACCTAAAATCACAATCCAATAAACATGAATTATAAACCTAATGTCTTAAGATTCCAAAACCCTAATTTCATGATGTTAGCCCTAAACCCTAATTTGATTAACCAAAACCCTTACTACTTTCTTAAATTTATAAAACCCTAATCCATTCCATTTTCCCAAAATCTTCACAGTAGCCTAAATAATAATAATAATAATAATAATAATTCCAAAATCCCCAAAACCCTAAATGTTAATTAAAGAACCCTAAATTGAGACATAAACCTAAATTTATAACTTTACTTACTTTATTTAATTTTAGATTTGATTATGTAGTTTATTATATGTTTTGATGGTTGATTTATTTAATTTCAACTTGATTTATTTAATTTATCATGGATGAATATTTTCTTTATTATTATGATTATTATTTGTTTGTTTTAGTATTCAAATTGTAAGAGGTGTGTTTCCATTATTGGGTACCTCATTAGTTAAATTTTATGTAATTTAAATTGCTTTTATATTTTGGATCAATGTAAAGGGCATGTTTCCACCTTTTGGTTGGTGTCCTATTTAGTTTAGACATGAATGATGTAAGGACATGTTTCCATCCTCGGATGAGTGTCCATTTATTTGCTTTGTTTGGACATTGCTTTAATCTTAATATAATGATGCTTTATTTTAATTGTTTCATGTAGTATGGATAATATTATTATATTTAAGAACTTATAATATTAAGACCTGCAAAGGCGGTCGGTTCCAATGAACCGGGAGTTGTGGGGGTGCTGGGCCATTTCTCACCTTCTCCACACATACCCAACTTTCCGAACCTATTAGGGGGTTGGGAATTCCTTAGGAATCGAGTCATCCACCCCTTTCTTTGTCCCGGCCCACCCGGGTGGCAACTCCATTTTCTTCGAGCTTAGGCCCATGTTCTCTAAGGCCTCGAGCCTAAACAGTACCGAAGTCACAAGAACCATTCCACTGGGAGTGGGGGTGAAAATCTCCGGTCATTGTGGCGACTCCACTGGGGATTCCATTAGTCTTTATATTATTCTATTCTTTCTTATAATGATATTATCTATTGCATCATATTAGATTGTATCGTGTGCGTGAGTTAGGATGCCTGTGTTACCCGTGTTGTGTTATATAAGGGATACCATACTTTCACTCAGGGTATGGAGATCGAGCATGGCATAACCACTCATAGCCTTGTACCTTTTGATATATACTTGCTATGGGAACCTAAGCCTTTTCAACCCAAAGACTAAAGCTCATGTAATTGGCCTAGTTACTTTCCTTAGGTTTTTACCCTAAATGCTTGTTGTTTGACTATGGTTAATTTATCTTGGTTTAAATCATGGCTTATTTGGTTTGTTCTTTTTTCTAATATGGCCTAAATACATTGTAAGCTCAAAATAATTTTTTTTTAAGTCCAAAAGACCAAAGCAATTTTAAAATTTTTTCAATGGTCTTTGGATATAAAACTTTTCCAAATCAAAAATTCTTTTTTCATGACCCAAATACAAAGCCCAAAATCTATTTTTTCTAAAATCTTTTTACAATGGGCTTAGAAACAAAATTACTTTCATCCTACCTTTTCTTACAAAGAACTTGCAAATTATTTAGGCCATTTATGAAATACTAAAAATCAATTGTGAGCCTAGTTTATACTAAGAGTTATTAATCATGGGCTTGTTTTTGGCATGAATCATTAGTTTCTTTTTCAAGTGAGAAATCTATTTATAATAAACCTCTTAATTTAGTTTTAATCCAACATAGTATAAAAGCTACTTTAGTTGATTGAATGGATTAAAACCTACTTAATGGGAATTATCATGAACTGATTTCCATTTTCAAAAATATAACTATTGGTTGAAACGTCTGAGGGAATTATTCGAAAACAAGATACCCCATGTTGGTATTTTGTTAACTATATACCTAGGAAAAGAGACCCACCATTCGTGTGTGAATATTATAAGGTTGGAAGGGACGTTCTACTTATCTTTGTTGATTGTTTGTGCATACATGCATACATACATTTGCATCTCATATCATTGATCCTCTCTGGCTCACAGGCCTGGATTATGACAATCCGACCTATGCCAGAGATGAAGAATCTAGTAGCAACTCAATCACTTGCTAACCAAAAGCAATGGAGCCCGAACAAATTCAAAGAATGGTAGACGATGCCCTCAATGCCAAGTTGGAAGAAATAAAAGAGGCCCTGGCTGAGACCATGAAGAACCAATTGGCTGCAATTTTAGGAAACCATGCTGAAGCATCTGCCAGCACTAAGAAGCCAAAAGACAAATGGAAGACTAAAGTTGGTGAAGTGGTTTTTGATGATGATAAGGTGATCATTGATGATGATGATGATGATTGGGCTCAATACATCCAAGATCCTTAAGACAAGAAGAAAGAACCGAAGATTGTTGAAAGATCAGCTATGGAGAAAACTGAGACTTTTGATGTTGAAAAAATGATTGCGGATTTAGAAAAGAAATTTGAGAAGAAGCTGAAAACTGAAGAAATGTCCGAAGTTGACAAATTATTTGAGCTAGACGAAGAAGTTCCATACAAATTCAAGATGCCATCCTTTGCAAAGTTTGATGGAACCGAAAATCCTCACCTTCATGTGAAGCAGTATATCACTGCTATGCAGTCTGCTCGAGCTACTAAGGCTCAAACTCTAAGGTACTTCATGCTCTCATTGGACCCTATTATTCAAAATTGATTCAATACCTTAGATGATGGAACACAAAAGAGTTGGGATATGCTATACAAGGCCTTCATCCAACAATATGGATACAATGTTGAAATGGAAGTTACCTTAATGGAAGTGGAGTCCATTAGACAAAGGCCAAATGAGAATTTTGTGGACTATGTGAAAAGATAGAGAAATAAGGCTGCTTTGCTCAAGAAAAGGCCTGATGAATCTGACCAAATGAGGATGATTGTGAGAGGCATGTTGCCTAGTCTTCGTGAAAGGATGTCTCATGTACTCATCTGTTATTTCAAAGATCTTCTCCAAGCTGGTCTACAAATTGAAGAATGGGAAAGGGAGAAGAACCACTTTTCGGCAAGAAGGAATGAGAAAGGAAATTATCAGCCTGGTAATCAAAGAACACAAAAAGAAGTTGATGTTAATGTGACTGGTTGAGGAAATAAAAGACAATTCTCAGAATTGGGGAAACCTCTATCTTGGGTTTTCAACAAGCTACAAAAGAAAGGGTTATTACAACTGTTGGCTCCTCGACCGCTACATAATCCCCTGCCACCAAACTTCAATGCCTAGGCCTTCTGTCAATTTCATCAAATGCAAGGGCATGAGACGGATAAATGTGCTCGTCTAAGACACGAGATCCAAGATTTGATTGACAGTGGTAAGCTACTTGAGCCAGACAAGCCCAATACCAAGAACAATCCTTTGCCTAAATTTTGAAGAGTGCCACCACCAGCAACCTTCATGGTAGGAAAAGGATTGGAAGAAGATTTTGTTTTATTGCCCTTTCAAGATGGGAAAATTGAAGATGTGAAAAAAAAGAAGCTTAACTCAACAAACTTTCTTTAGCTTGAATGTTGATTTTCAATTTTGCTTTCTTTAAATATTTAATTGGAACAATCTTGTTTTTCAAATTTAAATTTATTTGAATAAATTACTTTCATCAAAATTTTTATTGGTTTTTGTTCATTTTGGTGCTTAACCAATGAGGAATCTAGCTTGATGATTCATGAATTAATATATTTATGCATTATGACTCGAATGACTTTACTAGGTGAGGAAATTACTCTATAGCATTGAGCTGTGTATGCTTACGTAGAGAGGGCTTCTGCATAATTACCTTTGTCTAGGTCCTAGTCAGTCTTAGAACATGCTTTGACAAAATTTTTAGGCAAAATTGAACTCTGCTTATTTAAGAGAGAAATGATCTAGGCATTATTTGGTTAGCCAACAACTAGTATCCACCCAATTAGATATCAATCCCTAGTTGTCCCTTTGAGCCTTCATGAAATTTTAACTTTCTTTTCATTGGCATATAACCCCAACAACCTACCCTGAGCTGTTGTGATACTTTTAAAAAGTCTTATGATCACTAAAGTGAAGAGGCAAGAAGATCAAAGAAAGGAATGCATAGCCAAAACTGTAAGGATAGTTGATGCTATCAAGACCATGGGGATAGTTGATGTTCTCAAGACAATAAGGGTAGTTGAAGTTCACCTAGTATCTCCAATCAATCAAGACAATATCAAAGTAACAAATGATTTATCCCTGTTAAAGGAGATTTATGTCACTCCACTTATCCATTATAAGAAACCCAAGTTGGTACAAACAAGACAACTCTTTTAGAGCTAGAACCAAAAAAATAAATAAAAGAAAAAGAAAAGAAAAGAAGAAGAAAAAAAAAGAAGAAAAGGAAAAAAAAAGAAAAGGAAAAAAGGACAAAACAAAAAAAAGGAAAAAAGAAAAGAAAAAAGGGTAAAACCTAAAAAGGCGATTCAAAAAGCCAACTGAGTTCTCTTTTACCTAAAGCAACAAAAGGCTTCCATTTGGTTTATAAGGACAGTTTGACTTAAATTAGTCCAAACCAATCAAAGATTCAATCAAAATCAGAGAAAAAGGAGAAAGACCATTCAGTTCTTGAAAGTTCTGTACTTGACAGTCCTATAAGGAAAAGGACAAAATGATAAAATGCTCAAAGAAAGGGAAGAGTAAGAAAAATAAAAAGAAAGAAAAGGGAGAAGAAGAAAAGAAATAAATTTGGGTACTAAAGTTTTTGCAAGGGAAAAGATTATCCCAATCAAGATCCAGATTAACGCCAAGAAGATAGAAGGAATTTGGAGTCCAGCAAGATTGCTTCCAGCTTCCTAAAGTTCAAATAAGAAATTTGTAGTGTGAAGGTTTGTCCATTGTGTCACATCGGCTCCAACTTACAAATGGCCTTCATTTAACCCATGTCCCTTATAGACCCCATTTCAAGCCTATCAAAGACCTGTTGATCTCTCTTGGTAGGTAGAGTCTATTAGTGGAGATAGTTTGAATAAGCATGCATATGAGATAGATAATATTTAAACTAAATGAGATCTTTGACCAAGTAATGTGTATGTGCCTATCTGAAGTGCAACAATTCTTGCTTGAATAGAAATAATTCCCAAGTTTAGTACGGTAACTAGGGTTGTGATGTTATAGATATGTTAATTTGAAAAATCAAGTCATGAGGTAAATTGACATTGATTTGGCAAAGCCAACATTTGATTTAAAAAATATATATTTTTATCACACGAAGCCTTCAAGTTAAGAGAAGTTTCTTGAACTATCAAAACTCGAAGGACACATTGGGCAAAGGAAATGATTATTGGTAAGGTCATGAAGAAGCTATCAACTGACATAGTTTGAAATGGATGTATCCTTGACTCTGCAGCTTGGGGTATCCACCACTTATATTTTCAACATCTTGAAGACAAAAGCCATAAATGTGAAGCATTTTGTCATTGCAAAGCAAGACCTGAATGGGCATCTAGAAGGAGGCAATGAGAAAACTTCAGTTGATCATCTCAGTCTGTGAGTCGATGGAACCATTGTAAGTATTACTCATGCATATCATGCATATATGATCATATCACACTGCATTTTTCTTTGTAAATGTGAACAACAGATACTCTATAAAGCAATCATAAAGAAGATATTGAATTAGGGGGCATGGAAGAACCATTGCTTGAGGAAGCTCTAGTCATTTGGCAAAAGAAAGAAGAGATGCATGCTTATGCAAAGAACAAGATAAAATACAAACATCAATCAGAGCATGCATGAGAAAAATTATTGGTTTGAGCCTACACAGGGAGCAAAGTTTCTCCATTTTAATTTTTGAGTTTATGCGTATACAAAATATTTTCAAACTCACTTTCAAATATAGTTTAGGATCAAGTATCCAAACCCAGTTTAGGATCGAGCATCCAAATCTAGTTTAGGATCGAGCATCCAAATCCAGTTTAGGATTGAGTATCCAAACCCAGTTTAGGATAAAGTATCCAAATCCAGTTTAGGATCGAGTATCCAAATCCAGTTTAGGATCGAGTATCCAAATCCAGTTAGATCGAGTATCCAAATCCAGTTTACGATTGAATATCCAAGTCCAATTTAGGATCGAGTATCCAAGTCCAGTTTAGGATCGAGTATCCAAATCCAGTTAGGATCGAGTATCCAAATCTAGTTTAGGATCGAGTATCCAAGTCCAGTTTAGGATCGAATATCTAAATCTAGTTTTATGTCAAGAACCTAAATTACCCTTCAGTCCAGAACTTAACTCGGGTCCAGAACCCAAATTACCCTTAAGTCCAGAACTTAGCTTAGATCCAGAACCTAAAATCCCTCTTAAGTCCAGAACTTAGCTCGGGTCTAGAACCCAAATTACCCTCAAGTCCAAAACTTAGCTTAGATCCAGAACCTAAAATCCCTCTTAAGTCCAGAACTTAGCTCAGGTCCAGAACCCAAATTACCATTAAGTCCAGAACTTAGCTCGGGTCCAGAACCCAAATTACCCTTAGATCCAGAACCTAAAATCTCTCTTAAGTCCAGAACTTAGATCGGTTCTAGAACCCAAATTATCCTTAAGTCCAGAGCTTAGCTCGGGTCCATAACCCAAATTATCCTTAAGTCCAGAACTTAGCCCAGGTTCAGAACCCAAATTACCCTTAAGTCCAGAACCTAAAATTACCTTTGAGTCTAGAACTCGAACCGTGTCCAGAACCCAAAACCTAAACCATCTCAGAAAAATTAAGTCTTATTACTTTTCACTCTCTTTTGCTGTAGTCTCAGATCGATCAAGCAGGGGGCAAACTATAGACCATTAATTTTTGACCCAGTCTAGTCCGATATTTTTTATATAGTTTAAAATAATTTTTATAGTATTTTAATTAAATAATATTTATTTTAGTATTTATTATTTATAATTTTTAATAAAAAATGGTAAAGTTAAATATAAATAAATAAATAAAAATTGAAGACGAAAAAATTCGTCGCCGAAGGTGAATCGGCCACAGGCCAATTCGTCCGCAGGGATTTCCTGTGGGCAAATAGGCCATAGGCCATTTCGCCGTAGGAAATTCCTGCTTCGAATTGGCGCCTGCCCGCAATTTTCCCTCGCAGCTCTCCCAATTCCGGCCCGCAGTAAGTTTTTCACCAGCGCAATTTTCCAACGTAGTTTTTTCGAAACCAAATTATATTTGGTTTTTATTTCTTTTCCTAATAGGTTTTAATTTTCTTAAACAATTAGAAGTAGGTTTATTATTTTTCCTATAAATACCACATTAAAACACAAAATTAAGGGACTTTGATCGGGAGAAAAAAATGGTTTGATTGGATTGGAGACTCAACCATTCGATCGGACAAAAGAAAAGCCCTAGCAAGCAAGAAACAAGAAGGAATCAATCCATCAAAGGCAGTGACACTGCCTTTGTCTTTGTTCATCCAGAAGCAAATTGTGGAGGAACCAACGAACGAAGGTTTGATTATAATTCTTTGATTTGATGTTATTTACAATGTTTCTATCGTTTGTTTTTTATATTAAGTCAGTAACCTAAATTATTAAACTTAGTAATATGTTTTACATTAAATCGTACATTCATCTAGTAGCCTTAGTCAGTGATCAAAATTTCAAAACCCTAAAACTAGTCTTCTCTTTCCAGAAAGCTTTAAAACCCTAAATTGTTTCTCTCCCGTTTCCAAAACTTCAAAAATCCTAAATTACTCTTCTGCTTCCAAAAATCTTAAAAACACTAAATTGTTTCTTCTGTTTCCATAACTTTAAAAATCATAAATTGTTTTCCCCGATCTATTTTCATCTAAACCCTAACTTTTTGTCCAAAGTTTCCAAATGTCTTCTTAAATCTCCAAACAATAATCTTCTTTACAGTTTTTAAAAATCATGATTATTTTTATAAAACTCTAAACTGTTTTCTTAAATCCTAAAATCAAATATGTTTTCCAAAATATCAAAACCCCTAATTTTCTCAAAATCCAATACAGTAAACCCTAGTTTTCCAAAACCCTAAATTCTTAAAGTATCAAAACTTTATGACAAGTTCATCAACACCCTAAACCTTAATTCTTAAAACCTCAAAATTTTATGACAAATAAATCTAAACCCTAAAGCCATAATCCAGTAAACCTAAAATCACAATCCAGTAAACATGAATTATAAACCTAATGTCTTAAGATTCCAAAACCCTAATTTCATGATGTTAACCTTAAACCCTAATTTGATTAACCAAAACCCTTACTACTTTCTTAAATTTATAAAACCCTAATCCATTCCATTTTTCCAAAATCTTTATAGTAGCCTAAATAATAATAATAATAATTTAAAAATCGCTAAAACCCTAAATGTTAATTAAAGAACCCTAAATTGAGAAATAAACCTAAATTTATATCTTTACTTGTTTTATTTAATTTTAGATTTAATTATGTAGTTTATTATATGTTTTGATGGCTGATTTATTTAATTCCAACGCTTGATTTATTTAATTTATCATGGATGGATTTTTTATTTTTTATTATGATTATTATTTGTTTGTTTTAGTATTCAAATTGTAAGAGGTAAGTTTCCATTATTGGGTACCTCATTAGTTAAATTTTATGTAATTTAAATTGCTTTTATATTTTGGATCAATGTAAAGGACATGTTTTCACTTTTTGGTAGGTGTCCTATTTAGTTTAGACATAAACGATGTAAGGACATGTTTCCATCCTCGGATGGGTGTCCATTTATTTGCTTTGTTTGGACATTGCTTGAATCTTAATATAATGATGAATTATTTTAATTGTTGCATGTAGTATAGATAATATTATTATATTTAAGAATCGTATAATATTGAGACCTGAACAGGAGGCCGGTTCTAATGAACCGGGCATTGTGGGGGTACTGGACCTTTTCTTACCTTCCCCACATATATCCAACTTTCCGAACCCATTAGGGGGTTGGAGATTCCTTAGGAATCAAGTCATCCACCCCTTTCTTTTTCCTGGCCCGTCCGGGTGGTGACTCTATTTACTTCAGGCTTAGGCCCGTGTTCTCTAAGGCGCCGAGCCTAAATAGTTCCAAAGTCGCAAGAACCATTCCACCGGGAGTGGGGGCGAAAATCCCCACTCACAGGTACGTGTGGAGAGTGTGAGAAATAGCCCAGCACCCCTACAACACTCGGTTCATTGGAACCGGCCTCCTTTTCAGGTCTTAATATTTTAAAATTCTTAAATATTGTGATATTATCCATACTACATGCAATCATAAGAATAAACAAATACTTTATTTTATAATCATAGCAATATTCAAACAAAATAAATAAATGGACACTCATCCGAGGATGGAAACATGTCCTTACATCGTCCATGTCTAAAACTAATTAGGACACCCACCGAAGGGTGAAAACGTATCCTTTACATTAATTTCAAAATATGAAAATAATGTAAACTACATAAATCTTAATTTATGAGGTACCCACAGAGTGAAAACATACATCTTACATTATTATTACCAAGATAAATAAATAATAATAATAATAAAGAAAACATCCATCAATGATAAATTAAACAAATCAAACATCGAAATCAAATAAATCAATCATCAAAACATATAATAAACATGCATCTAACTTTAAATAAAGCAATAAATAAGTAAGTTTAGGGTTTACATCTTAAATTAAGGTTTCTTGAATGAAATTAGGGTTTAGAGGGTTTATGTTTAAAATTTAGGATTTTAGGGTTTTGTATTTAGAAAATAGGATTTGATTTATGGAACTATTATTATTATTATTATTATTATTATTATTATTATTATTATTATTATTATTATTATTATTATTATTATTATTATGTATAAAAAGATTATGGCTACTGTGAAGATTTTAGAAAATAGAATTAATTAGGGTTTTATGGTTTTAAGTGGATTAGGGTTTGGATTTTTAAGAAAATAAGATCAAAATTATGGAATTAGAAGAAATAACTATTGTGATAATATTTTGAAAAAACTAAATGAAGCTATTGTGATGAAGATGAAGATGATTTTGATAAATAAAATTATATCAACATACCTACGTTTGAAGGCTCCACCAAAATCATTGGATGAAATTTTGATCGAGCAATACCAAGACAATTTGAGTCTCTTGTCAAAAAATTGCCAAAGTTTAAAAGTCCAAGCTTCTACCAAAATTGCCTAAGTCTCAAGTCTCTGAATAATTTCTTTTCCAAAAGTCCTAAAATCTTTACTGAAAGAAAAGTCTCCCAAAAAATCAAAAGTCCCTCTTTCTATCTTTAATTGTGTTATTTATAGAAAAATTAAAAACCTAATACCGATTGTTTAAGAAAATCAAAACTGTTTAGGAAAAATAAAAAAACCGAGCTTAATAAGGTTTTGGCAAAAATTGCCCGAAGGTGCGGGCTGCGAGAAATTGGACCTATTGCATGTGGGTGCTGGGCGCTGGGGCGAGCTGCGGGCCATTGCTGTGAGGATTGGCATGTGAGCTAGGAGCGATGTGGGTGAGCTGGCGAGTGAGGCTGCGTGCTGGGTGCAATTCGCCGCAGCTACCACAAGTCGTTCGCCGATTGGTTCGATTTTTATTTTTTATTTTTATTTTTTAAAAAATAAACATTATATTTTAAAAAATAAATAATAAATATTATATTATTAAAATAAATAATAAAATAAATAATAAATACAACAAAAATTATTTCGGACTTGTTTTAAAATATTGGACTGGACTTGATAAAAAAATAAGGGTCTACAGTTTGTCCCCTGCTTGAACGATCAGAGACTACAGTAAAAGAGAGCGAAAAGCAATATGATTTTTTATTGGGTTTGGAGTCAGACTGACCCCATACCCGAAATTAGATTGAGTTCAGGACTCAAAAATTATTTGGGTTCTGGACTCGAGGTGAGTTCCGAATTCAAAAATAATTTGGGTTCTAGACCCGGGATGAGTTTTGGACTCAAAAATAATTTAGGTTCTGGACCCAGGGTGAGTTCTGGACTCGAAAATAATTTCGCTCACTATTTACTAATAGTGAATTCACTGTTTTTTTGTTTTTTATTTTTTTCACGGAATTACTGTTTTCCTTTTTGATTTTATCTTTTTCTCTCATCCTTTGCCTATATAAACGCACCATTTTCACCATTTTCATTCATCTCACACATTCATTCATATTTACTTAGTTTCATAGTAGAAAATTTTATTTGAGTAGATAGCAGGGAGTTTAGCAATCAAATGGAAAGAAGACATGCTTCAAGATCTGGGCCTCGATCTAATGCTGAGTTGCTAGAATTTATCCGACAACATGAAAATGAAATTGTCAATCTACTAGCTGGAATGTAACGTCATCGTAGTTCTAGTCAAAAGACTGAGATAACAGTGCAATTTAATATTTTAGCAGCACAAATATTTATCATTTTATTTTATTTTTTATTTTATCTTTTCATTTTATTTTATTTTTAGTTATAATTTAGTATATTAGCGAATGAATTATAACAAATATTAGAAAATATTCTAATGCTAAAAATAAATTAACTAATATTCTATTAATAAAAATTAAATAAATAAATAGATTAAAATAGAGAGTAATGAGTAATTTCAGACTTTGAAATAGTAGTATTTGTGAGATGATATACTTACCTCGTATTAGCTTACGTTGTCCGGTATTAGCGTGATCATTGCGTTGTCCAGGGTGGAGGGTGTGTTTACAAAGTCCGGCAATGGTATGATGTAGTGCCTTCTCGGGTGAAATGGATCATCCAAGAGTGCAATTTTGAAAGCTTTATTCTGCAATTACCATTTGAGGAATGTCCAATAGATCGGAGTGTAGTTCAAGCATTGTCCAAGCAGTGGATGGACACGACCGATACTTTCCACCTACTTGTGGGAGAGATGACCATTGGTCAGTCAATTTTATAGCTATAATTGGTATCCGGTACTATGGCCTCCCGGTCCCTCTTACCAACAATATCCTTACACACGAAGAAATTCAACAGTTAATCAGTATGGAACCATCACTAAAAGAGCTCTTCAAGATAAAAATTGAGTCGATTTGGAGTTATTGGGTGAGCTATTATGGACAGGTTCATAGAGAAACAACAGAGCAATATGCTCAGGGATTTTTGCTGTATTTGCTTAGGTCAACCATTTTATGCAGTACCAAATCCACTATCCATTTGTCGGTG